>OY744538.1:92017656-92037656 GCA_963556195.1 Sepiola atlantica | reverse complement strand
TAAATACACACTCATTTTAATTGTTATCATTTCAGATTTTAGGAAATCTAAAGTTGTCTGCATTTTCTTGTCTGGTTCATAAATTATGAGTTTATTAGATAGATCACGTTTATACTGAGACACTTTCTATTATCCGAGGTACATTTTTCAGGCAGAGAGAGAGAGAGAGAGAGAGAGAGAGAGATCACGTTTATACTGAGACACTTTCTATTATCCGAGGTACATTATTCAGGCAGAGAGAGAGAGAGAGAAAGAGAGAGAGAGAGAGATTGTAGATAGGTCACGTTTATACTGAGACACTCTATATTATCCGAGGTACATTATTCAGGCAGAGAGAGAAAGAGAGAGAGAGAGAGAGAGAGAGAGAGAGAGAGAGATTGTAGATAGGTCACGTTTATACCGAGAGACTCTCTATTATCTGAGGTACATTATTCGGGCAGAGAGAGATGGAGAGAGAGAGGAAGAGAGAGAGAGATTGTAGATAGATCACGTTTATACTGAGACACTCTCTATTATCCGAGGTACGAGGTACATTATTCAGGCAGAGAGAGAGAGAGAGAGAGAGTCTACCACTTGCCATATTTAAGAGCTGAGACAACCTATAGATGCGTTGGGGCATCTAAGATAATGTTTTCACAAATGAGGACAACGTTGTTTTTTAGACAATTTGTCTTAATCAATACAAGAATGAATTAGTATTTTTAAGATGCGTCCATTCAATCTGTGTGTTTTGTGAAGAAAACTTAAGTGTGACAGACAGACAGTCAAAAACCGTATATTCTTAAGATGCGTCCATTCAATCTGTGTGGTTAGTAATGAAAACCTAATTGTGACAGACTTATAGATGGTCGGTTAGATGAAGTGAAAACGAGTGGATATCTACGAGTTTGTAGTTTAGCAATGAAAATTCTATTTCGAACTTAAGCATGGCAGGAGCATCTTATCGAGATGCGTTCATCCATTGAAAAATAATTTTATGATTATAAAAAACTAAAAAAATACCCATCTCAGTTTTGCACCACTTTTATGTCCCCTTACAAAGATTAAAATCGAGATATAAGGCTACTAAACCTTATGTTTAGAATCCTTATTCCAATTTGGATCAAAATCCATTACCTTGTTTTCATTTTAGTAAATGTAAAAAATTTAAGGCTTAGGCTTAAGCTTAAGAGGTCTTAAGAAGAAATTAAAATTCAGGGATTCTTGCTTATTCTATGCAAATCTGATGTATTTGAATTTCAAATGGGAGGTTGTGTCCATATTATGTCCCTTAAAACTCTTTAAAATACCCCAAAAGAAACTGAAATTTTGGGAATATTTATTAATTGAGATTTTAATACCTATTGTTAACACATTTCACAATAATTGAAAGTATCTGAATTTTTACAAAGGACTTCCACCCCCTTTTTATTCCCTTTGCATAAAACTAAATCAAACTAAATATAGCCCATATTTGAACTCCTTACGTCTAGCAGCTGTTGTCCAAAATTCATAATGATCAGTTAATTAGTTTAGGAGTGAATTTCGTGCATACAAACATATAAACATATCTAACTTTACATAGAGAATATAAAGGTGTTGATGCCTTTTAGAGAGAATTTGTCTTCCGATGAACAAGAATGGTTTTGACTTTTAACAAAAATAATTAATTGCTCCTCCGTTTTTCATGACGTCTCATTTATTCTCTGAGAAACAATGAAATTACTCTAAGGAATCGGCTGAATAAATTCTCTTTGACGTTTCAAGATATGAACCCGCTCGGACATTAAAAGTCACATCTGAGAGACGGACAAAAGAAAATGATTATCTATTACCCTCTGTGGAATTATTCCTATTTACTTGCCTCCCCACGAGGGCCGAGTTAGACACAAGGTCGGTTTTCAATGTGAGAGAAATCCAGCTTACCAGAAATGGGCACTCTGCACTGAGACAAAAATTAAAATTTCCTCAGTCTAGAAAGATTTCTTTTTTACTGGCCAAGAACAGGAAACTGTATTACCAGAAGAACAGATACTACACTTTGTTCCTAGCCAAGATGCCAAGGATTTAAAATAACATTTACATCAGTCTGTCACGCTTAAGTTTGTAAAAGCATTTTCTTTGGTCTGTCATACTTGAGATTGAAATAGCACTTTCATCAGTCAAAAAAAAAAAAATTTAAATTGCCTCAGTCTAGAAGGATTTCTCCTTCACTGACCGAGGACAGAAAAAATAAAGTGTAATATCAGAACAGATACTACATTTTGCTCCTAACCAAAAATTGTTATGCTGTCGTTTCTTAACAAGACCAGATAATTTGTATTATTTTGATTTACAGACTACTAATTTTATCTTGAACATGATTCTCACAACGTTTTGGCCGATGTAACCTCCGACTTTCTTTCAGATGCGTCTTGTCAACCTCGGGAATCTTTATGTCGAACTTGGGAATCTATGCAGAATTTCAAACTGAATTTAATCCACGGGGGTAGATTGTTCTTGTTCCGTCAGCCGTTAAGTAAATAATATTTATTTCATTCTTAGTTAGTATCGCCCGTAGTGAGGATTGAACCTCAAATCTCCAGAAGACTGTCACTTAGAACTGATTTCTACTTAACACCTTTATCCGTTGCGCCACTTGTCCATGTGGAAATTCTGCACACAAAGGTAGAATACCCATCCTAGGATGGGTATTTTAAGAGTGAATCAAATTAGTTCACCAAACAGATCAGTTTTGCACAACTTTTGTTTCTTTGTTACCACACCTTATTTCTAGAATACTTATTCCAATTTTGATCAAAATCCTATTAAAGGTCGATTCTAGGAAAATGTCTAAATTTGTGGTCTTGAGAAATTGAAATTCAAGAAACCTTGCTAAATTGGACTATTGATAGAATTTCATGCAAATCTGAAATATTTTAATTTTCAAATGAGAGGTTGTGCTCGTATTATGCCCTCCCTCTTACAAACACTTTTAAAAAAATTCAAAGAAACTTAAATTTGAATGTTCATTAATTGATGTGATACATATGCTTCAAATTCCATCAAATCAGATCTGAAGTTTCATAAATGGCATTTTGCATAAAACCACATTGAATTAAAGATACACACGAAGAAGATCGGAGGTTACATCGACCAAAACGTTGTGAGAATAATATTCAAGATGAGACTAATAGTCCGAATAATCCAAATAATCAAAAATCTGAATATTCAATTCCATAGCCTGCAATGGTATCCATTAGATGATTCACACACCTCGGGAATCTATGAAAAAAATTACTTAAGATTTCTGCCTAGTCATGGCTGATGGAATGAGAACACTCTACCCTGTGGATTAAACAAAGAGTTTAGTTCGAAATTCCTCTTACAGTGAGACTGAAAATTTTCTTCATCCGAATCGCTGCAACGAGGATTGTGGCGTTTTGACATTTTGTCGTCAACCCCGTCTCGCAGCCATACAAGAGTTACAGGTGAGACAAGTGTGTTGCACGCTGCCACTTTCGCATATGATAGGATCCCTGCATTTAGTAAAATTGTCGACAGCTACTTGAAGACTCTCCACATAGTCATGTTAGTTCACCCACTGGGATCAATTGTGTTGCCTAGTTATTTATCTACCTCCCACAGCGGTAAGATGTGACACAAGGTCAGGAAAGTGGGATTTGAAAAGCCAGCGCCCGAGAAGGTGAGCACTCTGACCTACAAAAGATGCCTGGGCAGCCCCGTCGGCATTCCCCGGTAAGTGCGCCTCAGGCAGTAAGCAATAAACTTACTCCTCCCCAGAGGGGAGGCAAAGCCTGGGAGGGTGGACCTCCTAGAACTGCACAGGACAAACCCATAGACCGGCCTGAATCAAGCCCTGAAGGTCAAGACAATACCGGTCTATGGGGTGCAGTACCCATCAGAAAAGATACTACACTTTGATCCCAGGCCTAGATAGGTGAATTTATTCTCTTTCAAAACCTGCAACAATTTCTGTTTCCGAGGAAGTCGGATTTCGACAGGTGCTGCAAATGAAATTAGCTGCATCTGCTACACGCAACACTGGCAGGTTGGTGCACTTTTTATGGCACCGCTTATTACATGTTCTGCATTTTTTCGAGTTTGAACCAGTTCCAAGCTTACAGATGCTACATGCGTATTTACCTTATAAGACAGATATCATCTCTTTAGCGTCAGATATCATATGCTTCGTCTTTGTCATATTAACCCTGAAACCGCCCCTTTCAAGCGCTGATTTTCATTTGTTATATGCTGTACTCACTTCTGCCGCACTGCGTGAACTGAGAACAATATCATCTGCATACAGAGCCTCCCATGGAGCACCACTTCTGCAGGTTTTTGTCAGCCTATCCCTGTTTTAATCATCCTTGATGAGCTAAGTACTGATATGAGCTGGGAAATTGCGATGGAGATATGGATGTAGTGGCTAGCAGGAAGGATCATGGCAGACATTCTGACTATGTCTGCAAAACGAAATTCGTTGAAAAACTACAAAAAAGGTGCGTCAAGATCCAGGCAAGGAAATGCAGACCATGGCAAGAGAAATAGGCATCTGAGTGTCGACTATGAAGTAAGCACTGAATGAGAATCTTCACTACTCGTCATGCAAGAGTCGCAAGGGCCAACTATACACCGGCAAGCCACAAGAGAACGGCCTAATAAAAGACAAGAAACTCTTTATTTAGGTCAAGTACCCAGTCAAGCCATAGATGCTCTGGGTCTTCACAACACGCATAATAACAGGTGGCTAGCATACAGTCTTGAGGAAGTCAGGTGCATACATTAAACTGTTATGGTCTTTGGGTGTGTTTCCAGCAAACGTCATGTTGTCTGCCCCACATCTTCAAAAAAGAAAATCAGACTCAATTACCGTGACTATATTGAGTTACTGTCTACAGTTGTCAAGTGCGAATAATCCAAATAATCAAAAATCTGAATATTCAATTCCATAGCCTGCAATGGTATCCATTAGATGATTCACACACCTCAGGAATCTATGAAAAAAATTACTTAAGATTTCTGCCTAGTCATGGATGATGGAATGAGAACAATCTACCCTGCGGATTAAACAAAGAGTTTAGTTCGAAATTCCTCTTACAGTGAGACTGACAATTTTCTTCATCCGAATCGCTGCAACGAGGATTGTGGCGTTTTGACATTTTGTCGTCAACTTTAGAGGATGGCTGTGTGAAGACATTTTGTCGTCAATATTAGAGGATGGCTGTGTGAAGACATTTTGTCGTCAACTTTAGAGGATGGCTGTGTGAAGACATTTTGTCGTCAACTTTAGAGGATGGCTGTGTGAAGACATTTTGTCGTCAGCTTTAGAGGATGGCTGTGTGAAGACATTTTGTCGTCAGCTTTAGAGGATGGCTGTGTGAAGACATTTTGTCGTCAACTTTAGAGGATGGCTGTGTGAAGACATTTTGTCGTCAACTTTAGAGGATGGCTGTGTGAAGACATTTTGTCGTCAACTTTAGAGGATGGCTGTGTGAAGACATTTTGTCGTCAACTTTAGAGGATGGCTGTGTGAAGACATTTTGTCGTCAACTTTAGAGGATGGCTGTGTGAAGACATTTTGTCGTCAGCTTTAGAGGATGGCTGTGTGAAGACATTTTGTCGTCAACTTTAGAGGATGGCTGTGTGAAGACATTTTGTCGAAAACTTTAGAGGATGGCTGTGTGAAGACATTTTGTCGTCAACTTTAGAGGATGGCTGTGTGAAGACATTTTGTCGTCAGCTTTAGAGGATGGCTGTGTGAAGACATTTTGTCGTCAACTTTAGAGGATGGCTGTGTGAAGACATTTTGTCGTCAACTTTAGAGGATGGCTGTGTGAAGACATTTTGTCGTCAGCTTTAGAGGATGGCTGTGTGAAGACATTTTGTCGTCAACTTTAGAGGATGGCTGTGTGACGACATTTTGTCGTCAACTTTAGAGGATGGCTGTGTGAAGACATTTTGTCGTCAACTTTAGAGGATGGCTGTGTGAAGACATTTTGTCGTCAGCTTTAGAGGATGGCTGTGTGAAGACATTTTGTCGTCAACTTTAGAGGATGGCTGTGTGAAGACATTTTGTCGTCAATATTAGAGGATGGCTGTGTGAAGACATTTTGTCGTCAACTTTAGAGGATGGCTGTGTGAAGACATTTTGTCGTCAACTTTAGAGGATGGCTGTGTGAAGACATTTTGTCGTCAACTTTAGAGGATGGCTGTGTGAAGACATTTTGTCGTCAACTTTAGAGGATGGCTGTGTGAAGACATTTTGTCGTCAATATTAGAGGATGGCTGTGTGAAGACATTTTGTCGAAAACTTTAGAGGATGGCTGTGTGAAGACATTTTGTCGTCAACTTTAGAGGATGGCTGTGTGAAGACATTTTGTCGAAAACTTTAGAGGATGGCTGTGTGAAGACATTTTGTCGTCAACTTTAGAGGATGGCTGTGTGAAGACATTTTGTCGTCAACTTTAGAGGATGGCTGTGTGAAGACATTTTGTCGAAAACTTTAGAGGATGGCTGTGTGAAGACATTTTGTCGTCAACTTTAGAGGATGGCTGCGTGAAGACATTTTGTCGAAAACTTTAGAGGATGGCTGTGTGAAGACATTTTGTCGAAAACTTTAGAGGATGGCTGTGTGAAGACATTTTGTCGTCAACTTTAGAGGATGGCTGTGTGAAGACATTTTGTCGAAAACTTTAGAGGATGGCTGCGTGAAGACATTTTGTCGTCAACTTTAGAGGATGGCTGTGTGAAGACATTTTGTCGAAAACTTTAGAGGATGGCTGCGTGAAGACATTTTGTCGAAAACTTTAGAGGATGGCTGTGTGAAGACATTTTGTCGAAAACTTTAGAGGATGGCTGCGTGAAGACATTTTGTCGAAAACTTTAGAGGATGGCTGTGTGAAGACATTTTGTCGAAAACTTTAGAGGATGGCTGTGTGAAGACATTTTGTCGTCAACTTTAGAGGATGGCTGTGTGAAGAAATTTTGTCGAAAACTTTAGAGGATGGCTGCGTGAAGACATTTTGTCGTCAACTTTAGAGGATGGCTGCGTGAAGACATTTTGTCGTCAACTTTAGAGGATGGCTGTGTGAAGACATTTTGTCGAAAACTTTAGAGGATGGCTGTGTGAAGACATTTTGTCGTCAACTTTAGAGGATGGCTGTGTGAAGACATTTTGTCGTCAACTTTAGAGGATGGCTGTGTGAAGACATTTTGTCGAAAACTTTAGAGGATGGCTGTGTGAAGACATTTTGTCGTCAACTTTAGAGGATGGCTGTGTGAAGACATTTTGTCGTCAACTTTAGAGGATGGCTGCGTGAAGACATTTTGTCGTCAACTTTAGAGGATGGCTGTGTGAAGACATTTTTTCGTCAACTTTAGAGGATGGCTGTGTGAAGACATTTTGTCGTCAACTTTAGAGGATGGCTGCGTGAAGACATTTTGTCGTCAACTTTAGAGGATGGCTGCGTGAAGACATTTTGTCGAAAACTTTAGAGGATGGCTGTGTGAAGACATTTTGTCGTCAACTTTAGAGGATGGCTGCGTGAAGACATTTTGTCGTCAACTTTAGAGGATGGCTGTGTGAAGACATTTTGTCGTCAACTTTAGAGGATGGCTGTGTGAAGACATTTTGTCGTCAACTTTAGAGGATGGCTGTGTGAAGACATTTTGTCGTCAACTTTAGAGGATGGCTGCGTGAAGACATTTTGTCGTCAACTTTAGAGGATGGCTGCGTGAAGACATTTTGTCGTCAACTTTAGAGGATGGCTGCGTGAAGACATTTTGTCGTCAACTTTAGAGGATGGCTGTGTGAAGACATTTTGTCGTCAACTTTAGAGGATGGCTGTGTGAAGACATTTTGTCGAAAACTTTAGAGGATGGCTGTGTGAAGACATTTTGTCGTCAACTTTAGAGGATGGCTGTGTGAAGACATTTTGTCGAAAACTTTAGAGGATGGCTGTGTGAAGACATTTTGTCGTCAACTTTAGAGGATGGCTGTGTGAAGACATTTTGTCGTCAACTTTAGAAGAATGGCTGTGTGAAGACATTTTGTCGTCAACTTTAGAGGATGGCTGCGTGAAGACATTTTGTCGTCAACTTTAGAGGATGGCTGCGTGAAGACATTTTGTCGTCAACTTTAGAGGATGGCTGCGTGAAAACATTTTGTCGTCAACTTTAGAGGATGGCTGCGTGAAGACATTTTGTCGTCAACTTTAGAGGATGGCTGTGTGAAGACATTTTGTCGTCAACTTTAGAGGATGGCTGTGTGAAGACATTTTGTCGAAAACTTTAGAGGATAGCTGTGTGAAGACATTTTGTCGTCAACTTTAGAGGATGGCTGTGTGAAGACATTTTGTCGAAAACTTTAGAGGATGGCTGTGTGAAGACATTTTGTCGTCAACTTTAGAGGATGGCTGTGTGAAGACATTTTGTCGTCAACTTTAGAGGATGGCTGCGTGAAGACATTTTGTCGTCAACTTTAGAGGATGGCTGTGTGAAGACATTTTGTCGTCAACTTTAGAGGATGGCTGCGTGAAGACATTTTGTCGTCAACTTTAGAGGATGGCTGTGTGAAGACATTTTGTCGAAAACTTTAGAGGATGGCTGTGTGAAGACATTTTGTCGTCAACTTTAGAGGATGGCTGCGTGAAGACATTTTGTCGTCAACTTTAGAGGATGGCTGCGTGAAGACATTTTGTCGTCAACTTTAGAGGATGGCTGCGTGAAGACATTTTGTCGAAAACTTTAGAGGATGGCTGCGTGAAGACATTTTGTCGAAAACTTTAGAGGATGGCTGTGTGAAGACATTTTGTCGTCAACTTTAGAGGATGGCTGCGTGAAGACATTTTGTCGTCAACTTTAGAGGATGGCTGCGTGAAGACATTTTGTCGTCAACTTTAGAGGATGGCTGCGTTAAGACATTTTGTCGTCAACTTTAGAGGATGGCTGTGTGAAGACATTTTGTCGTCAACTTTAGAGGATGGCTGCGTGAAGACATTTTGTCGTCAACTTTAGATGGTGGCTGCGTGATGACATTTTGTCGTCAACTTTAGAGGATGGCTGCGTGAAGACATTTTGTCGTCAACTTTAGAGGATGGCTGCGTGAAGACATTTTGTCGTCAACTTTAGAGGATGGCTGCGTGAAGACATTTTGTCGAAAACTTTAGAGGATGGCTGTGTGAAGACATTTTGTCGTCAACTTTAGAGGATGGCTGCGTGAAGACATTTTGTCGTCAACTTTAGAGGATGGCTGTGTGAAGACATTTTGTCGTCAACTTTAGAGGATGGCTGTGTGAAGACATTTTGTCGTCAACTTTAGAGGATGGCTGCGTGAAGACATTTTGTCGAAAACTTTAGAGGATGGCTGTGTGAAGACATTTTGTCGTCAACTTTAGAGGATGGCTGCGTGAAGACATTTTGTCGTCAACTTTAGAGGATGGCTGCGTGAAGACATTTTGTCGTCAACTTTAGAGGATGGCTGCGTGAAGACATTTTGTCGAAAACTTTAGAGGATGGCTGTGTGAAGACATTTTGTCGTCAACTTTAGAGGATGGCTGCGTGAAGACATTTTGTCGTCAACTTTAGAGGATGGCTGTGTGAAGACATTTTGTCGAAAACTTTAGAGGTTGGCTGCGTGAAGACATTTTGTCGAAAACTTTAGAGGATGGCTGTGTGAAGACATTTTGTCGTCAACTTTAGAGGATGGCTGCGTGAAGACATTTTGTCGTCAACTTTAGAGGATGGCTGCGTGAAGACATTTTGTCGAAAACTTTAGAGGATGGCTGTGTGAAGACATTTTGTCGTCAACTTTAGAGGATGGCTGCGTGAAGACATTTTGTCGTCAACTTTAGAGGATGGCTGTGTGAAGACATTTTGTCGAAAACTGTAGAGGATGGCTGCGTGAAGACATTTTGTCGAAAACTTTAGAGGATGGCTGTGTGAAGACATTTTGTCGTCAACTTTAGAGGATGGCTGCGTGAAGACATTTTGTCGTCAACTTTAGAGGATGGCTGCGTGAAGACATTTTGTCGTCAACTTTAGAGGATGGCTGCGTGAAGACATTTTGTCGAAAACTTTAGAGGATGGCTGTGTGAAGACATTTTGTCGTCAACTTTAGAGGATGGCTGCGTGAAGACATTTTGTCGAAAACTTTAGAGGATGGCTGTGTGAAGACATTTTGTCGTCAACTTTAGAGGATGGCTGCGTGAAGACATTTTGTCGTCAACTTTAGAGGATGGCTGTGTGAAGACATTTTGTCGAAAACTTTAGAGGTTGGCTGCGTGAAGACATTTTGTCGAAAACTTTAGAGGATGGCTGTGTGAAGACATTTTGTCGTCAACTTTAGAGGATGGCTGCGTGAAGACATTTTGTCGTCAACTTTAGAGGATGGCTGCGTGAAGACATTTTGTCGTCAACTTTAGAGGATGGCTGCGTGAAGACATTTTGTCGAAAACTTTAGAGGATGGCTGTGTGAAGACATTTTGTCGTCAACTTTAGAGGATGGCTGCGTGAAGACATTTTGTCGTCAACTTTAGAGGATGGCTGTGTGAAGACATTTTGTCGTCAACTTTAGAGGATGGCTGTGTGAAGACATTTTGTCGAAAACTTTAGAGGATGGCTGCGTGAAGACATTTTGTCGAAAACTTTAGAGGATGGCTGTGTGAAGACATTTTGTCGTCAACTTTAGAGGATGGCTGCGTGAAGACATTTTGTCGTCAACTTTAGAGGATGGCTGCGTGAAGACATTTTGTCGAAAACTTTAGAGGATGGCTGTGTGAAGACATTTTGTCGTCAACTTTAGAGGATGGCTGCGTGAAGACATTTTGTCGTCAACTTTAGAGGATGGCTGCGTGAAGACATTTTGTCGTCAACTTTAGAGGATGGCTGCGTGAAGACATTTTGTCGTCAACTTTAGAGGATGGCTGCGTGAAGACATTTTGTCGAAAACTTTAGAGGATGGCTGTGTGAAGACATTTTGTCGTCAACTTTAGAGGATGGCTGTGTGAAGACATTTTGTCGAAAACTTTAGAGGATGGCTGTGTGAAGACATTTTGTCGTCAACTTTAGAGGATGGCTGCGTGAAGACATTTTGTCGAAAACTTTAGAGGATGGCTGTGTGAAGACATTTTGTCGTCAACTTTAGAGGATGGCTGTGTGAAGACATTTTGTCGAAAACTTTAGAGGATGGCTGCGTGAAGACATTTTGTCGAAAACTTTAGAGGATGGCTGTGTGAAGACATTTTGTCGTCAACTTTAGAGGATGGCTGTGTGAAGACATTTTGTCGAAAACTTTAGGGGATGGCTGCGTGAAGACATTTTGTCGAAAACTTTAGAGGATGGCTGTGTGAAGACATTTTGTCGTCAACTTTAGAGGATGGCTGCGTGAAGACATTTTGTCGTCAACTTTAGAGGATGGCTGCGTGAAGACATTTTGTCGTCAACTTTAGAGGATGGCTGCGTGAAGACATTTTGTCGTCAACTTTAGAGGATGGCTGCGTGAAGACATTTTGTCGAAAACTTTAGAGGATGGCTGCGTGAAGACATTTTGTCGTCAACTTTAGAGGATGGCTGTGTGAAGACATTTTGTCGAAAACTTTAGAGGATGGCTGTGTGAAGACATTTTGTCGTCAACTTTAGAGGATGGCTGCGTGAAGACATTTTGTCGAAAACTTTAGAGGATGGCTGTGTGAAGACATTTTGTCGTCAACTTTAGAGGATGGCTGTGTGAAGACATTTTGTCGAATACTTTAGAGGATGGCTGCGTGAAGACATTTTGTCGAAAACTTTAGAGGATGGCTGTGTGAAGACATTTTGTCGTCAACTTTAGAGGATGGCTGCGTGAAGACATTTTGTCGAAAACTTTAGAGGATGGCTGCGTGAAGACATTTTGTCGAAAACTTTAGAGGATGGCTGTGTGAAGACATTTTGTCGTCAACTTTAGAGGATGGCTGCGTGAAGACATTTTGTCGTCAACTTTAGAGGATGGCTGCGTGAAGACATTTTGTCGTCAACTTTAGAGGATGGCTGCGTGAAGACATTTTGTCGTCAACTTTAGAGGATGGCTGCGTGAAGACATTTTGTCGAAAACTTTAGAGGATGGCTGCGTGAAGACATTTTGTCGTCAACTTTAGAGGATGGCTGCGTGAAGACATTTTGTCGAAAACTTTAGAGGATGGCTGCGTGAAGACATTTTGTCGAAAACTTTAGAGGATGGCTGTGTGAAGACATTTTGTCGTCAACTTTAGAGGATGGCTGCGTGAAGACATTTTGTCGTCAACTTTAGAGGATGGCTGTGTGAAGACATTTTGTCGTCAACTTTAGAGGATGGCTGTGTGAAGACATTTTGTCGTCAACTTTAGAGGATGGCTGCGTGAAGACATTTTGTCGTCAACTTTAGAGGATGGCTGCGTGAAGACATTTTGTCGTCAACTTTAGAGGATGGCTGCGTGAAGACATTTTGTCGTCAACTTTAGAGGATGGCTGTGTGAAGACATTTTGTCGAAAACTTTAGAGGATGGCTGTGTGAAGACATTTTGTCGAAAACTTTAGAGGATGGCTGTGTGAAGACATTTTGTCGAAAACTTTAGAGGATGGCTGCGTGAAGACATTTTGTCGAAAACTTTAGAGGATGGCTGCGTGAAGACATTTTGTCGTCAACTTTAGAGGATGGCTGTGTGAAGACATTTTGTCGAAAACTTTAGAGGATGGCTGTGTGAAGACATTTTGTCGAAAACTTTAGAGGATGGCTGTGTGAAGACATTTTGTCGTCAACTTTAGAGGATGGCTGCGTGAAGACATTTTGTCGTCAACTTTAGAGGATGGCTGCGTGAAGACATTTTGTCGTCAACTTTAGAGGATGGCTGCGTGAAGACATTTTGTCGAAAACTTTAGAGGATGGCTGTGTGAAGACATTTTGTCGTCAACTTTAGAGGATGGCTGCGTGAAGACATTTTGTCGTCAACTTTAGAGGATGGCTGTGTGAAGACATTTTGTCGTCAACTTTAGAGGATGGCTGTGTGAAGACATTTTATCGTCAACTTTAGAGGATGGCTGCGTGAAGACATTTTGTCGTCAACTTTAGAGGATGGCTGTGTGAAGACATTTTGTCGTCAACTTTAGAGGATGGCTGTGTGAAGACATTTTGTCGAAAACTTTAGAGGATGGCTGTGTGAAGACATTTTGTCGAAAACTTTAGAGGATGGCTGCGTGAAGACATTTTGTCGTCAACTTTAGAGGATGGCTGCGTGAAGACATTTTGTCGTCAACTTTAGAGGATGGCTGTGTGAAGAAATTTTGTCTTCAACTTTAGAGGATGGCTGTGTGAAGACATTTTGTCGTCAACTTTAGAGGATGGCTGCGTGAAGACATTTTGTCGTCAACTTTAGAGGATGGCTGTGTGAAGACATTTTGTCGTCAACTTTAGAGGATGGCTGTGTGAAGACATTTTGTCGAAAACTTTAGAGGATGGCTGTGTGAAGACATTTTGTCGTCAACTTTAGAGGATGGCTGCGTGAAGACATTTTGTCGTCAACTTTAGAGGATGGCTGCGTGAAGACATTTTGTCGTCAACTTTAGAGGATGGCTGCGTGAAGACATTTTGTCGTCAACTTTAGAGGATGGCTGCGTGAAGACATTTTGTCGTCAACTTTAGAGGATGGCTGCGTGAAGACATTTTGTCGTCAACTTTAGAGGATGGCTGCGTGAAGACATTTTGTCGAAAACTTTAGAGGATGGCTGTGTGAAGACATTTTGTCGTCAACTTTAGAGGATGGCTGCGTGAAGACATTTTGTCGTCAACTTTAGAGGATGGCTGTGTGAAGACATTTTGTCGTCAACTTTAGAGGATGGCTGTGTGAAGACATTTTGTCGTCAACTTTAGAGGATGGCTGTGTGAAGACATTTTGTCGAAAACTTTAGAGGATGGCTGTGTGAAGACATTTTGTCGTCAACTTCAGAGGATGGCTGCGTGAAGACATTTTGTCGTCAACTTTAGAGGATGGCTGCGTGAAGACATTTTGTCGTCAACTTTAGAGGATGGCTGTGTGAAGACATTTTGTCGTCAACTTTAGAGGATGGCTGCGTGAAGACATTTTGTCGTCAACTTTAGAGGATGGCTGTGTGAAGACATTTTGTCGTCAACTTTAGAGGATGGCTGTGTGAAGACATTTTGTCGTCAACTTTAGAGGATGGCTGTGTGAAGACATTTTGTCGTCAACTTTAGAGGATGGCTGCGTGAAGACATTTTGTCGTCAACTTTAGAGGATGGCTGCGTGAAGACATTTTGTCGTCAACTTTAGAGGATGGCTGTGTGAAGACATTTTGTCGTCAACTTTAGAGGATGGCTGCGTGAAGACATTTTGTCGTCAACTTTAGAGGATGGCTGTGTGAAGACATTTTGTCGTCAACTTTAGAGGATGGCTGTGTGAAGACATTTTGTCGTCAACTTTAGAGGATGGCTGTGTGAAGACATTTTGTCGTCAACTTTAGAGGATGGCTGTGTGAAGACATTTTGTCGTCAACTTTAGAGGATGGCTGTGTGAAGACATTTTGTCGAAAACTTTAGAGGATGGCTGTGTGAAGACATTTTGTCGTCAACTTTAGAGGATGGCTGTGTGAAGACATTTTGTCGTCAACTTTAGAGGATGGCTGCGTGAAGACATTTTGTCGTCAACTTTAGAGGATGGCTGTGTGAAGACATTTTGTCGTCAACTTTAGAGGATGGCTGTGTGAAGACATTTTGTCGTCAACTTTAGAGGATGGCTGCGTGAAGACATTTTGTCGTCAACTTTAGAGGATGGCTGTGTGAAGACATTTTGTCGAAAACTTTAGAGGATGGCTGTGTGAAGACATTTTGTCGTCAACTTTAGAGGATGGCTGCGTGAAGACATTTTGTCGTCAACTTTAGAGGATGGCTGTGTGAAGACATTTTGTCGTCAACTTTAGAGGATGGCTGTGTGAAGACATTTTGTCGTCAACTTTAGAGGATGGCTGTGTGAAGACATTTTGTCGTCAACTTTAGAGGATGGCTGCGTGAAGACATTTTGTCGTCAACTTTAGAGGATGGCTGTGTGAAGACATTTTGTCGTCAACTTTAGAGGATGGCTGTGTGAAGACATTTTGTCGTCAACTTTAGAGGATGGCTGTGTGAAGACATTTTGTCGTCAACTTTAGAGGATGGCTGCGTGAAGACATTTTGTCGTCAACTTTAGAGGATGGCTGCGTGAAGACATTTTGTCGTCAACTTTAGAGGATGGCTGTGTGAAGACATTTTGTCGTCAACTTTAGAGGATGGCTGTGTGAAGACATTTTGTCGAAAACTTCAGAGGATGGCTGTGTGAAGACATTTTGTCGTCAACTTTAGAGGATGGCTGTGTGAAGACATTTTGTCGAAAACTTTAGAGGATGGCTGTGTGAAGACATTTTGTCGTCAACTTTAGAGGATGGCTGCGTGAAGACATTTTGTCGTCAACTTTAGAGGATGGCTGTGTGAAGACATTTTGTCGTCAACTTTAGAGGATGGCTGCGTGAAGACATTTTGTCGTCAACTTTAGAGGATGGCTGTGTGAAGACATTTTGTCGAAAACTTTAGAGGATGGCTGCGTGAAGACATTTTGTCGTCAACTTTAGAGGATGGCTGTGTGAAGACATTTTGTCGTCAACTTTAGAGGATGGCTGTGTGAAGACATTTTGTCGTCAACTTTAGAGGATGGCTGTGTGAAGACATTTTGTCGTCAACTTTAGAGGATGGCTGTGTGAAGACATTTTGTCGAAAACTTTAGAGGATGGCTGCGTGAAGACATTTTGTCGTCAACTTTAGAGGATGGCTGTGTGAAGACATTTTGTCGTCAACTTTAGAGGATGGCTGTGTGAAGACATTTTGTCGTCAACTTTAGAGGATGGCTGTGTGAAGACATTTTGTCGTCAACTTTAGAGGATGGCTGTGTGAAGACATTTTGTCGTCAACTTTAGAGGATGGCTGTGTGAAGACATTTTGTCGTCAACTTTAGAGGATGGCTGTGTGAAGACATTTTGTCGTCAACTTTAGAGGATGGCTGTGTGAAGACATTTTGTCGTCAACTTTAGAGGATGGTTGTGTGAAGACATTTTGTCGAAAACTTTAGAGGATGGCTGCGTGAAGACATTTTGTCGTCAACTTTAGAGGATGGCTGTGTGAAGACATTTTGTCGTCAACTTTAGAGGATGGCTGTGTGAAGACATTTTGTCGTCAACTTTAGAGGATGGCTGTGTGAAGACATTTTGTCGAAAACTTTAGAGGATGGCTGTGTGAAGACATTTTGTCGTCAACTTTAGAGGATGGCTGTGTGAAGACATTTTGTCGTCAACTTTAGAGGATGGCTGTGTGAAGACATTTTGTCGTCAACTTTAGAGGATGGCTGTGTGAAGACATTTTGTCGAAAACTTTAGAGGATGGCTGTGTGAAGACATTTTGTCGTCAACTTTAGAGGATGGCTGTGTGAAGACATTTTGTCGTCAACTTTAGAGGATGGCTGTGTGAAGACATTTTGTCGTCAACTTTAGAGGATGGCTGTGTGAAGACATTTTGTCGAAAACTTTAGAGGATGGCTGTGTGAAGACATTTTGTCGTCAACTTTAGAGGATGGCTGTGTGAAGACATTTTGTCGTCAACTTTAGAGGATGGCTGTGTGAAGACATTTTGTCGTCAACTTTAGAGGATGGCTGTGTGAAGACATTTTGTCGAAAACTTTAGAGGATGGCTGTGTGAAGACATTTTGTCGTCAACTTTAGAGGATGGCTGCGTGAAGACATTTTGTCGTCAACTTTAGAGGATGGCTGCGTGAAGACATTTTGTCGTCAACTTTAGAGGATGGCTGTGTGAAGACATTTTGTCGTCAACTTTAGAGGATGGCTGTGTGAAGACATTTTGTCGAAAACTTTAGAGGATGGCTGTGTGAAGACATTTTGTCGTCAACTTTAGAGGATGGCTGTGTGAAGACATTTTGTCGTCAACTTTAGAGGATGGCTGCGTGAAGACATTTTGTCGTCAACTTTAGAGGATGGCTGTGTGAAGACATTTTGTCGTCAACTTTAGAGGATGGCTGC
Source organism: Sepiola atlantica (assembly GCA_963556195.1). NCBI lineage: Eukaryota > Metazoa > Mollusca > Cephalopoda > Sepiida > Sepiolidae > Sepiola > Sepiola atlantica. Next base: position 92,020,592 of record OY744538.1, on the reverse strand, counting down.
GTGAAGACATTTTGTCGTCAACTTTAGAGGATGGCTGCGTGAAGACATTTTGTCGTCAACTTTAGAGGATGGCTGTGTGAAGACATTTTGTCGTCAACTTTAGAGGATGGCTGCGTGAAGACATTTTGTCGTCAACTTTAGAGGATGGCTGCGTGAAGACATTTTGTCGTCAACTTTAGAGGATGGCTGTGTGAAGACATTTTGTCGTCAACTTTAGAGGATGGCTGCGTGAAGACATTTTGTCGTCAACTTTAGAGGATGGCTGCGTGAAGACATTTTGTCGTCAACTTTAGAGGATGGCTGTGTGAAGACATTTTGTCGAAAACTTTAGAGGATGGCTGTGTGAAGACATTTTGTCGAAAACTTTAGAGGATGGCTGTGTGAAGACATTTTGTCGAAAACTTTAGAGGATGGCTGTGTGAAGACATTTTGTCGTCAACTTTAGAGGATGGCTGTGTGAAGACATTTTGTCGTCAACTTTAGAGGATGGCTGCGTGAAGACATTTTGTCGTCAACTTTAGAGGATGGCTGCGTGAAGACATTTTGTCGTCAACTTTAGAGGATGGCTGTGTGAAGACATTTTGTCGTCAACTTTAGAGGATGGCTGCGTGAAGACATTTTGTCGTCAACTTTAGAGGATGGCTGCGTGAAGACATTTTGTCGTCAACTTTAGAGGATGGCTGTGTGAAGACATTTTGTCGAAAACTTTAGAGGATGGCTGTGTGAAGACATTTTGTCGAAAACTTTAGAGGATGGCTGTGTGAAGACATTTTGTCGAAAACTTTAGAGGATGGCTGTGTGAAGACATTTTGTCGTCAACTTTAGAGGATGGCTGTGTGAAGACATTTTGTCGTCAACTTTAGAGGATGGCTGCGTGAAGACATTTTGTCGTCAACTTTAGAGGATGGCTGCGTGAAGACATTTTGTCGTCAACTTTAGAGGATGGCTGTGTGAAGACATTTTGTCGTCAACTTTAGAGGATGGCTGCGTGAAGACATTTTGTCGTCAACTTTAGAGGATGGCTGCGTGAAGACATTTTGTCGTCAACTTTAGAGGATGGCTGTGTGAAGACATTTTGTCGAAAACTTTAGAGGATGGCTGTGTGAAGACATTTTGTCGAAAACTTTAGAGGATGGCTGTGTGAAGACATTTTGTCGAAAACTTTAGAGGATGGCTGTGTGAAGACATTTTGTCGTCAACTTTAGAGGATGGCTGTGTGAAGACATTTTGTCGTCAACTTTAGAGGATGGCTGCGTGAAGACATTTTGTCGTCAACTTTAGAGGATGGCTGTGTGAAGACATTTTGTCGTCAACTTTAGAGGATGGCTGTGTGAAGACATTTTGTCGTCAACTTTAGAGGATGGCTGCGTGAAGACATTTTGTCGTCAACTTTAGAGGATGGCTGTGTGAAGACATTTTGTCGAAAACTTTAGAGGATGGCTGTGTGAAGACATTTTGTCGTCAACTTTAGAGGATGGCTGTGTGAAGACATTTTGTCGTCAACTTTAGAGGATGGCTGTGTGAAGACATTTTGTCGAAAACTTTAGAGGATGGCTGTGTGAAGACATTTTGTCGTCAACTTTAGAGGATGGCTGTGTGAAGACATTTTGTCGTCAACTTTAGAGGATGGCTGCGTGAAGACATTTTGTCGTCAACTTTAGAGGATGGCTGTGTGAAGACATTTTGTCGAAAACTTTAGAGGATGGCTGTGTGAAGACATTTTGTCGTCAACTTTAGAGGATGGCTGTGTGAAGACATTTTGTCGTCAACTTTAGAGGATGGCTGTGTGAAGACATTTTGTCGAAAACTTTAGAGGATGGCTGTGTGAAGACATTTTGTCGAAAAACTTTAGAGGATGGCTGTGTGAAGACATTTTGTCGTCAACTTTAGAGGATGGCTGTGTGAAGACATTTTGTCGTCAACTTTAGAGGATGGCTGTGTGAAGACATTTTGTCGAGAACTTTAGAGGATGGCTGTGTGAAGACATTTTGTCGTCAACTTTAGAGGATGGCTGCGTGAAGACATTTTGTCGTCAACTTTAGAGGATGGCTGCGTGAAGACATTTTGTCGTCAACTTTAGAGGATGGCTGTGTGAAGACATTTTGTCGTCAACTTTAGAGGATGGCTGTGTGAAGACATTTTGTCGAAAACTTTAGAGGATGGCTGTGTGAAGACATTTTGTCGTCAACTTTAGAGGATGGCTGTGTGAAGACATTTTGTCGTCAACTTTAGAGGATGGCTGCGTGAAGACATTTTGTCGTCAACTTTAGAGGATGGCTGTGTGAAGACATTTTGTCGTCAACTTTAGAGGATGGCTGCGTGAAGACATTTTGTCGTCAACTTTAGAGGATGGCTGCGTGAAGACATTTTGTCGTCAACTTTAGAGGATGGCTGTGTGAAGACATTTTGTCGTCAACTTTAGAGGATGGCTGCGTGAAGACATTTTGTCGTCAACTTTAGAGGATGGCTGCGTGAAGACATTTTGTCGTCAACTTTAGAGGATGGCTGTGTGAAGACATTTTGTCGTCAACTTTAGAGGATGGCTGTGTGAAGACATTTTGTCGTCAACTTTAGAGGATGGCTGCGTGAAGACATTTTGTCGTCAACTTTAGAGGATGGCTGTGTGAAGACATTTTGTGGAAAACTTTAGAGGATGGCTGTGTGAAGACATTTTGTCGAAAACTTTAGAGGATGGCTGTGTGAAGACATTTTGTCGTCAACTTTAGAGGATGGCTGTGTGAAGACATTTTGTCGTCAACTTTAGAGGATGGCTGTGTGAAGACATTTTGTCGACAACTTTAGAGGATGGCTGTGTGAAGACATTTTGTCGTCAACTTTAGAGGATGGCTGTGTGAAGACATTTTGTCGTCAACTTTAGAGGATGGCTGTGTGAAGACATTTTGTCGTCAACTTTAGAGGATGGCTGTGTGAAGACA
>OY744538.1:91911888-92017456 GCA_963556195.1 Sepiola atlantica | reverse complement strand
AATTTTCTAACCGATACAAAAAAAAAATTTACCTACCGACCGAGCAAACTGGAATGTTATATTTTGTTTGTGAAGGTCTGAAAAAAAAATCGAGTGCAAAATTGGGGAACCCTCCCCGAAAAAACAAAACGGACACAATCGTTTGACATTTTTTATTTGGTTTTGAGACTGCAAAGAATTCTACTTACCATGTGTGACACCTCGTGACAATGAAAAAAAAACAAAAAAAACAAGACGAAATATAATTGCGGGGGAGCTGATTAAAAAAAAAAACCACCAATGGGGGCATGAACGAGCACTGAAGACATAATCGTACCTGAAACGATTAGGGGGAGAAGGGGCACAGCACTAGACTTCGAGAGCGAAACAAAATATGGTGGAACAATGCTGCATTGATGGTACAGAGCGGGTCCTTGCAGCGTACCTACACGGTCATGGCTGAGAATGCTATATTAGATTTCACACATCGACAAAGAAACGGAGGTTAGCAGGGTGCCACACAGCGCTGCCGGAGCAATTATCTGCTTACAAAGGCTAACCACAAGGACCCTCGAAGGGCGTACCAGCTATCAGACAATAATTTTTTCCGGCCTTAAAATGGAAAAACGAATCTCTGATTTCATGGTGTGTCGAGAGAATTACCACAATAACGATTGCTACTTCTGCCATCTAAACATTGAAGAAATAACTGTGAAGACACAAACTATACAATACAGTTCCTTAGCTTTTTGGCTAGAAACTAAGTGTAGTATCTGTTCTGATACTATACTTCATCTTTTCTGTCTTCGATCAGTGAATGAGAACTCCTTTTAGACCGAGGCAATTTTAATATTTGTCCTGGAAAGCTATTTTATGTAGATTTCCCCAAAATTAAAAACTGATCTTGTGTCTCACACTCTGCCCTCGTGGGAAGGCAAGTAGATAGTGACATTAATATTTGACCTATTCCAGTGTCACCCGCAGAACAAACTGATACAATTTAACCCGGGAATCGAAGTAACACTGCGTGGCAGGCGAAAACGGCATTCCAGCCCTGGCTGACCAAACTGACAGGAGGATGAGAGATTTGGGAACTGGTCGCAGTGAGGATTTTTTTCCATAAGCCTCAAAGTTTGGTCGAGAGAGATGGAGGGGTAGAGAGGATCAGTGTCCTTCGTTTAGTAAGGTGAAAAAAAAGATCCAAAATAACTAACTAGACGGCTAGGGGCATTGGGAGCAGTTGGAGGATTGCCCGGTGTCCCCATGTGGGAAGTCTCCACTAACAGCATTTTCTAATCATTCACTGGGCACCTAAGGAATGGGCCAGAGCAATAGATGGCGAGAAGTCAGAAGGGGAGGACAATTTCAGTGACCACCCTGAGTATGCCATACCTGGTCCGGTGGACACTGTGGAAATGGTCACGGAGCCGTGATAGACAGAGTTTATGCCTACTTAGCCCAAAATAAGGTAGAGCACCTACAAACCGAAAAGACGAAATGCCTCTGGTCGATCCTGGAGCAGTGGATGGGAGAGCCCCAAATCAGAATTGTCAGGGTTTTCTTTTTCCATGAGACGTACAACCTGTTGAGACCCCGAAGGAAGAACATGGATGGGGGGAAGGATCCATCCTGGAGCCATGAGGAGAGGATCCAGTGTCCTTCGTAATCTAGACATGGTCGGGTAAGGATTTCCCGGCACGGAAGGGGTCCCCCATGTGGGACTCTCGAGGATACATCCCCCCCCCCCCACTAAGACAAGCAAAAAGTTCTTCTGTTGAGGGGACCTGCACCTGTAATCTAGCGGGCAGTGATTGACTGAGTTGTGTGAAGGAAAGCCAAGAGAAGTTCGAGGAACAAGCCCTAATGGGACATTTATGAGCTGGTGATTCATGGTCAATAATACCGTAGTAAGAAAGTACCGATTAGGGGAAAAAATCCGCATTTTCCAATATATATGATCCATGTCATACGACAACTACAGCTCCTTTCGCAGAGTATGGTCCTTCGTTAGACCAAGACTGGCACCCTCCCACTTCTCCACCCTTCGTTTGGATGAATTGTCTTCCTCAATTACTGTCCGGACGCTCCTAGTATAATGACTGCTCTCTCGTTCCACTCATCACATATTCAGTCGCAACAATGTGCGATCTAAAAGCCAACAGAAGCATATCAGTCCAAAGAATTTCAACCGATACCATGCATCCATACTTCTGGGTCTGATAGCTGGCTTCGTCAGATCAAGGAAAGGAACCGTCTGCTGAATCTGTAGCTGCCGCATAAACCCGGGTAACTGCATTTACCAAGGATATGCAACAACGGACAAACCCGCTAATGTGATCGGCTCCCCACCAAGTCTCAAGTTGCCTTTCCCTATTTTCATTCATATAACTTTTTATTACTATGCAATTCCCTTTGTATGTTGACTCCCCATTCATTCACTACCCTACTCTCCTTCTCATTTCATTCACGGTTGCTGAATGACCCACCCAACCGCTCCCCAGACAATTATATACAAAAATACTAGGCTGGGGAGACAAATGAGAACACTCTTTACCTTTTTCTGTGATGTCCGTGTGAACTAGTTGTTTGTCTTTTGTCCTCCGGGCAGCAACTGTCATATGAGAAAAATTATAAGACAAATTGCGATATATTACAACAACTAAAATATGCCAGTCGCATTTGTGCTAGTTGTTTCATTTGGTCAGTAAAAAAATTTTTTGGGTTTTATACAAAAAACACAGAACAAAAAAATAAAATTGTGGAAAATTCCCCATTTTTTTACATATAGTGTCCAAAAAAATATAAAGCGGAACCATTGGTGGTGAAAAAAAAAAGCTTGTTTTTTTTTACCCATTCACATACCCCTATGCAGAGAAACAGTTAACCCAGCCAAACACGGCAGAATGTCTTCTTTGGGGGTCTCCGTAATGACCACAGTGTGAGCTATTCCAACTCTGGGAAAGGTTATGCTGCCTCCCGCCCCACTGAGTGATTCTGTCGTAACTTATTCTCTCCGACAAAACTCATCCTGGACATCTGGGTCTTTTTTTAACAAATTCATCTTAAAGAGGTAAGTAATTTCTGCAATATAATTCTCCTTATTTCTCACATACATCTCTGACGCTATTGAGGGGAATTAATTGCCTTGTAAAAACTCTTTTTACCTTTCCGCGTTGAACTTGCAATCAGCTTTTTTTTGGCCAGCAACTTGTCATCTGGATGCTCCTGTTGGTACTTGTGGGTAGCGATCGACAACATGAAAAAGAAAATAATCAAAATAGACAACGATTACAATGGCAATGATTTACAAAAATAATCAATTATTGAAAAGACTATCCCATCAGAGGAAGATTCACAACGCAGTCATAGAGCACCTCTCTGGTCAATATATGAGTAATCAGATAACCCATGTGGAGTCCACTCGCATTCTCAAGTGGTCACAACAATGTGCAACCATTTTACTCCAAAACTAAGCCTGACCTCTAACCCCGACCCTTCTAATCTCCAAAAGGCAACAGAAGCGGTATCATCCAAAGTCAAACCCAGGTACCTTGTGTTCATCCTTCCGAGGAGTGACAGCTCCGTCAGATCATGGAAAGGTCCAATCTGCTGAATCCATGCCGTAAAACACGGGTGATGCAGCACCCGCGAAATACGATACTAATGAACCCACTAAGATCGGTTCCCCACCAAGTCTCAAGTTGCCTTTACCCTAATTTCGTTCATACTTCATTCATACCTTAACTAAAAAACCTTACGCTAGTCTTATGATAACACACTCTCATTGTTTTTTATGTGATTCTATTTTATTAAGCCTACCTCCCTTTTCTGTCTATCATTTTCATCCTTCCACAGTTTCACCTGTCATACAGTTATCTTTATTCTTCGGGTCCCCTTCTCCATTATTGGGGGGGGGTACAGTAAATTAGGACATTTTTAACGACAGCTAACAAAAAAACGGCGTATAAAAAACACACAAATTCAGCAAATGTCAACAAACTGAAATTTTTTGTCATTAACTTACCTTTCGAATTGTGCCTCTCTCTCAATGTGACTGACGGTCTCTTTTTTAACCCTAAAAAAAAAAAAACTTTTTTTAACGATTTTTAATTTGACTAAAATCTAAAAATAAATCTTTATCTTTGTTCAGTTGTTGTTATATAAATAAAGCAAAAAAAATAATTAAAAAAATAACTTTCAACGAAAATTCAGAAATCCATTGTCGGTCATTTATTTCGTCTGCGAAAAGTCGTTATATAATATTAGAATGACACAGTGGGGGGGGGGGCTAAGTCTAATTACTCTGTTCACATAAGTAACACACTGTGTTATCAGAATGACACAGGGGAGGTAACTACATAATAAGTAGATAATAACATCCAGACCCCACCAAGGTTTCTCTTCATCAGCGTGAGGGGTGGCGCTGGTCATTGGTGTGGGAAGCAGACTCTCGAGGCTAAATCTTAAATCAAGATGAGTAAGTGATTCATTGCACCCGAGTCTGGGTGTTTAGTTTAAAAAACAAGTTGTTTGCATACTGATTCAAAAATGAATATCTAAAAGAAGTTATAAGCATTCTAGGCGCAGCATGAGGATTGATTTCTTTGGCCTAGGAGGAGCCGAGGAGGTTCTGATACAATTGTCGGATACTCAAACTATGTTTATTTTAATATATATATATCCCGAACTGACCCGCGAGAACTTCAGTCGCGTGTCAGACTGCATAGCAGTGATCATGTCTATGAACCTGGAATGTAGAACCGCTCGCATTGAGGGATCTTCGATTCCAGTGGGGATTGTCATTATCCACAGTAGTGGAGTCTCTCTGTACTGGTGAGAGACACCCTGTCTGCGGTGGCTAGCATGTGCATGTCGGTGCGGAAGGTCGCGCGCAATGTTGTTAGCAAGTTATGGATTGTTGCGATGTATGCGCCCAACACACTTGGGGGAGAGGGTTTCCCTTTCTTCGGCAATTGGAGAGGTACCTCAAGGGTCCGGAGCGAGTATGCTTCTCGACCCAAAAATAGGTCGTGCACGTTAACGTGGCAAGATCGAATTTAAGCGCCAAGCCTAGATTAGATGGAAACTGGATCTCCATACTGGAGATACAAGACTTCCGGGAAGCCTTACCAACGGTCTCTAGTGGGGGAGCAGGTAACTATGGCTAAGGTTAGACACTTTGCTGTCAAGTATGCCTAACGCCTCGCCTGATAAGGCAAAGGGAGAAAAAGCATTTATGTTGACGCTGGTTGTCTTACGCCGCGGTTTGGATAGGGAGGAGGTTCCCCCTGACTTGTTGATTCGCCTCGTCTAGAGGCGGCCTGAGTGGTCGGCCGGCCTTCTTCGATGGTCGGCCCTATGAATTCTACTTGAGGCTCTGCTGTTGGTTTCTTCTTCTTAAGTATATGGTTTGCTCATGGCTCCATCACTGGACACTTACATTTATATCAACATGGTGGAGAAGGCTTTAGGCCCAACACAGAGAGTTCAAGCTTTTTGCAGACCGTTGTCACTGACTTGATCAGGACTGGACCAGAACTTTTCTGTGAAGGAGAGATTGATTCAAAACGGCCCGCATTTGATTCGCACAATAACTGAACACTAGGGATATCTTCACAAAAATAAGCGGTGCGACAAACATAGACATACTGTTCGGTCATGAATGTGGCTTCTGTGTTGGACCTTGAACGAAGTTGATCGGGGCTGTTGAATACCTAAACTTCTTTCAATGTCAAAGTTATTTACTTTATATGACACAACATCATTTTGGTAATTGCATTAAGGTTCGATTTAACATTTTTTCATCGATTTCTGCTGATGTTGGCCCATTTTACAAGAATTTTGCATACCTTTGGAAAGGCAGGTAATGGTGTATTTTTTAAAAACATCTGAAAACCCCCATGTCTGGATCTCCTTGCAAAAAAAGTTGACCTCAAAATTTTTTAGCTTTACAAAAAAAAGCCAAAATTCACACCGTGTGGGCAATTTTGACATTCATTACCAATTTATTGAACTGATCTTCAACATCATTCCATTTTTTAGTATCGTAGAGTTGCCAGATTTTTGCATATTTTTTTGCATATTTTGATCTGTGTCCATAAAACTTTTGTGGCAGGTATTTTGCATCTGACATCAACATTTTTTATTTTCACAAAAACAGGTAAAATTCACACCGTGTGACCATTTTGACAAATAATGGTCATTCATTCATTACTGAACTGATCTTCAACATCATTCCATTTATAACTTCTGACATTTGCGGCCACTCTCTAATGGTGCAATTATTTTTGGTATCAGAAATTCTAAATTTCATTTATTATATACATATATATATATGTGCCTTATTTAAGACATTCACACTTCATTCCATCCCAAAATGCCTTTTTTGTCTGTTGAGCTTTTTTGCAGAAAAAAAATAATGATGATTTTTTGAACAACCCTGCAAACCAACCAACTTCAATTTGCTGTAAAAAGTACAAAAGTGGACCTTTTGAGCTAATTTTTTTTTGTTGTCACATTTTGATTTCTAGTTTCACTTTAAAACATTATCTGAGCATAGTGAAAAATTTATTTTTTCCACTGCTGGGCGCACTGTGTATCGTTTCCTGGATTCTGTCCTGGAGGCCGCCGATCTCCATCCTGTATCGCCTATCGGAAGCTTTTGGGGTCGTTTGTGGTCTCTCGATCGGTACATCGCTATAACCTGGCGGAGGACGTGCCAGGGTTTTCACGTTCGTCGATGATGTCACCATTTTCGTGTCGAGCCACATTGACGTGATAACGGTGGTTAAGGTGCTCGAAGAAGTTACAGGGTCGCATGCAGCAAGTCCATGGTTGGGTGACTAAGCCAGCTGGTCCAGGAATCGTCATTCGCGATTTGGATTCGAAGGACACTTAAAGTGTAGAGCCGAGGCGCCTTTTGGTTTTCACCCGCCTGCTCTTCTCGCTATCTGCTATTAGTGGAGTCGGGCGCCAGTCTTTAAATTATTACCTCAACAACTCTGAGACAGTGAGGATGGATCCTTACTGCCAGCGCTGCGACGATCGCGAAAGAGAAACTATAAATATAGTTGATTTATATAGTGTCTCTGGAACTTTCAAGTTTACATCGTGCAGGCTGTTGTTATTGTTTATGAACTGTATGAAATATTGACTTTGTATTTTTATGCAAGAAACTTGATTATTTGAAATAACGCTCTTGTTTTTTCTCCGCTGAAGAAGTAATACAGTTTTCGTTCTTTCTATTTTAATTTTCAGTTTTGTATTAAAAATATTTTTTTTTTTAAATACTCTAAAATCTAAAATATTGAATAAAAATACTGTTATTTACTCGACATACTTTTTAAGCTAATTTTTTGCGCTTTTTATTACTTGTTTTTGCATTTCTTACTTACCGGTTATGTCACTTTACCATATAAATTTAACGTAAAAAATGATCACCACAATAAAAACAAATATACCCAACACTGTTTTTGCATTTTTTTTTATGGACCATTTTTCTGTGTAAATTTACCGATTTTTGTTGTTGTTTTTTTTAGATTTGAGTATTTTTTTTAGTGTGATGATCATTTTACATTACAATTTATTTGGGGATATTTTTTTTAAAAAGAAGGGTTTACTCAAACAGTATTTCAAGCCACAATTTTTTAGATGCAGCCTAAAGGCTAAGCAAAAAAACTCCTTACCATAGTTGTCAGCCAATTATATTATAAATCAAACAGGAAAACTCTTACTGCATCCAAAATGAAAATAATTAAGGAACAGCTGGATAAATTATTTGATATTTCTATGTTGTGTTGCAAGCTGCCTGTCTTAAGATGTGATGACTTTGCTGCAATTGCCACACTAAATCATGTCTCAATTTTCAATTTAAATTAATTGAAAAAATATGAATTTACTTCTGAATATCTTCCTTTTTCTAGTATTTTCCTTAATATTTTTGTCATGTATGCTAGATAAGCACATTTTGAAATTTCAGATTCCCATTGAAGAGAGAGAATATTTAAAAAAGATCAGAGAGGACTAAAAAAGGCAGTTTCCGACAAAGACCTTTAGATGATATATCTTCTCTTCATCGAACCATATTAATTTAGAAGATAGATACGGAAAAGGCAAGAGTAACCAGCCATAAAAAAACATGTCCAGGATATGATGAACATGTTAGAGGGGGAAATGGTAAAAAAACAATGATTAAGAAAAAAGCAAGGAGGGACCCAACATTGGTGCAACTGGTGTTCTTCTAGCAGAGGATGTTTTTTGGTGCTGCTGTTCTAGAAGAGTACAACAGTGTAAATACTGTTACGGCAATTTGGGTGGACAATACCAGTACAACCTCTGGTTGTGAAACAAGCTTTGGAGGAAGTTAGAGCCATCTTTAAGTTAATTGATGGAACTACAAGTCCTCTAGGGGAACTTTGTGGAACTACTTTACCAGGATTTGCCCCAGGTAGCATTTCATAGTATTAGTGTCCTCTAATCTGCAGAGGTAATGAATGGCTGACCAGCGACTACTTTTGGCTGTAGGCATTTCTAAAGGGAAAAATGTTTACCTTTTTTTTGTAATTTTGTACAATTTTTACAGTTCTCGTTTTATATTTTCCATTCATTGTATCTAACAAAAAATATCAATTTATCTGGATTTATAGTGAAATAGTAAAATTTTGAAGTCAGTTTGTCAGGGTTTCCCGCCACAGCAGCGTTGAAAAAAAAAGTGACACCTGCCCTAATGGGACAATGAGGTCCTGGGTTCTACGCAACCAACCCTTCAATCTCTCTTTAACACTTAGTTAGTAGAGTAAATGTTTTGCCCAACATCCCATCGAGACAGCGTACGGTAAAGTTTGGGCTTCATTACAAAAAAAAACTTCTCCGTAAATTTGTCTAAATCACTATAGCAATATATATATATATATATTATAAGGAAAATATCGACCAATATGTTTCAGTTTTGGCGCTTTGCATGAATTTTGCACCGGTCAGTCTCATTAAAGAAAATTTGTAAGCTTTTTTACATGTCAAAAACTTATAAACTTTATCAGAATTAATTTAAAAGGTAAATTTATAGAAGTGCTCACTTTACGTATATAACTTATATAGGAAAGTGACCCCCCCCCCCTCCTAAAATCTAAAATAATAAAGATTTTCCTAATTTTTTTTCATAGCGGATATTTGTTGAGGCTGGTTTACATGTAATTTGCCCCAAAAAAGTAGAAACTTTTTTTTTAGGGGGGGGGGGGGAATACGAAAGGTGCACTTCTACAAATTTACCATTTAAAAAATAGTGACCTTTACGAAAAACAGAGTTATCTCTCTCAGCTCGGTAACTTTCTAAAAGGGCCTTTGTTTTTTAAAGTTGGTTTTTGGTGTAAGAAAATGTTCAAATCAGTACGCTGAAAACGCTCAAAAAAACAAATATACAACAAATAAAAGTAACTGTCGTCGATAAAAGTTAATTTAAAACTGACCTGTGATATTTGTTTGTATTTTTAAACCGTTCCAACTGCTATCAATAGTTTTTTGTCACACGAACATTGCAAAAAAAAAATGGCGCTTGCTCGTAAGGAAGTGGGCACCAGACGCCATTTTGTCTAGAACAAAATACGAGTAAAAAATGAACAAGAAATTTTTTTTTACATCTAATAAAAACCCGTTTATAGTACGTAAAAATACAAACAAATATATCATAGGTAAGTAGACAAATATCTCTTCTCGACGTAGGTTAAACTCACTTGTTGCATATTTACTTTTTATAACCCCGTTCTCGTTAGTTTTTTGGACCCCGTCCGCGACTGTACTGATCATTCTAAAAGATACCCAAAAAACGTAGTAAAAATATTTTGTTGCGTGGAAAAATCATATGTCCGCCAAAACATTGAAATTAAAAGTTCGATTCTCAAAACTTTACAATTGTTCTAAATAGAACCACCATTTTCGAACAAGGGAGATAACTAAGACTGAATTTATGCAAGGAAGTAAGAGTTATGCCACTTTGACCGTTTTTACACACATGATAGGTATGCGGAAATATCGGACAAGGACAAACATTCGCCAAAATCAGTGCGGATGAAAATAAATGGATGTTTGGTGCTTAAGCATATCCGCCCCGACATTAAAAAATTTAAAGAATGTATAAACGTTATTATGTACTTACGTGTTAGCTGAAAATAAGATTGTGCAGAAAAAATTACGCAAATTCATTCAGTAGTTATTTAATTATTTAAAAAAAACGATTTTTTCACTCGGTAGATATTTCCACCATTTTGTATCTTAGATTTTCCAGTGGTCAAGAACGATAACTCATATTTTCACGATTTCTTGGTTTGGGGTTTTCTGATTGTCCGGAAAATGACATAACTCAAAATTAAAAAATTAGGGTTTTCCGGAAAATCGACGAGAGTCTTTTTTCACGTAGGTCGAGTGACGCGGCAACAGTGGGTGTTCGGTGGCTATGAACAGTCAACCCAAAATGGATTTCTAGTCACAGTGCCTTCAAGGGACGCTGCAACACTAATTCCAATCATAAAAAAATACATTCTTCCCGGCACAACAATTATATCTGATTGTTGGCGTGCTTATGATAGACTGGGTGCCGAAGGGTACCATCATTTGCGCGTCAACCATCGATATAATTTTGTTGACCCAACAACAGGCGCAACCACAAATCATGTGGAAAGAATGTGGCAAGAGGCCAAAAGACGAAATAAGGCTGAATGTGGTACCCATACGCATATGATAAACTCATATTTGGCCGAGTTCATGTGGCGACAAAAATTTCGGGGAAAAACATTAGAAAACCTTTTTAAACAGATTGCCGAAATTTATCCTGTGGGTCAATAAAATGCTACGTTTTTTTCTCTCTTATATCGTACTTATAAGTTGTTTTTCCAAAATTGGTTATGTCTTTTGTTAATTTTTTTTCTCTTATATCGTACTTATAAGCTGTTTTTCCGCAATTGGTAAAAAAAAAAAAATTGTTATCTCCCTTGTTTACAAAAATGTCAAAATCTACGTAAAATCATTTATATCATTTTTTTTTCTTTTTCTTATAATTAAATAACTACTGGATGAATTTGCGTAATTTTTTCTGCACAATCTTATTTTCAGCTAACACGTAAGTACATAATAACGTTTATACATTCTTTAAATTTTTTAATGTCGGGGCGGATATGCTTAATTTTTTTCTTCAATTAATCAAAAAAATTACTTCTGCAGTAGGTTAATGAAATACTACGGTTAAGAAAGCCAAGTCTAAAAAAAAATGGCGGACAACTGAATCGTCTGCATTTTCCTTATTTTCCAAATATCTTGAAAAAATTTTACGCTTACAGAGAGAGTATATAATCTGGATTGGAACAGAAATTGAAAAGTCTTCTAGGATTTCCTATTTCAAAAACGAGCGAGGACAAAATGATAAAAGAATATTTTTTTTGAAACTAAGAACATATTTTAAAAGTTTTCATTTTTCTGACCATATAAATATTGCAGTTAAACGTAAAATTGACTTTTATTTTAAAATACTTTCTCGAATTGGCCACGCGCGAAAGTTACACACGCTGTTAATATTTTTCTTTTGACGCATTAGACAGTGGAGAACATTTTTTCATATTATTTTTTGGTACTTGTGCAGTTTACGAACCGGGCTATTTTTTAGATAAGATTTTCAAGTTAAATTAAATTTTTACTTCCAAATCACTGTGAGAAAAAGTGGTTAATCCATCGTTTCAAAACTAAAATGGCAGACAATGAATTGGCTGTATTTCTCTGATTTTTTGTTCCGACCATACAACGATTTATTTGAAAGAAGAATTTCTTTTTTTAAGTAAAGTTGTTAGTTAAAACAAGTTTTAAAAAACACTGAATTAGTTAGAAAACAATTTTGTTTTTTTAAATACATGGAAATTTTCTAAGAATTTAAAGCCAGTTACTCGATAGTTTATAAATTCCTTTCAAGTTTTGCAAACACACGAAGTAATTGATGTTTTGTCAATTAAAATGGCTGACTTGTTTACGAATAAATCTAAATGAATTATGATGGATTTCATCTCGTAACTTAATTACGAACCAGGCTTGAAATAATAACATTATTTAGACAACGATTTTTTACATGAGAATGGGGGGGTGCTTTGTTAACTATTCTGTACTTTCACGTAACGATTAAATTAACGGAAGATATCGTAAAAATGTAATTTAACTTGAAAATTTTATGTAAAAAATAACCAGATCCAAACCTTTAATTTCGTAACGTAATTACGAACTGGGTTGAAATAACATTATTTAGAAAGCCATTCTTAACATGGAGTGAGGGGGGGGGGTTAACTATTCTGTACTTTTACCTAACAATTTAATAAACAAAAGATATCGTAAAAATTTAATTTAACTTGAAAATCTTATCTAAAAAATAGCCCGGTTCGTAAACTGCACAAGTACCAAAAAAATAATATGAAAAAATGTTCTCCACTGGGGAGGTGAGTAGCCTCGTATTTACAAGTATATCTCCTGTAAAAACGGTTCTAAAATCTATTTTCAATCGATATTTATTCGATAATTGCCGAATTTTCCTACTTGGCCAACAGTGACGAATTTTCCTGTGACGAGTTTTCCGAGCACCGTGTACGTACATATATATATATATATATATATATATATATATATATCAAAAAAATAATATAAAAAAATGTTCTCCACTGGGTGGTGGGTAGCCTCGTATTTACAAGTATATCTCCTGTAAACACGGTTCTAGAATCTATTTTAAATCGATATTTATTCGATAGTTGCCGAATTTTCCTACTTGGCCAAAGGTGACGAATTTTCCGTTTCCCAATTTTCCTGTGACGAGTTTTCCTAAATTCATATATAAATATATATATAAATATATAAATATATATATAAATATATATATATATATATATATATATATATATATATATATATATATATATATATATATATATATATATATATATACACATATGTTCTTCATTTATAGTGAAGTGACACATTTTTACTTTTTGTTTTTATTTTAAAAATTTTCTTTTCTGTGTTTTTCTTCCTTTTTAGCAAAGTGTTTGTGTTTGCTTTCAATTTTGCGATACGCTTGGTCGCGCCTAAGTGAACTCCAGAATATTCACAACTAAAAAGGCGAAACAGAAGTTTGGATGGCCAAAAACACGACAAATTTGTGAAATTTGGCCATAAAAAGGCCAATCTGGTTTTTAGCACGGCCACTACTCAGTCAGCCGGCCTTTATTCTGCGTTTTTACCTTCGTCTTTTTTTTTTAACTATTAACAAAATGGCTGACTTAGAAACCAAAATGCATTCTAGTCGATTAAATCTGATAATAAAAAAACATTCGTCTTTCATGTCCTACCCGTGAGGGAAAAATTAGATACAAGGCACCAAAAAAACATGAATTCTCAATAGCAGTGAATGGTCTACATTTAAAAATGACAAGTTTTAATAAAATACCTTCTTTTCAAACTATGCGATGAATAATTTATTAAGTTGATTACATTTTTTAAATGTATTTTATTAATGATTATATTTCAAAAATGAATGAAAAAAAGATGAAATACATATATTAAGGTTTAAGAGTAATTTAAGATTTTGGTATAGACAATTAAAAATATGTGGAATGTCAGATTTTAAAAATATAGAGAGAAAACCGAAGAATTTCGAATAATTTTGAATTAATTGAAACAATTTGAAATGAAAATTTTTAAGAAAAAAAATGTGCAACTTACGGTTACATCACCTCTGGGAAATGGCGAAGATGGAGATTTGGTAAAAGAGCGCGAAAAAAAAAGAGCGCGAAATTGCCAAGGGACGAGGGGATGTACCGAAATAAAGAACGAAAGTGTGTGGGTGTGAGAATAACAGACAGGAGGGGTAAATAAAAAATAGAGAGAGGGAGATGAAAAAAAAGACGCTTGCCACGAGGACAAAATATATTAATTAAGTTCAAATATTAATTAAATGAACAAAACCATTATTTTTCAAAAGTGCTCAATAGCGCTTTTATATTAAAATAAACATAGTTTGAGGGGTATCTTTTAGAATGATCAGTACAGTCGCGGACGGGGTCCAAAAAACTAACGAGAACGGTGTTATAAAAATAAATATGCAACAAGTGAGTTTAACCTACGTCGAGAAGAGATATTTGTCTACTTACCTATGATATTTGGGGTATCTTTTACAAGGCTCAGCAGAGTAAAAACGCTAAAAAATAAAAGTAACTCTGTCGTCGATAAAAGTTAATTTAAAACTGTCCTGTGATATTTGTTTGTATTTTTAAACCGTTCCAACTGCTATTAGAAATCAATAGTTTTGCTACACGAACTTGCAAATACAAAATGGCGCTTGCTCGTAAGAGAGTAAGCACAAGACGCCATTTTGTCTAGAAAAAAGTACGAGTTAAAATGAACAAGATTTCTTATTTACATCTAATAAAAACCCATTTATAGTACGTAAAAATACAAACAAATATCATAGGTAAGTAGACAAATATCTCTTCTCGACGTAGGTTAAACTCACTTGTTGCATATTTATTTTTATAACCCCGTTCTCGTTAGTTTTTTGGACCCCGTTCGCGCCTCTGCTGAGCGTCGTAACATATACCCGATATTTGTTTGTATTTTTTTATGGGTTTTTATTAGATGTAAAAAAAATTTTCTTGTTCATTTTTTACTCGTATTCTTTTAGACAAAATGGCGTTCTTCGAAAAATGTTCTATTAATTGAATTTGCATGACTCCTTATTTAACGGGGCCCAAAAAATTTGGTGACGTTTTGACTTGGTGACCTGTTCCAGTTTTCTTAACGCTCTTAAAACCTTTTTTAACATTTTTCCCAAAAATATAAATTTTACAGTGCTATGAGCTTTTTTATCCTGAACTTGGCCAAGAAGGGGGTGGTCAATTTACGTTAGATTTATATAGTGATTCCCCCTATATAAAAAGAATATGAAATATAATTCACTATGGTTCTCAAAAAAAGTGCTAAGGTTAAGAGTACTTTACCGAAAATAGAAGAATTTCGAGGAATTTTGAAACAATTTTAAATGAAATGAAAAGTTTTAAGAGGAAAAAAGTGCGACTTGTAAGTCGCACTTTTTTTTCCTCTTAAAACTTTTCATTTCATTTAAAAATTGTTTCAAAATTCTTCGAACGCGTATGTTCTTGCGAGAGTGTGCATAGAGGTATCCACAAATTCTGAGAAGAGAGGGTCGAAGCGTGGAGATAGACGAAAGTCTATTTTCACGCAGGAAAATGTTCGAAAAATGTTCTATTAATTGAATTTGCAATACTTAGTATGCATATTTTCCATTTTCGGAGAAATTCGTACTAAAAATACAAACAAAAAAGCACATAAATTAATTAAGTAGTTTTTTTTTTATAAAAGAAAATTAAATTTTAGCGATTTACTAAGACGAAGTGCAAATAAATGTCGTCCATGAAAATAACCAAATTCTGACCTTAGATGTGTGAATTTCGAAGCCATGTATTTGAAAAGTCATCTGGAATTCTTCTAGGCACGTGGTGGGTAATTGGAGTTTTAATTCTTAAATGCGCCCGCGCTAAAATATAATGTAACAGGTTTACTTCCCATCCACACTCTCTCTCTCTCTCTCTCTTTCTCTCTCTCTCTCTCTCTTTCTATATCTCTCTCTTTCTATCTCTCTCTCTCTTTCTATCTCTCTCTCTCTTTCTATCTCTCTCTCTCTTTCTATCTCTCTCTCCCAATATAGAGAGAGAGGTGGAGAGAGATGGAGGACGAGAAAGGGATATATATATATATTTAGCAGCCAACGGCTCTTCTCCCTCTTCTCTTCGCACCCGGAGACGGTTTTGTTTTTTTATTTGTTTTTTACAGAACTCTTTTTCGCCCATCAATAAACGGGGATGGCCAGACAATAAGGCGACATCAAGTGTTTTGTATCGTGTTAGATTTGAGTTGCTCCTTTGAAATGAAATGAAAGCTAACTTTCAAATATCGACTGGCTAGCTAGGATAATTAATTTCAAAGGAGCAATACAACACACTTTGATGTGTCGAGTAACATGTCGCCTTATTGTCTTGCCATCCCCGTTTAGCTAGCTAGATAAATACATAGATAGATAGCTAAGCTAGCTAGCTAGCTAGATAGATAGATAGATAGACAGCCAGACCGGCAGGCAGGCAGGCAGGCAGATTAATGGACGGATGCAACTATATATATATATATATATATATATATATATATATATATATATATATATATATATATATATATAGATATATAGATATATATATATATATATATATATATGTTTGAAAGGCCTTCATGTTATTCCCTAGCAAGTTTTATTTATTTATCTGTTCTTTTGTGGATTTAAACACCGTTTTCTGTCATTCCCTATCGGGTCGTGACTACAATCGTTTCAGCTTGCCGATGATTCCACTGGGCACAGAGATTTACTAAAGATGTCTAAATCTGCCCTTTTGGATGAAACCGCGATACATTGCTGAAATATGTAATATACAGTATCTAAATAAATATAATATAATATATGATCGAGCACTTTATTTGATTTCTTTTCATATACAACCTGACACACACTATATATATATATATATATATATATAGAAATTGGTAGTTTGCTGTAAGCATTGCTGGGAGTAATAATAAGAGTTTTTAAAAAGGTTTAAGGCAATGCGAAGATCCGGGTTGCTGGAAGCTGTGAAGAACAAAAACAGAACAAAACCGAAATAAGTCGGATATAGATTGAAAGGTTTGTTTATTTTTCTAGACAGCAAGGGTGTTAGTTTGTAATGTCCGGATTATCAAGAATCATTTTGATATTTCGAGAGATTTTTTTTTTTCTTCTTCCTCTCCTTGTCAAAAATAAATAAAAGAAAAATCCCGGGTACCGAGAAAATGCCAGGAGCGCTGGGGGGTTAAACCGGAAGTGTTCAGAGTAAAGTATTCAGAGGAAAAAACTAAATAGATTCTTTTTATTTATTTATTTATTTATTTATTTATTTATTAAATATATATATATATATATATATATATACACCCATATATATATGTAATTGTCTGTTGTTTCTATTTATTTAATTTTTATTTTTATTTATATATTTACTATTATTGTTATTTGTTTTTTTTTTTTTTTTTGTTTTTTTTTTTTTCCCTATATAAAACGTAGTTATTACTTATAGTATATATGTTTGTCAACAGGCTGATTCCGGCATTAGATTTTAGATGTGTTGTAGATAGCTAATTATTTGTTGTCGGTGCAGTATATTAAAATTTAGTTATGCCTGGTTAAGTTTAATCCTTATTTATTGGTTTTAATTTATCTCTTAAATGTCTATTGTTTTAGTTATGGAAAGTTTGCTGGTTAAGGGGAGACAAATCTCTTATTTTTGGTATTCTGTTATTCTGTTAATTGGCTTTGTATGTTGAATTTATTTAACTAAAGTAATGGTCAATTCTTAGTATAACGGATATGATTTGTGCAAATAGTGTTTATTATGGGGGGGGGTATTATCTGGGGATGGGTTCGGGGGGGGGGGGTAGGTTATATGATGAAGGTAAAATTTAATTCATGTCTTTGATTCAAAAATGGGCTAAGTTTGGAAATGAGAATAGCTTCCATCAGTCTTAGGTCGCCTAGGTTCCTGGTCGAGGCTAAAATGGAGACTTTTATGTCTTGTTGTGTAGTATTGCATGAGGAAGTATGTTTGAAGAAGGAAGATATATTTGTATTCATGTGTTCTTTTATACGTTGGTGTAATTGTCTTGTAGTATATCCAATATAGGAGTGGTTACAAATAGTGCATGATATATTGTATACACAGTTAGTGCGGTGGCATAGTCCAGTGGTAGGAATGGGACAATTGGCTAGGGAGCATGGTTCTTGGGTGCGTGTAGTGCGTTTTTTGGAAAGGTGTTGGCGTAAGGTGGTGCCGGTGTGGGTGAGTTGAATGTCTAGTTTTTCTTTATGTATTGCACTGCGGATGGCATTAGTGATTCTGTCGTTAAAGAAAGGTAGTTTTAGGAAGCATGTGTTGGAGAGTGTGTTGTGTCTGCGTGATCTGGTCTTGCTGAGGTGGGTTATTGTGGAAGTGGGGTAGCCGTTGGTGATTAGGGTTTGATGGAAGTCTTTGGTGTGTTTAATTTTATTGGCAGTAGATGAGCATTTATTTTGTATGCGGGTAATTTCATTACGGGCATAGTCTAGTTTGGCTTTAAGGGGCAGGGCAGATTTAAAATGAACAAATAGGTTTTTACAGGCAGGTTTTCTGTAGAAGTTGGTCTGTATAGAACCGTCTTCTGTGATTTTGAGGTTGAAATCGAGGAGAGATAGTGAGCCGGAGTCGCTAGGGTTCGAGCAACAAGCCCTCAACACCTGCCACTCACATATCTTCTTCACTAGATACATAGATGACATTCTTGTCCTCACCTCATCTCGTGAAGAAGCTATCAGCATTTTCGACACTTTCAACAACACCGACCCCCATATAAAATTTACTATTGAACACCCTAGCGACTCCGGCTCACTATCTCTCCTCGATCTGGCATTTTCTCGGTACCCGGGATTTTTCTTTTATTTATTTTTGACAAGGAGAGGAAGAAGAAAAAAAAAAAATCTCTCGAAATATCAAAATGATTCTTGATAATCCGGACATTACAAACACTAACACCCTTGCTGTCTAGAAAAATAAACAAACCTTTCGATCTATATCCGACTTATTTCGGTTTTGTTCTGTTTTTGTTCTTCACAGCTTCCAGCAACCCGGATCTTCGCATTGCCTTAAACCTTTTTAAAAACTCTTATTATATATATATATATATATATATATATATATATATATATATATATATATATATATATATATATATATATATATATATAGAGAGAGAGAGAGAGAGAGAGAGAGAGAGAGAGAGAGAGAGAGAGCGGGGGGGAGAGATAGATAGATATAGACAGATAGATAGATAAATCGATAGATAGAGAGATTGATAGATAGAGAGATAGATGGCTACAGATAGATATTTAGATAGATCGACACATAGATAGACATTAGTGCTAAAGTTAGTCGGCCGCTAAGAATAACCTCGCTGCCAAGGGAGACAACTTTTTGGCTTGCTAAATTCTTTACGCGTTAAAAAAAACAACATGCCTTTTGTTTTGTGTTGTTTTTAAACTTAAATTACAAAAAATATATCCACCCTTAATAATAAAACATTCTTATTTTATTAATTTATGACAAATTTTATTACAAAAAAAATAACCTCCATTAATACTAAAATCGTATATAATAAGTTATACATTCTTATTTTGTTAATTTTTTTAAGCAAAAGTGGCTGAAAAGTTGTCTCCCTTGAATAGCGGGGCTTTATTTTTTGGCGGGGAGCTTCTTAAAAAGATCCGATATATATATATATATATATATATATATATATATATATATATATATATAGAGAGAGAGAGAGAGAGAGAGAGAGAGAGAGAGATGGATAGATTGAGAGATAAGATAAAACTAGTGTCGAGATGTGATGTTAGAACTGAAACACACAAAATGACCCCATCTGATCACGTGACGTCATGCCATAAAATTATTTTTAGAAACATGGCAATTTAATAAACAAAAGATAGCTTAAAAATTGGGCACATTATGGAAGGGGCGAAATTTATTTGTTTTCATTTTCGAAGAGCTCCAAGTGTAAGAGGCCGACAACTCTCTTTTTGTTTCACACATTTTCTTTTTTTCAATAAATGTTCTAAAAATAACGTACTTAAAAGTACGTTATTTTTAGAACATTTATTGAAAAAAAGAAAATTTGGGAAAATCAACAGTATATTTTTTCATTTCAAAACAAACAGTTTAAAAAGTTAAATTAGAATAGTCATCGTGTTTGGTTTTAACACATTTTAAGATTTTTTTTTTTTTTTGTCAGCCCCTTATAGTTGCCTAAGATAAATGGAAAGGATAGCAAAATGTATATTTTGTTATTCTCTTGTATGAGTCTACGAGCAGTTGATTTAGAATTACTGCCCGATATGAGTACTCGTTCATTTTTACTGGCATTTTTCAGATTCCTGGAAAGAGCTGTTAATGACATTATATTGCTTCTCCTGATAATGGGACTAGATATTCTAACCCCGAACCATTTCCTGCAAACCGGTTATAATCCGCGTTTATTGCGGTCGATAGGACGAATTTTGGTGGTAACACCTGTATGTTCCTTAATAACTGGGCGATGAGGGATCCAGCAATAATTTTCAAACTCCCCAGGAGAAACGTGAGCAGGCTCGATAATTCTTAATTTCTCGTATTCTCGGAAGGAGTCTGCAACTCTTTGCATAATTGTCAATGAAGGCACATAATTTGATTCAACAAGACATATTTTCTCTTCATTCCCATTTCCCTTTAAATCATTGATTTTGTCTTCGTCATATGCTATCAACGCCTATTGAGTCGAGAGAACAAAAATTCTCTACTCCACAGAAGAATCTTCGAAAAAGGGAGCCCCACGGGTCTCATTCAATGAGAACAATTGGGTAAAACACAGACTGTCTCCGCGAAGGAGGGGGATTTAAGTTGACTGCTGTCACAATTCGAAACGTCCCCCAAGAAACAACTGATATCTCCAAAGGGGATAATGCCATTTGGAGTTTGCCAAGCAGACGGAAATTATCTAGACGGTGAGACCGTTCAAGGTAGAATGATTCAATATTTCATATCCTGGGTTGAGGCGAAATCCAGCTTCCTTAATATTAGACACGATCTCAACAAACCGAGATACCCTAAACTTCAGACTCAAACCAGGAAAAATGAAGGGAATCTGATTTCCCAATTTAACAGCTGTGAAAGCTTGATATTTTAGTACCTATAAAAGTGTTGATAGGCATAAGGACCGAACGAGTAGAGATTTCTTCACGTGCACATAATTTATGTGGGCACCTTTAAACATTTCCCACAAAGGCTGAGCTCCTTAGCGCGTTCGATTTTTAAATCGTACGATTAATATTTGCGGCCATCTTTCACTTTCACTTTCACAACTTGCAATTTCTCCCTTTACTCTCACTAAATTTATTCTTAAGGGGGCAAACCTCCCTTTTATTCTGTAGAGGTCCATGAAACCTGTCAGCCATATCGGAGCGGCTATCCGACAAGGGGGGGGCGCCTGTTTTGGCTGGCAAAACACTCCCGCTCCTTATTAGGGCGAAATGGCGCCGCAGTGATAAACTCAATAATCTCAGGGACATTCTCCATGATGGCATGGAGAGAGTGGTATCTTTCCCTACTCCTCGACATCAACATTTTCCGGATTTCTAAAGGAAATTTCCGGAACAAAATATGAACAATGAGTTTACCCGACGCCTTCCGCAAAAAATCACTATCAAATGACCTATCCATGGTTATTTCTGATAATATCAGGACTTATAAATGTTTCTCTAAATAAGTTCAGAGCCCTGCTATAATTGGCTGACGTAATGTCGAAATCTGGAGTTATCAGCTTTATCATCCATCGCAGCCGTGCAGAACTCAAAGCATTTCAGGAAGGTCTTAAATTCAAACTTGTCTGAGGAAGAGCTGCCGTCAAAAACTGAACACTGCAAATCATGAGAGGAATTTTCCTGACATGCTCCTGAACACCCACTATCCCATCTGAGACAACCCCCTCGATACTAAGCATTCCCTTCCGAATTGTGTTCGGAAATCTGTCGGACTCCTCACAGACCAAAACACGCTCCTCCTTGGACTCGCACTTTGTTAAGAGCTGGTCAAAAATGTCATCACAGTCACCTTTTAATGGTGCCCGGAAAACTCGTCACAGGAAAATTCGTAAACGGTAAATTCGTAAACGGAAAATTCGTAAATGAAAAATTCGTAACCGGAAAATTCGTCACTTTTGGCCAAGTAGGAAAATTCGGCAATTATCGAATAAATATCGATTGAAAATAGATTTTAGAACCGTTTTTACAGGAGATATACTTGTACATACGAGGCTACCCACCTCCCCAGTGGAGAACATTTTTTCATATTATTTTTTTGGTACTTGTGCAGTTTACGAACCGGGCTATTTTTTAGATAAGATTTTCAAGTTAAATTAAATTTTTACGATATCTTTTGTTTATTAAATTGTTAGGTAAAAGTACAGAATAGTTAACCCCCCCTCACTCCATGTTAAGAATGGCTTTCTAAATAATGTTATTTCAACCCAGTTCGTAATTACGTTACGAAATTAAAGGTTTGAATCGGGTTATTTTTTACATAAAATTTTCAAGTTAAATTCAATTTATACGATATCTTCCGTTTATTAAATCGTTACGTGAAAGTACAGAATAGTTAACAAAGCACCCCCCCCCCATTCTCCTCATGTAAAAAATCGTTGTCTAAATAATGTTATTATTTCAAGCCTGGTTCGTAATTAAGTTACGAGATGAAATTCATCATAATTCATTTAGATTTATTCGTAAACAAGTCAGCCATTTTAATTGACAAAACATCAATTACTTCGTGTGTGTGCAAAACTTGAAAGGAATTTATAAACTATCGAGTAACTGGCTTTAAATTCTTAGAAAATTTAAATAAAAAAGCAAAATTGTTTTCTAACTAATTCAGTGTTTTTATTTCATCTTGCCTAAAACTTGTTTTAATTAACAACTTTATTTAATACTTAAAAAAAGAAATTCTTCTTTCAAATAAATCGTTGTATGGTCGGAACAAAAAAAATCAGAAAAATACAGCCAATTCATTGTCTGCCATTTTAGTTGTGAAACGATGGATTAACCACTTTTTCTCACAGTGATTTTGAAGTAAAAATTTAATTTAACTTGAAAATCTTATCTAAAAAATAGCCCGGTTCGTAAACTGCACAAGTACCAAAAAAATAATATGAAAAAATGTTCTCCACTGGTGAGGTGGGTAGCCTCGTATGTACAAGTATATCTCCTGTAAAAACGGTTCTAAAATCTATTTTCAATCGATATTTATTCGATAATTGCCGAATTTTCCTACTTGGCCAAAAGTGACGAATTTTCCGGTTACGAATTTTTCATTTACGAATTTTCCGTTTACGAATTTACCGTTTACGAATTTTCCTGTGACGAGTTTTCCTAAATTCCCTTTTAATATTTTCTATGTGAGAATTTTTTATAGGCTGTGACATCGAACCACTAAACCCATTCGAGAGTTGAGGAAATTCGAAATTTTTTTCGCCTCCACCCTACTCTCAAGTTCCTTTTTGGAGGGAGACATAAATATATTTTATTTTATTTTTTTAAAAACCCTTTTCAATACAAAAAGATTGAAGTTTAATTAATAATAATTTTTTTTTTATTAAAAATTTATTTTATATTTTAAATCTAAAAACTTCTCTTTCTTAAGATATATACATACACACGTACATATATATACGCACACACACATATATATATACCTTTAAAAAGTTTTTATTTTATTTAGCAGGCCCGACCAGACAGAAGAACAATTAATAGTGTCTCTCAACGTAGACAAATACTTCGTTCTGCATAATAATCTATGTGAGAATTTCTCCTCACATAGACGATGGCTAAAGATCACGAATCGCAACGGTAGGAAATTCACACTTACCTTGAGTTCATGGAAGTGACTTCTTTTCAAATTGCAGAACGTTACGAGATCTGCGTGATCAGCCTGAAAGTTTCGACCATCACTTAGAATTTTTAAATAATATTTAGACATGAGGTTACATATAGGTCGGTCTTTAATGTTCAAAGAATGAAAAAAGATGAAATATTTTTTAAGTATTGACACAAGGCACCGAAAATCGAAGAATTTTGAATAATTTTGAATTAATTGAAACAATTTGAAATGAAATTAACAGTTTTAACAGGAAAAAAATGCGATTTACTTTACAGCCGGTTCTCTGGGAAATGGCGAAGATGCAAATAGATTTGGTAAAGGGGCGCGAAAAAAGAGCGAGATTTGAAAAGGTAACAGCAGACATACTGACGCTTGCTCACGAGGAATCTTTTAAGAGTCTTCTTTTCTCAGTATGTCTGCTGTTCCATTTGCAATTCGCGCTCGGTTTTCGCGCACCTTTCTCTCTCTCTCTCTCTCTCTCTCTCTCTCTCTCTCTCTCTCTCTATATATATATATATATATATATATATATATATATATATATATATATATATATATATATAAAGATAGAAGAAATAAGAGTGATAAACATGTTTATCACTCTTATTTCTTCTATCTTTATAATTGCTCTATCTCGTATATTGAGGTTAACCTTTTCACTATAGGTCCTATTTACTATAAAAGTTTATGTATGGGTATCTTTTACAATACTCAGCAGAGTAAAAACGCTCAAATATACAACAAATAAAAGTAACTATAGGCGATAAAAGTTATTTTCAAACTTACCTGTGGCATTTGTTTGTATTTTTAACCCGTTCCAATTGCTATTTATTAGAAATTAAATTATTCGTTGCACAATTCCAGAATGGCGGCAGTAGGGGGGTATGAAAACGCGAAGGAGGATTGGCGGCCATATTTAAAAACCGGATTATTTTTTTACATCTAATAAAAACCCATTTATACTAGGTAAAAATACAAACAAATTTCATAGGTAAGTAGGAAAATACATATACTCGACATAGGTCACCATCACTTGTATTTTTTTTTACCCCGTTCTCGTTCGTTTTTTGGACCCCGTCCGCAACTCTGCTGAGTATTGTAAAATATACCCTATATATATATATATATATATATATATATATATATGTGTGTGTGTGTGTGTGTGTGTGTGTGTGTGTGTGTGTTTCAGATTATGCCGAAAAGTGAGATCTAAATACAATTTATATAAAAAATTATTTTATTTCATACAAATTATATATATATATATATATATATATATATATATATATATATATATCATGGACTCTCCCGTCGATTTCGACGTATGAGGTCTTGACAACTCAAAATTTGTTTAGTCTACGATGGATGTAGCATGCTTACATTTACTCAATCGTAAATGGCATTTGAGTCCTGCGAGAGATTTGCAAACCAGCCCACAATGGATGCAAGAAGGAAGATCTTGAGAAAAATCGGCTGGGATACTTGTAGATGTTTTTGTTCTTTCGCGTCTTTCGCGCTGTTGATCAATGGCAGTTACAGAGAACCGCCTGATGCCCCTCTGGCAGTCAGATCGCCATTCCTTCCGTCGAGAAGCAAGCTGTTCAAAATCACGATAAGCAATATTGATAGATGTCAAATTCATTTTCAACTTGTCCTTAAAGCGAAGCAGCGGTCGACCCACATTTCGCCTTCCACTGTTGAGCTCGCCGTACATCAGTTGCTTTGGTATTCTATCATCTTCCATACGTAAGACATGTCCTGCCCAACGCAGTTGTGATTGCATCAAAAAGCTTTCAATTCCGCCAATACCGCAGCATGTAAATAGGCCCGCATTAGACATCCGATTTCTTAGAGTGACACCACAAATCGTTCTAAGGCAATTTTTGTGAACGACATCAAGCTTCTGAATGTGGCTGCGATAGACTGTCCATGATTCCGATCCATAAAGCAGTGATGTTAGCACAACTGCTCTATACACAAGTACTTTTGTTCTCAAACTTATCCCCCTGTCCTTCCATAACCGATGACGCAGTTTTCCAAAGGCAGTGGTTGCTTTCGCAATTCGGTTAAAGATTTCGTCATCAAGGGAGGCACTCCAATTTATCTTACTCCCAAGATAAGTGAAGTTTTTCACATATTTCAGATCTTTACCATCCACTTGGATTGGAGTATCTGGAAAACAGTGTACTGGTGGTCGTTGCTTTACTGGTGGCCGTTGCTTCACACCCTGAACTTGTTTAGGCATGAGGCGAGGTTGGTGAATCACTTCTGTTTTCTTGATGCTGATTGTCAGACCAAAAGCCTTGCAAGCAGCCGAAAACCTGTCCACAAGCAGTTGCGCTTCCTCCCGAGATGTTGCACAAAGTGCAGCGTCATCTGCAAACAAAAGATCCCTGATGACAGTTTGTCGAAGAAGGGTCTTAGCTTTGAAACGTTGCTGGTTGAAGAGACCACCACTTGTTCTAAATTTAAACTTCACCCCAGTATCTATATCAGCGAAAGCATATCTCAGCATAACTGAAAAGAACAAAGCAAATAGCACAGGTGCCATTACGCAACCCTGTTTGGTACCATTTGTCACATTGAAAGGTTCTGAAGACTCTCCATTTGAAACAACCGATGCCTTCATTCCATCATGGAAAGAAATAATTACATTCAGCATGTTGTCAGGTATTCCCAGCTTGTCCAACACTTTCCAGAGGGCTTCGCGGTTTACTGTGTCAAAGGCCTTTGTAAGGTCAATGAAAACCATATACAACTCCTCGTTCTTTTCCCGAACTTTCTCGGCAACCTGGCGGAGGGAAAAGATCATATCAACAGTACCCCGACCAGCACGGAAACCGCACTGAGATTCGGGATAGATATCATCAACAAGGTGTTTAATTATTCTGTTGAGAATAAGCCTTGCCAAGACCTTCCCTGCAATTGACAAAAGTGAGATGCCTCGATGGTTGTCACAGATGTTTCTATTGCCTTTATTCTTATACAAGTGTTGAATTAATGCATCTTTGAAATCCTGAGGGACATTTCCACCTTGCCAGATCTTCACAAAGAGACTGTGCAGCTTCTTCACTAGTGTCTGGCCACCGTACTTAAACACCTCAGGAGGTAAGGTGTCTTTCCCTGACCTTTTGCCTGACGACATTTGCCTAATAGCAACGAAAACTTCATGTATCGCTGGAAGAAAGGAGAGTTCAGGAATCTCAGGTTGTTCAGTGATAGACGAAAGTATTTCTTCATCAGTTGTGGAAGTATTGTTTAGGACCGCTTTGAAGTGCTCCTTCCAGCGATTCAATATATCCGCTCTATCATTTATCAGTGTGCCATCATTTGCAGATACGGGAGAAACGCCAGATTCGTATGGTCCAAAAACTTTCTTAATACCTTCATAAAATACTTTCAAGTCTTTTCTGTCAAATGCTTCTTGCATCAATTTGGCATGTGAGGACCACCATGCCTCTTTCATCTGCCGTAATGCTTTCTGGACTTTACTTTTGCATTCCTTGTACAATTTCCTCTTTAGTGTTGAGTTCTTATCATCAATCCAGGTTTTATGAGCCTTATGCATTTCATTGATCAACTCCTGGGCCTCAACATTCTGGTCATCGAACCAGTCCTGATGTTTACGGACCGGTAACCCCAAAACCTCCAATGCAGATGTGTGAATTACGTCCCGCAAGGATTTCCAGGAAGATTCGATATCATCGGTTATCTCAACAGAATCCAATGAGCGATCAAGACGGGCTGACAGTGCTGCCCGCTGAACGGTATTCTTTAATGGTAGAATGTTTATCTGTTTAGGGACAGAGGAGCGTTTCACTCGTCTGTGCTGTAAACGAAAAGACGTTTTACTTCGAAGCAAGGCATGATCTGAAAGATAGCAACTTGTATGGAACGAACGAGTGATACGAAAGTCCCCAAGGTCACGTCTCTTGGTGATGATGTAGTCAATCAAATGCCAATCCCTAGAACGAGGGTGCATCCATGTAGTCTTGTGGGATTTTTTCTGCTGGAATACAGTGTTGGTAATGCACAGATTAAGCTCTCCACAAAGAGACAACAAACGAAGACCATTCCCATTCATACGACCAATGCCATGATGACCCAGAACACCACGCCATGATGTACTATTCACACCCACACGTGCATTAAAATCACCCAAAAGAATAAGTTTGTCCTTGTGTCGAACATTAGTGATAATTTCTCTTAGTTGCTGGTAAAAATCATTTTTCTCCTGCTCTGGTCTGTTCAACGTGGGAGCATAACAACTAATTAAAATAGCACGGGTATCACATTCAAGATTAAGGGTTAATGTCATCAAGCGATCCGAAAACCCCTTTGGAAGGGTCGGCAATGACTCTGCAAGATTGGACTTGATAGCAAATCCTACTCCAGAATGTCGAGGCTCCTCTGGGCCTTTGCCACTCCAGAAAAAGGTATACCACCCTTTTCTTCTGTCAGTTGTGAATTTCCAGCCAGGCGAGTTTCACTAAGAGCGGCAATATCGATGTCAAACCTTTTAAGCTCAAGTGCGACAAGAGCCGTCCTACGTTCTGGCTGAGTATCATTGTCAAGTAGAGTACGGACATTCCAAGATCCAAAATGAAAGTTTTTACTTCTTCTGTTATTGGGACTGCATGTTGGATACCCAGACAGCTGCAGTTGGCTGCCAAGGGTAATGATGAGCAAGCATAGGTTTAGGGCTCCTTTTATCGCCCCCTCCCCAGCATAGGGAAAGCAGTGCTATCCCTAAACAGGGCTGCTTTGTCACCGATAGAGGCACGGACTGCACAATTGCTCAAATGTTTGGGCAGAACGGCCATCACCCACCGGTCGCCAAAGTGTAGAGATCGAGCTAAGAACTTCCAGTAATATCCTTTACCTGTTCTCGTCGCCTTACCCTATCGCCTGTGGACTTTTTTTTTTTTTTTTTTTGTGTGCAGGACTTTGGTATAAACTTAAGTTGTCAAGAAACCCACACAAAAGATTTGTTTATAGTGGTGAAAGCCTGTGTAAATACTATCCACACTTTTTGGACCTTTTCATAAACCCAAGTCGGTGCGGAAAAATCGCCACAGATTAAGCAAGAAAAGACCTCAGGTTTAACATCAGAGTTTTCCATCTCCTAGATACCTGTCTTAACAAAGACTAAGGGAGGTATCTTGCCCAGTAGTATTAACGCGCCCCCAGACACTATCCTTGGAATGTTCATAACCCGGCACCATATATATATGTCTATACATATATAGATACAGACCACTACCCAGTGGCAGGGGGTTAGATTGGTGAGCGCCAGGACATATCTGCATGCCATCAGGCCCCTGCACACTGCACCTCTGGGGTTCTAACCTACTCCGAGATCTCTAGTCTATTAGCCTGGGACCGCAAGGCGCCCAGTTACCATAGTGTACCACGAGGAGGTCAGACTAGAGTCTTGTCTGGGGATAGGCTATATACCAGCAGGGGAGACTTACTCACTCGGCTCCCTTTTCGCTCAGCTAGTGGGCTATCTGGCGGCTAAGCAAAGAGTAAGAGTAGGAAGCACATGCAACTACAAGTACGCTCCACTGTTGCACTAGACGCATCACGCAGACCTGTGGATAACTCCACCACACCATCTATATATATATATAGATAGATAGATAGATAGATAGATAGATAGATAGATAGATAGATAGAGAGAAAGAGAGAGATATATAATACATAGATTGAGCGATAGATGAATAGGCGATTTAGTCGTTTAACAGCCAAATTGGCGAACAATGAATCGGCTGCTTTTTTTCCAACATCACAAATGAGTAAGTAAATCCAAATACCTGGATTTCGACTAATTTGCCAACTGTATTTCCTTTAAAATAATAATTTACGGTAAATTTTCAGTTTAGTTAAAAACAATTTGTTTAACTTTTTAATAAAGTTTTTGTTATTGTTTTAACTTGTTTTTTTTGTTGTTTCCTCCTCCCGCCAGAAAAGTTATTTTTAAACATGATGAAATTTTATTAGACACCATACTTTTCATTGACCATCTTTTCTATTTTGGGGGGATTGATTTCATTTTTCAATAGGGGTGGGGAAAAAACAAAAATCAATCACAAAAATGAAATCACAAATTTAAAATTTTTAACGCAAATAGGTCACACATGAGTAGGCAACATCTAATTTCCCAAAACTGTATTTCGTTGAAAATAATTTATGTCGACAACAGTAACGTTTACCCCACATAAAAATTGCGTTATATTTTTAATACATCTTAGTAAATGGATCAGTACCCATGTTTTTATACATACATATATATTTATATATATATATATACATACATATACATACATATATATTTATATATATACATACATATACACACATATTTATATATATATATATATATATATACATACATATACACACATATATTTATATATGTATACATATATATATATACACACATATATTTATATATATACATACATATACACACATATATATTTATATATATATTTATATATATACATTTATATATACACATACACATATATTTATATATACGTTTATATATTATACATACATATATTTATATATATATATATATTTATATATATATATACATACATATTTATATATACATACATATATCTATATATATACGTTTATATATATATATATATATATATATATATATATATATATATATATATATATATATATATATATATATATATATATATATATATATATATATATATATATATATATATATATTGGTGCCCGGAAAACTCGTCATAGGAAAATTCGTCACTTTTGGCCAAGTAGGAAAATTCGGCAATTATCGAATAAATATCGATTGAAAATAGATTTTAGAACCGTTTTTACAGGAGATATACTTGTAAATACGAGGCTACCCACCTCCCCAGTGGAGAACATTTTTTCATATTATTTTTTTGGTACTTGTGCAGTTTACGAACCGGGCTATTTTTTAGATAAGATTTTCAAGTTAAATTAAATTTTTACGATATCTTTTGTTTATTAAATTGTTAGGTAAAAGTACAGAATAGTTAACACCCCCCCCCTCACTCCATGTTAAGAATGGCTTTCTAAATAATGTTATTTCAACCCAGTTCGTAATTACGTTACGAAATTAAAGGTTTGGATCGGGTTATTTTTTACATAAAATTTTCATATTAAATTACATTTTTACGATATCTTCCGTTTATTAAATCGTTACGTGAAAGTACAGAATAGTTAACAAAGCACCCCCCCCCCCATTCTCGTCATGTAAAAAATCGTTGTCTAAATAATGTTATTATTTCAAGCCTGGTTCGTAATTAAGTTACGAGATGAAATCCATCATAATTCATTTAGATTTATTCGTAAACAAGTCAGCCATTTTAATTGACAAAACATCAATTACTTCGTGTGTTTGCAAAACTTGAAAGGAATTTATAAACTATCGAGTAACTGGCTTTAAATTCTTAGAAAATGTCCATGTATTTAAAAAAGCAAAATTGTTTTCTAACTAATTCAGTGTTTTTATTTCATCTTGCCTAAAACTTGTTTTAACTAACAACTTTATTTGATACTTAAAAAAAGAAATTCTTCTTTCAAATAAATCGTTGTATGGTCGGAACAAAAAATTCAGAAAAATACAGCCAATTCATTGTCTGCCATTTTAGTTTTGAAACGATGGATTAACCACTTTTTCTCACAGTGATTTTGAAGTAAAAATTTAATTTAACTTGAAAATCTTATCTAAAAAATAGCCCGGTTCGTAAACTGCACAAGTACCAAAAAAATAATATGAAAAAATGTTCTCCACTGGGGAGGTGGGTAGCCTCGTATTTACAAGTATATCTCCTGTAAAAACGGTTCTAAAATCTATTTTCAATCGATATTTATTCGATAATTGCCGAATTTTCCTACTTGGCCAGAAGTGACGAATTTTCCATTTACCAATTTTCCATTTACTAATTTTCCGTTTACCAATTTTCCGTTTACCAATTTTCCTGTCACGAGTTTTCCTAAATTCATATATATTATGGTCTGTAAAGTTCAGAATATTTGGTTATATTTTTTTAATTTTCTTTTCTGTGTTTGTTTTTCATTTTTAGCGAAGTGACACGAGTATATACAGAATATGGAAAACTCCTTTTTTTGCGAGAAAAAAGGCACTTTTTCATTTTTATATTTTTTTAAATTTTTTTTTTAAATTCTGTTTGTATTTCGAACTCCAGAAACGGAATTTTCGATGGCTAGAACACACCAAATTCGTGAAATTTGCCATAAAAAGGCCAATCTGCTTTTGCCCATGATCCACTAGCCAGCCAGCCGCTGCGTTTTTACCGTTTAGCTTCTCACTAACGGGGAATGCCGACAATTTTACATAGTGTCTTAACTTCACCTATAAGCGGAAATAAACATACTAGTATTAGGGTTTTGGTACCCAAACAATATTCATTTTTTATATCAAAGAACTTGTGATTTTATTTATTTTTTATTTTCATTTTTTTTTAATTATTTGTAGGCAGCGCTTTCCCGGTAAGGAAAAAAGAAAAGAAAAGGAGAGAGACAGCTAGCTGGAAGGCCGGTTTGAATCAACCCCTACCCACCAATGGGAGAGAGAGGGAGGAGTTTATTGGCGATGCAATTGAAGCCGTCAACATTTCTTTGATCGACAACCTAGCGCGCGAAAAAAAGGGTTGCCCAGTGCAGAACCGTTATCTATTTTTTTATACATGATGAAATTGATAAGAGAAATAGAACAAAATTGTACAAACATACAGTCCTTATTTTTTACATATATGTATATATATTTTCGTCAGTTAATTATATCTTTTTTAAATTTTATTTTTAAATTTATTTTTTGAATTTAAAATCGCCAACGACTTCCTGGAACAAAGCGGAAAAAGTTCTATGCGATTTGCCTTTGAGACCTGAGGATGTTTCGACAAAAAATCGATAACGTTCGTGACACCTATGGGACATTTAAGTTTTTTTATCAGAAAAATTGAAAAAATAAAAAAAAGGTATAATTAAACAGACGAATTGTTATTTTCAATAATGTTTGCCTAAATGAGAGAAACTAAATACACAATATATATATATATATATATATATATATATATATATATATATATATATATATATATATATATATATATAGTACATCTTTGTTTCTGTAGATGTAAATCCGTTGAAACTCAAGTGTTTATAAAAAGTGCTCAATAACATGTAGAGCTGTTCTTAAGTATACATTTTTATTTATACAAACATTATTGGTTACATATGCGCATACATGTTTCGGTTGTACGTTTCACAGAGAGTCAACCTCTTTAAACCAAAAGGTTGACTCTCTGTGAAGAGTACAACAGAAACATGTATGCACATATGAAACCAATAATGTTTGTATAAATAACAATTTATACTATATATATATATATATATATATATATATATATATATATATATATATATATATATATATATAGGGCAGCATAAGATGTGCTTGAAACCGACGGTACGAATGTTGTACTAATTTTCCTGTACCAATATATATATATATATATATATATATATATATATATATATATATATATATATATATATATATATAATAAAACTATAAGTATACTTTTAGTGAATTGAACTGATAGTGAAATGGTGTAAGCTCAATATACGAGATAAAAGATACATGAAGGAAAAGAGATAAAGATGTATGGATGAAAAATCTATTTCATCTTCGACTGTTCAATGCAAGGTGTACTCGGTAACATTTTGGATATTACACTGCCAATTTATCCATCTGATGATAAGATTGTAATCTTTAAAAAGCCTGGCTTAAAAGATACATCTTTATCTCTTTTCCTTCATTTATATTATATTTTTTTTTTTTTGAAAAATATTTTAGCCGGGGACTTTTTGAACCATATAAAAAAAAATTCGCAATTGGGACAAATACATTGAAGACATTGCCAAGGCTGCTGCAAAATAAAGGTGGGCTAGTAAAATGCTCACTACTCTCTCCCTAAAGAAAAGTCGCTAACTTAATAGGTCCCTCACTATCCACCAAGTTACAGCCTAGGTCCCATCGCCGCCATGTGCCTGTTTTTTTTTACAAGTACTTCAATTGATTGTGCTCCGATGAACTTGCTGCTCTAGTGGCACCTCGACGTAAATACACTAGTCAGACCCGACAATCACCTAAGTCCCACCCATTCACTGTGGAGGTACACAGATGTCGGAGTCTCCAATATCTTCTTTGCTCCGTTTCGCCGACTGTACCGACATGAAGAAATTTAAAACAGACAACTCGATGCTCATCTCCCAACTGAGGATAACCCCCGAAACATACACCCTAACTCTCAGTAGCCCCCTACGTCTAAAGTGGCGGCCTATGATAAAAAGAATTGCCATTTAAGATACGGCGGCCATGATAGAGTGCATACTTTATGCCTACTTTATACCTACAGTTCCTATATTTACTTGCTTCCAAAGAGAAAAAGAGAGTTAGACACAAGATATTCCCAAAGGATCTGATGAGATATCAGTTTCTAACAGATGTTGATCGATAACATCGACCCGCCAGTGTCGCAGATTTTGTACATGCCTGCATAATCATATAATATAAAAAGCTCTATTCGATATTGAGCACTATTCAACAAGTTGCAATAGTTAATATTTGCAATATAGTTAATAATAACTGAGAATTAAGAATAAATAAATAAACTTACAATTTCAAGCCGACGAGAAATAAGGTGTGAATTAATATTATTTTTTATTATTTCACTAACCTGCCACCAGGTTATCAAGGTCATATATGGAGGGTTCTTGTATCGGGAAGGAAAAGAAAGAAAGGGAATATGTCTGGTCGGTGTGTGTAGTGTGGGAGGGTCTTCCCTTTGAACGTCGACGGCTTGTCTGATTCGGAAAGAAGGAGAAAAAGAAAGAGACAGAGAAAGAAAAGAACGAAGACATTAGGTCTTCGTTCACAGATAAATAGAATTATCTACTGATAGACAATATGTTTTTAGGGGTCTATATCTAAAATTCAGTGATTAGCAGTGTGTCTGTAAACATATATATGAATATAAATACGCGCACACATACACACATATATACATAAATACATACACACGCATATATATAAACACATTAATTTAGAATCCAACCCTAACTTCTAACATGACCATTAATTTTGGAAAGTTGGTAATTATCGATTAATTATTTATATATAGAATGATATATAATTATATTTGTTTTGTTGATATATTTAGATGCGGGGCTCGAAATTTCAAACGGAGTGTGCATTTTGTGATACAAGCATCAAATTTGGGACAAGGCGAACATTTTCAGATATTGAGCCACTCGGAATTCTCCCTTCATGTCCGACCTATTGGAATTCAAAATGGCCGCCATTTGAAATCTATATTTTCGATTATATTTGGGTCTAATGCTGCTATTTACTCGATTCTGGTGTCTAAATGTATGTTTTTAGGGGGGGGATAATGGTAACAATCTGCATCGCATATTTTGTACCAATGAGCCACCATATTGGATTTCAAAATGTCCGTTGTTTGAAACCTATGTTTTCGGCTGCTATTTACTCGATTATGGTGTTTTGGGAGGAAAGGAATTCGATGGTTACAATCTGCATTGTGCATAAATTAGCCAACATATTGGATTTCAAAATGGCCGCCACTTGAATTCTACATTTGCGATTACGTCAAATAGTTCTTATAGTACATGACAAATAAAAAATATTTTTCAAAATGAATATTCATCATCATGTATTTTTTTGACAATACAACATTTTTACTCAAAGTCTGTGAAGTAAAAATTGTTTTCACAAGTTTGAGTTATGGCCCCTTTCATAACAGATTTGGTTGATTAGTCTTGTCCATTCCTTCAATCAATATCACAAAATGATCAATTCGGGTTAGGGTTAGGGTTGTTTAACACAAAACAACGTAACCTTCTCAAAACTAGCTTTCCCTGTATAACTCTAAATAAAAATATCAATTTACTTCAACTACTAATTTTTAGTTTTATACTTTTGATTAAGTCATTAAATAAGTTAAAATTCTGACATGCTATGGTGTAATATATAAGGTTGGGTGTGTACTGACATTCTACAGTGGTCTGCTATTTGAAGCTATGTATACATCGGTACTGAAGATATGTGTACATAAACAGTGTCATGTTAACCAGTTCAGCACTAGTCCCCTTCGCACACACAGAGGCCTACGCACTTAAGGACAGCCTTATTCCACATGCAGCGTCTCCCACACCCTTTCTGGCACTTGCAAGAAACCAGCTCAATGCAGGTGTGAGCTGCTTCAGATAGCCCGGTCCAGTATGGTGTGTATTGTCCTCCAGTCATTGACCAACCCCAGTTGGTTGATTGGTGGTGGGAGTTCTGGTGCTGTCAGCAGTATCTGACACACACATGTTCACCTTGATATACTGTCCTCTTGACATGTTCCTCTAAAGCTGCCTTAGTTGGAGGGATAAGCTTCCTTGCGAAGAGTTTCCTACTTGCCTTGTCCGTGCATTTGCTGGTTCGATCATACAACAGGATCACGAACCTCTCGATGATGCACATTGCATCATTTGGTATGTCACTTGGTGCGGAAGACAGCTGCATCAGCGGCTCAGTTAACTGTTGCAGTACTGTCCAGACTGCCCATGCGGTCTTCTTGCGATGTCTAGCAAAGCTGGACACAGTATCGCATCCAGTTAGAGCATGGAACATTGGCAGTGCACGAGCCTTCTCTGGTACCAGTTCAGCTGCTATTTCATGTGCTGCTAGGTATTGGAAACTTGGGATTGTTCCGAATGCCAGCCATAGTTTGTCTTCTGGTTGCAATTCCTGTACGATGGACACTGCCAGAACCACAACATCGGTGTCTACAGTTCGGATGACTATTGAATGGTGTCCGTGCTTAGCTGCGTGAGATGAATGCAGCAACATCCTACTTTCAGTCTCTCCTTGGTTGCATGGGTCGAGTGAAGTCATATCTGGTAGTAGTAGCTTACTTCTTCAATGTAGAGGACGAGTTCAGCCAAGACTACTGCCGACATTGATCTCTTTTGGTCGGATTGGACCGATCTCGCGCAGTTTTTAAATCCTATCAAGCACTGCAGGTGATACTGGGCGTCCAACGCAACCATCTCTCCAGCACTGAGACGGCCAAGCAGTTCTGTATCACTAAGAAGGTTTGCACATGCACGGACCCGTCTGTCAATTTCGAATGTTGCAGTTTTCTGAAGACTAATTAGTCCCCGCAGGTTGCCCACAGAAGAAACAACTGTGATCTCTGTAGTTTGGTGTTGTTGTAATGGAGCTTGCACGTATGGTTATATCGTGCACCGTGTGCAACCATAGCAGTTTCAATGCCATGGCCATCATCAAGTCTTTTTCCAATTGGAGTGATATTGGAAGCTCTCCAAGAATTTGATCAAGTTCTCTGCAAGTGAACTGTATCCACTACCAATGTCTTTTCTCTTAGATTGTTCAGGTTTGGTCAATGTCTCCATCTTGTCCTCTTGACATATGATACATAACCTCCAGTCAGTAGTGGTGAGGTGTTGTGATGTTGATGAAGTTCGCTCAGCATGAGCTAGTGTGAACCCCTTGGACATTGTGATCGAACTGTCTTCAGAAGAACAACCAGCACCGTCAGTCTACAGGCATGCATGCATCACGATGAACCTGAAAAGACACAATGTAGCATTTCTGTACTCATAAATGCAATGAAAACTGCCACTACACTCTTAAAAATTCCGTGACAGACCCGGAAAAGGATCAGTTGGAGCCAAACTCCATTCTGGATCAAAAATGATTCGAAATAGAGTTAGATTTTACACAGAAAAGGTCAGATCTGACCCAGAAATGGTCATATTTATTATACCTTATTCTGTATCATTTTTACCCGAAATGGAGTTTGGCCACAACTGATCTTTTTCCGGGTCATTCAATATGGCAGCAAAATTAATAAAGATGTGCAATGCAGCTTGTCACAATTGGATTCCTTGCCCCCCTCCAATCATACATTTAGACACAAGAATCAAGTCAACAGCGCTATTAATCCCAAAGGTAATCGCAAATGTAGATTTTAAATAGGGGTAATTTTGAAATCCAACATGGTGGTTCATTGCTAAAAGATACAAAATGCAGATTGTTATCATTGGATTCCTTTGCACCCCAAAACACATTTAGACACCAGAATCGAGTCAAAAGCAGTATTAAATCAACTGATAATCGAAAATGAAGACTTCAAATGGCGGCCATTTTGAAATCCAATATGGCGGCTAAGTGGTAAAAATACGGAATGCGTATTGTTACTATTGAATTCCTTGGCCCCCCAAATCGAGTCAATAGCAATTTATATATGCACAGATAAGCGCAAATATAGATTTCAAATAGGGACCATTTTGAATTTTAATATGGCGGATATGAAGGGAGAATTCCGAGTGGCTCAATATCTGAAAATGTTCGCCATATGTCAATGTACATTTGTGCCAAATTTGGTGCTTGCATAACAAAATGCCCAATAGGTTAGCTATGCTGCTCCATTAATATACATATATATATAATTATATATAAATATAAAAACTTATATACACATATATATAAATATACACATGTATATATATATATATATATATATATATATATACACATACATATATACATATATATGTGTATATATATGTATGTATATATATACATATATATACACATATATACATATATATACATATATATACATATATATAAACACACATATATACATATATATAGCTATATACATACACACATGTATGAATATATATACACACATATATATATATACACGCACAAATATATATATATACATAATATATATATAAATACATTCATACATATATATACATATACATACATATACACATACATATACATACTGTTGTGGTGGCAACCACTCATTTGCATATACGAATAACGTTACACTATAAATGGCAAGCCTAGGTTGGCCTTAGTGTGTGTTACACTAAATGCCACCGGAAGTGACGCCGAAGAGCGTACATGTCCTCCCACCAAGACTCTCTGACTCGACACCTTCATTTGTACATACTGTAACTATACCTTTTCTTTAATACACTTATTATTGCATTCTCCTTGTTGTTTGCGTCTTCATTGTATTCCTCACTAATTATTGTTCAACCTTGCAACCACAACAGTTGGCGACGAGATATGAAGCGTCAAATATAACAGTTTGACGAAGAACTATTAAAAAAAAAAAGTACAATGCAAAGTGTTGACGAGCAAACGGATTTTACGCTAAAGAAAAGTCTCAACTTAAGTGAAAAAAAATAAAAAATAAAAACTCGAACGTGGCAAAAGCGACAATTTACGCCGTTTTCTGGGAATCCGACTTGCAAACGAATGTAAAAGTGAATTTTTGTTTTGTCGCTAAACGACAAATCTGTTTTGTATTACTAAAGGACCAACTTGCAAACGAAAAGCGGATTTTGTTCTGTCGCAAAACGACAGGTCAGACTCGTATTACGAAAAGCAAGGAAGTAACCTACGGAAAAAAAAGTTCACCAGTGGATTCTAATTACTGCTCCCCGTTAGCAAAACAACAACTAAAGGAATTCTTTAATTAATAATTTGTTTGGCGGCGGTACTAAAAGGAAATACCATAGCTAGAAATTAAAGCTCAAAGAAAGGATTTCTTTTTTTTTAAAGTTGTCACTGGATAACGGATAATACAGTAAAACGTCACGAAAGAAAAAAAAAGGGTAATCTCAATTTCAGAGTATTTTAATTACTAAAATACTAGAAAAAAAACTCCAAAGAACTAAATGTACTGCATACATTTTTTCCAATTGTGACTCGAAAAAAAAAAAAAAAAAAAAATGGAAGACTTATCAAAAATGTTCATGCAATTTTTACAGGCACAAGCTGACCGCGAGGAAAGACAAAATCAGGCACAAGCTGACCGCGAGGAAAGACAAAATGAACGTTTTGCTAAAACACTGGAACTACTAAAGAGTAATCGAGAAAATGTCGACAGTGTTAATTTCTCCCATACAACTATCTTTAATAGTATGGACACATTTAATTATGTGCCGGAGGAAGGAAAGACTTTTGAAGCATACTATACAAGATACGAGGATGTCTTTCAACTGGACTGCAAAAATTGGCCAAATAGCCAGAAAGTGAGCCTCTTACTCAGGAAATTGGGTACATCAGAACACAGCAAATTCATAGATTACATATTACCTAAAAAAACTGCGGAATTAGACTTCATGGAAGCTGTGAAATTACTAAAAGAATTATTTAATCCAAATATATCTCTTTTTCATAAAAGATGGCTGTGCATGAATCTAAGAAAGATTGACAACCAAGATTATTTGACATACGCATCAGTTGTCAATAAAAACTGCGATAATTTTAAGCTTGCGGAACTAACGGTACAAGATTTTAAATGTCTAATCTTCGCGCAAGGGTTAGTTTCCACGAAAAATGCAGAAATACGCAGACGAGTGTTGTCTAAGCTGGAATCTGAGCAAGATTTAACCCCCCAGAAACTAGCAGAGGACTGTGAAAGGGCTATTACACTAAAAAAGGATTTAAAAAATATAGAAGAATCCGGAGTGGCATATGTAAGAAAAGTTAGAAAACCATACACACCAACCAAGAACTTTACAAAGAAAAGCAATCGAAATGGAACGGGATATTACAATCCTAATAACCATAAATATAGGACAGAATATAACAAGCCTCTTCCTAGATATAACTGTAAGAGATGTGCAGAAAAGCATTGGG
The DNA here is from genome assembly GCA_963556195.1 of Sepiola atlantica. Taxonomy (NCBI): domain Eukaryota; kingdom Metazoa; phylum Mollusca; class Cephalopoda; order Sepiida; family Sepiolidae; genus Sepiola; species Sepiola atlantica. Next base: position 91,977,055 of record OY744538.1, on the reverse strand, counting down.
AATCAGATTGTCCTTATAAGAAGAAAAAATGCTACATTTGTAAGAAGGTGGGACACAAAAGCGATTGCTGCAGATATAAAGATTACACCAGAAAGAGAGTACAGCAAACAAAATCAAATACAAAATTAGACAAAGATCGGCGAAAATACGTAAAAGTGGAAATATTTAAAACACCAATAAAGTTACAATTCGACTCCGGCTCCGATATTTCTATTATAAACCTGAATACATGGAAAAAGTTGGGTAAAAAACCAACCATGATGAAAACGAGTAAATCCGCCCGGACGGTAACTGGTGGTGGTATAAAATTTGAAGGAGAAGTTGTCCTTCCGATAAAATTAAAAGGGATTACGAAAGAAATTAAAAATATTCGTACTGAAAAATAATGAAAATCTGTTTGGAATAGATTTAATTGAGAAATTTGGACTATGGGATAAGCCAATCAATACATTCTGTAAAAAATAGAATGTTCTTCTCCAACAACAGTAAATATAAAAGACGATTTAAAAGAATTATTTCCTGAAGCATTCACGACTAACTTAGGTCGCTGTAAAAAATTCAAGGCCTCGTTTGAACTTAAAGAAAACGCCAGCCCAATTTTTAGAAAAAAGCGAAACGTTCCGTTCGCTGGGTTGGAAAAGATTAATAAAGAATTAGATAGATTGGAACAGACAGGAATTCTATCAAAAATAGAACACAGCGAGTGGGCAGTCCCCACCGTATACGTAAAGAAAAAGAATGACGAAGTTAGAGTGTGCGCAGATTTTTCGACCGGGGTCAAATCCCTATTAAAAGATCACCATTACCCTCTACCAAGCCCAGAGGAAATATTCACGAAGTTAAATGGTGGTAATATCTTCTCTAAGATAGACTTGAGCGACGCATATTTGCAAATACCGGTCGAGGAAAATTGCTCAAAAATACTATGCATCAATACGCATAAGGGATTATACAAATACAACCGATTGCCCTTTGGCATCAAAGTAGCGCCTGCCATTTTTCAGCAAGCGATGGACACCATGCTAAGTGGTATTGAGTGCGCATGTGCATACCTGGACGACATTGTTGTCAGGAGCAAATCCCTACAAGAACATAAGGAACATTTGAAACAAGTATTTACTCGAATACAAGAATTCGGCTTTAAAGTAAAAGAAGTAAATGTGACTTTTGTATGAGCGAGATTAAGTATCTTGGACACATAATAAACAAACATGGACGACGTCCAGACCCAGACAGATCTGTGACAATAAAAAATATGCCAGCACCTGATAACGTAACAACCTTGCAGAGTTTCTTAGGACTCGCAAATTATTATCAATCTTTTATTGAAGGAATGCATAACTTGCGAGCCCCCTTAAATAATCTGCTTAAAAAGGATACACCTTGGAACTGGACGCAAGAATCTCAAACCGCTTTTGACAAAATAAAGAGCGCACTAACATCCGAATTATTCTTAACGCACTTTGACACAAAATTAAAAATAGTCGTCGCTAGTGGCGCTAGTTCCTACGGCTTAGGAGCATGCATTCAACATATTATGCCGGATGGGTCTAGAAAACCAATAGCGCACGCTTCGAGAACGCTGATACCAGCCGAAAGGGCATATTCACAAATCGAAAAAGAAGCATTGAGCATAATCTTTTCCGTAACTAAATTTCACCGATATTTATATGGTAGACAATTCTTACTTGAAACCGACCATAAACCGTTAGTCACGATCTATGGATCAAAAAAAGAATTGCCGGTATACACCGCAAATAGATTGCTGCGCTGGGGTACAATCTTACTTAATTACGATTTCCAGCTACAACATCTAGCATCAAAAAAGATTTGCCATGTGGATGGACTGTCAAGACTGATACCACAGAAACACAATCTGGAAGAATCAGTCATTGCAGCAATTCGGACAAATGTTGAAGTAAAAAATATGGTAGCAAACATCATTAAGGAACTACCCGTAACTTTGTCGGACATTAAAAGGGAAGCCGAGAAAGACGAATACATAAAGGACATAAAAAAGAAAATCATAACGGACACAAAGGTGCAGGAAGTTTTCTCCATATGTAACGATGTGTTACTGTACAGTGAGAGAGTGGTAATACCCAAAACATTGCAGAATAGGATGTTAAGAGATTTCCATACGGGACATCCGGGGATAAATCGAATGAAGTCGTTAATGAGAAGCTACGTGTACTGGCGTAACATGGACACTGACATAGCAGCAACAATAAATAAATGTAAAGGATGCCAGTTAGCAGCAAAATCCCCACCTATAGTACACAAACCTTGGCCGAAAACCGTCCAACCATGGTCGAGAATCCACATAGACTTCGCTGGTCCAGTAGGAGAAAACTATTATTTAATTGTAGTGGATAGTTACACAAAATGGCCGGAGATAATGCGTTGCAGGAATCCAACAACGAACAACTCAATAGGGTTCCTACACGAGTTGTTTGCAAGATTCGGTGTACCAGACACACTGGTCACTGACAACGGAACGCAGTTCACATCCGCAGAGTTTAAGGAATTTTGCGACACGTTTCGAGTGAAGCACATCACGACTCCGCCGTATCATCCAAGGTCGAACGGCCTTGCGGAAAGGTTCGTGGACACGCTAAAACGAGCGTTAAAGAAATCCATTGGAACACCAACAGAAAAAGCTTTGCAACAATTCTTGCAAGTTTATAGGATCACACCACATCCTAGTACACCATCAAACATATCACCAGCTGATCTAATGTTTGCCAGAAAGGTAAAATCAGCGTTTGATAAACTGTTGCCAAGACAGGCAATTATCCGAAACACTACACACACGAGAAGAAAGAAATATAACTCGGGAGATCGAGTATATTTTAAGTGCTACAAGAATAACACATCTTACTGGGAATGTGGAGTAGTGGATAAACGCATTGGTGATTGTACATATATGATTAAAAGTCCACAGAGTATACATAAAAGGCACCTAAATCAGATAAAAAAACGTCATATCCAAGATGATGATTATACGACAACAGTCGAAGAGGAGGAAACCATAGATATCATATACGAATCCTTTAATTTGGAACCGCCTCAATATACACCTGAACCCCGAAGATCAGGTAGGAAAAGAAAATTTAATGAACCATTGATGGTAAACCCAAAAAGAAAAAGATATTGAAATCTGTGTGACTTCAAATCTTGGGAGGGGGGTGTTGTGGTGGCAACCACTCATTTGCATATACGAATAACGTTACACTATAAATGGCAAGCCTAGGTTGGCCTTAGTGTGTGTTACCTAAATGCCACCGGAAGTGACGCCGAAGAGCGTACATGTCCTCCCACCAAGACTCTCTGACGCGACACCTTCATTTGTACATACTGTAACTATACCTTTTCTTTAATACACTTATTATTGCATTCTCCTTGTTGTTTGCGTCTTCATTGTATTCCTCACTAATTATTGTTCAACCTTGCAACCACAACACATACATACACATACATATACGTACATATATATGCATATACATGCATATACATATATATACACATATACATACATACACATATATACACATATGCATACATACCTATACATACACACACACACACACATATATATATATATATATATATATATATATATATATATATATATATATGTACACATACATACATGTGATATATATATATGTATACATATACGTGTACGTATGTATATATATATATATATATATATATATATATATATATATATATATATATATATTGTGTGTGTGTGTGTGTGTGTCAATTCATATATATATAATTTATTTATTGAAATGAAAAAATAGGAGAAAACTGAAACAAATTTTTTTTTTCTAAATAATAAATTAAAAGTTTAAAAACAAACCTCAGAAGTATTTAAAACGTAAATAATTATGTGAATTAAACTTATTTTAAATAAAATATTATTTAAGTATAACGTTTTATTTAATAATTTTAATTTTTTAATAAGTTCATGCTACGAAAAGAAATTGTCAAATGTAACCAGTGAAGAGAAAAAATAAAATAATGTGACTGATTGGCTCAGCACGTGTTAAATTGTTTTAATAATGAAAAAAGTGAGTTTGTAAAGCCAGCTGAATATAAATACATAAAAAATTTATCTCTCTCTCTTTCTCTCTCTCTCTCTCTATCTCTGTCTGTCTGTCTGTCTGTCTGTCTGTCTGTCTGTCTGTCTGTCTCTGTCTCTGTCTCTGTCTCTGTCTCTGTCTCTGTCTCTGTCTGTCTCTCTCTCTCTCTCTCTCTCTCTCTCTCTCTTTCCTATTTTTCTTACACAGACAACGCACCTGGGTTTGCACTTAAAAGCTAACCGTAGCTCCTGGCCCCAACTGCGCACACAAGCTTGTACGTACATACTCTCTCACGAACAAAACAGGCACGATAATTAATATACATACATACATATCTTCAAGGTCCACAATTCGGTGAGTGGGTGATTATTCTACTTTAAATTTATATAGGAAAGAGGGTTTTACTTTGTTTTTGTTAACATGCATTTCCGCGAAAAATGAGTAATAATATACAATACATCATTTGTTTTAAAGTTATTTTTCGTTTCACCACCCTGTGCGTGTTTTTATGATGTTTTGTGTTTTTTTAAAAGAATGCAGTCAGTACCGAGCAAATGTTTAAAAATGAAATTTTAAAAATTTTGTCAAGAAAAAAAAATTACACACAATTAAAAAAATTAAATATAAAAAGATTTTGTTTTAACTTTTAAAAAATTAATTTATTTTGATGTTAATTATTTTGGGTGGGATTTTATTCGGTGTGCTTTTTTGTCCTACCAATAAAAAGGCAAGTAACTTTTGGTAACAGTTATTTGTTGACTATTTGTTTTTTTTTGTTTTCAACTCTTTTTTCTCTATGTTGGAAATTGTTAACAATTGCCGAAAATTAAATATTTGACCGATTGGTGGCAGTTATTAGTTGTATTTTTGTTTGATATTCGACTTTTCATACGAAAATCGAATTTTGACATAAAATTTTAAAAAGGTAGCTATTATGAATCCTTATTATTGAAAGTCTTCTAGGCTGCTATACAAAATCTAAAAATAAAAAAACACTTTAAAAAGTCCAAAACGGAAAAGCTACGCAGATCGATGGAATATAAACATTGCGTTTGGTAAAAGTTATTGTAATTTTTTTTCTTACCCCTTTGTTATACTGCACAATAGCAATTTTGTTGTTTACGATGCCAGTTTCTTTCTTCTCCGTTTTAACTGGCCAACTTACGTTAAGCGTGCCGACAAGTTCTTTGATGTGCCTCATCGCCCGTCGCCAGCAGTAAAGAAAAAAGAAATGACGGCATTTGTTTGTAAAGCCGCTATCCTGTCCTCTTTAGAGGGGATGGGTACGTTAGATGGTGTCAAGAGGCTTCTTAAAGGGACACGTTAGAAAAATGAATATTTTTGAGGTATAAAAATAAATTAAATCAAAAAGTGAGTTCTTTGATATGACAGGGCCGCGTTAAAAAATGAATATGTTTCTTGCAGAAAGTGATGGACCGACCAGATAAAAGTTGAGACTGGCGTGCCACTCCTGATAGCTGAAAGTCTGGCCCAAGATCATGATACTTGGTGGGATTGTGTTATTAATTTGACACATAGGCTTGTTAGATTTTGGGTTTGAAACGATATTAATTGTTTGGAAAATATCGATTTAACACGTTCCTGTGAAAACTTACTTGGAAGTGAAGAGCGTATCGAAACAAAACGGAGAATGAATGAGGGTGGCGTTTGTTCGAATTGCATCTCCATCAACCACATGCGCATATTCAGTTTCGTCACTTTTACTAATTTTTACAAATTTAACTCTGCATGTTGTACTTTTGTGTCAGACGCTTCCATAATTTAGACACTTTTTATTTTTTTTATGTGCAAGCTTGTATCAATGCAAGTGCTGGCAGCCAAAACCAGATATTTTTTTGGTTGACCAGATTTAGTTGGTGAATTTCTATTACTATATATATATATATATATATATATATATATATATATATATATATATATATATATATATATATATATATATATACATATATATATATATATATGTATATATATATATATATATATATATATATATATATATATATATATATATATATATATATATATGAAATAAATCAAGTTCTAAATAGTTTTATCATAAAACAAAAACCTGACTTCAATGATATAAATATGAAACGGACGATGTTCTTTTGTATGCAGAAGAATTGGTTGACATACAACTATTATAAGGTCCTATATGTCCATATTTCCATTATACTGCCTTCAATAAAATATACGCACTAAGGAAGTATTGTGTATATTATTCTCTGTTTTGTGTGTGTATGTATTTGTGTATATGTGTATATATATATATGTATATATGTGTATGTGCATTTATATACGTATGTTTGATAACATTTTTAGGAAGGATGTATGTTTTTTTGTATCTTATTTAAATATATGATATATTTGGACTGGTGAATAATTTGTATGTTATATAATATGGGGAATCATCTAGCACAGTGGTTCCCAACCTTTTTGATGAACCGCACCCCTAAAATATTTTAATATTTAAGAATACAGTTGAAAGAGACCGACGAAAATTTGTATAATCAATTTTTACTGTTTAAACAAAAATGAAATATATGGAAACGAAAAATGCAACAAAGTGCATCCAAACAACATGTATTTTACGAAAAATTTTCATCTATGCATGATTTTTTTAAAACGCTTATGCTTACAATCCCCTTAAAATTTAATGAATCTTTTGTTCCTGTTTATTGCATAAGAGTTTTTCAAAACGTGGCATCTTGTTACTGATAGCAATTCGCATGTCTGCCTGTGCACTCAAGCGATTTCTAGATTTGGTCTGGACTGACAACAGAGTACTAAATCCAGACTCGCACAAGTAAGTCATCGCGAATGGGATGAGCACATACTTAATGCTTTTACACAAAGTCTTGGAAACATGTCCAAGCACCAATATTGTTCTAGAGTTTTGCTTTCAAACTGCATTTCAAGAACACGGTTTGTGCGCAATTCAATAAGATCGTCTTTCAACTTTTCATCATCCGGCATATAATCCAAATTAAAGAAGTATGGATTTATTATCCATTCTTCAGAAGTTCTCCTCCTCCAAAATATCCATCAAATAGCTTGGATAGTATTTCCAAATGATTCACAATTTCTTCACACACACTTGGAATTAGAGACTCATCTTCATCAGTCACTTCTCCGAGTGATGGAAAATTCGAAAGATTACCTCTTTTAACTCGTCGACACCAGAGATGTAACTTTTCTTTGAAAGCATTTAATTTTTCACAACATTTTAATATGTTTATATTTTTCCCTTGTACAGAAACACTCAGGTCATTCATACGGCTGAAAATGTCACTCAAATAAGCTAGTATTTGGTTGAATTCTTTTGATTCCATTTCTTTGGGAAGATCATAGTCACGTTCTGACTTAAACTTTTAGTTAAAAGCGCGTTCAAGCTCTTCCACGTGATAGCCAGCGGACTTCCGTGTCGAAAAGGAAAACTGAATGCTCACTTCCAAAATCTTGACAAAGCGACTTAAAAATGCGGTGGTTCAGAGCACGACCCCTAATCCAGTTGATGGTCTTCAGAGAAATATCAGGGACATTTTTCAACTTTGGAGGCGATGTTTTTGATGCTAAAAAGCATGTCGATGAAGAAAACAGTGGTACCTTGCAAGCGCAGAATTTCTTGTTTTAACAAAGCAAAAAAACCCGAATTATTTCCCAACATAGCAGGGGCACCGTCGGTAGATCCAGGTCATGTTTCGCAAAAAAATTCTTCACACATTGTGGTTCTCTTCAGATCTTCACAGAATAGGAAATCTTCCATTATGGCACCATCATGCACATATCTCACTAATGTGAAGAGTTGACTGCAATTTTGAACGTCAATTGTTTCGTCCAACTGGAGAGAGATTTTCAATTGATATCTGCGATAACTTGGTCACAAATAAAAATAACATTATTTGATAACGGCACTAATTCAAGCTTGTTTGAGGCTTCTTTGCCCAGAACAATGTTTGCCATTTTAATGCACATGGCTTTATCACCTCTTCAGCAATTGTATGGGGTTTCTTGGATTTGGCTACTTTATACGCCACGTGGTATGAAGCCATTAACAATGGTTTATCAGCAGATATAAACCCCAATTTTTGAAGGGTTCCTCGTGATTCAAAGTGGATCCTTTTTGCTTTCAATGATTCAACATCACGACCTGCAACATCTGATCCACCATGCCGGTTGTTGCAGTGTTCTTGCAACTTCAAATTTGCGTTTGAAAAGACAACATTACAAAATATGGATTGGGGTTTTTGCAGACCTTCTATTGTTTCACTGCACATAATTATCATTTCATTTCATTTTCTTTGACATGATTAAGGATGAATTACCAATTTGAAAATTATAATCTGAAAAATATAGAGAAAGTTAATTAAAACAAAAATAACAATGTAAAATACTGTTGTGGGGTACAAATCACCCCTATTGAAGAACTAATGGGAACAACCATCTATAATAAATACCATGGTTGCAAAGACTCAAACAGAGGACGTTCCTATCATGTGAGAGTCCTTGTACCACGTGTGGTATCTGTTCCGATGGATACTACACCCTATAGACCGGTGTTGTCTTGGCCTTCGGGGCATGATTCCGCCGGTCTATGGGTCTGTCCTGTGCAGTTCTAGGAGGTCCACCCTCCCAGGCTTTGCCTCTCCTCTTTGGGGAGGAGTAAGTTTATAGCTTACTGCCTGAGGCGCCCCTACCGGGGAATGCCGACGGGGCTGCCCAGGCAATTTTTAATGGCTAAAGCGCTCACCTTCTCGGGCGCTGGCTTTTCAAATCCCACTTTCCGACCTTGTGTCACATACTCCTATAGTGGGTAGGTGTTAAATAAAGGACATTCCTATTCATGTTTTGCCGCATGGTAGGAATCTGGTCATCTCCTACCACATTTAGTGGCGTTACTGTATTGCTATGAATAAATACATTGTATATTTTAACCTGTCACAATTTGTGGTTGTTATCTTTGTGACCCCTAGCACGGGTCTACAACACTGGCGACGAGAAATTTAGTAAAGAACAAACGTGAGGATTTTGATTTTATACCAGTCACGACAAACTGGCTACCAGGATTACTCAAGAAAGTTACGGGATCATTCGACAAAAAAAAAGATTCGGGCAAGGATTCACTTGAAAAAAAAAAAAACGTCAAACAACAAAAGACGTCGTCAAAAAAAAAGTCTTATCTTGCTGTTGAAAAAAAGAAAAGCCACAAGAAGCCTAAACTACGAGTTAAAACGGAACTCATAAATGACGTGGATTTACGACAACTGAAAAAAAAACCAAAGTACAAAAAAAAAAAGAATTTGTTCGTTCTAAAAAGATTGTCTTAAAAAGGCATTAGCATTGAAAAAAAAAATTACGAAAATACAGCAAGTAAATGATAGTATATTTTATTTTGGCTAAAGCGAGTATTCGCAAAATTAAAAAGTTACGTCGGATTTTTCCGATTAAAATAAATTTTTCTCTGACTGACTGGTTCGACAAGCAGGTACGGCATAACACTTTGTGTTAATGAGAAAATATGATATTCTGTTACGCACTTAAAGCGGAAATTATGGCCAATATTTAAATAAATGCTATGAACTCGTTTTTTTTTTCACAAAAAAAAACAAACTAATTCTTTGTAAAAGAAAAAAAGTGTACGTTCAACAAGGATTTGAACTAAATACTTACACGTTACGAAAAGAAAATTGAAGAAAAAAAAAGGTCAAACTTTTTTCTGTATAAACACAAACGCTGAATTATTTTCTAGTGGAAAATTGCCACACAAGGAAAAAATAAATTAAGGAAATACTCGTCAATATAACCAGATACAAAAATTGTAAAAGTTTTTTTTGTGGAGTTGGTACTATAGAAAAAAAAATGGAGGATTTTTCAAAACAGATTTTGGAAATTATAAAACTTCAACAAAATCAACAATTAGAACTTGAAAAAAGGTTTCGAGAAGAACAATTGATAGTACAGAAACAAAATTACGAGAAGCGGTTAAGTTTAATGAAATACTTCGAGGAAAAACAGGGAAGAGAAAAAAAAGAAATGATGAAATACGCCGCGGAAGAAAAGAAAGAAATGAACGAACAAATATTGGAATTGAAAAAATTACATCTAGAGCATCAAAACAAATCAGATAAAAAAATGGATTTGTTAATGCAAGTTTTAATGAATAAGGACAACGGACAGGAAAACAGTACGGCTTTTTCGCAAAATGCGATCTGGTCAGCCATTGATACATTTCGCTATGCTCCTGAGGAAGACCTAACGTTTGAAGTATACTTCAGAAGATTTGAAGACTTATTCAAGATTGATTGTGGTTCATGGACGGATTAAAAGAAGGTTCGTTTATTACCACGGAAGTTGGGGGCATCCGAACATAACAAATTCGTGGATTATATTTTGCCAAGAAAAGCCAACGAATTGTCGTTTGATGAGGCAGTCAAACTGTTAATGGAGTTATGCTGTCCAAAGACAAGCCTTTTCCATAAAAGATGGAAATGTATGAATATTACACATAAGGAAAATCAGGATTATACGACTTTTGCGTCTATAGTTAATAAAAACTGTGACGACTTCAAGTTGTCATCATTAACGGCAGATAATTTTAGATGCCTAATATTCACACAAGGTTTGATAGCCACAAAAGACGCCGATATAAGACGTCGTGCTCTAAATAAACTGGAATTAGAACCTGATTTAACGCTTCAGAAACTGGCTGAAGATTGTCAACGGTTCGTGGCAGTGAAACAAGATTCCCGAAACATAGAGGAAGCAGGTATCGCTCACATTAAAAAGATACGCTCCAAAAATAAAAGAACACTCACCCGCCAGCTATTACCAACCAAGAGGCAAAAAGAACCCTTCACAAAATTATCAGGATAGACAAAAGCCTAGGACCCCTTGTAGTAAATGTGGAGGACCTCATGGGTACAATGCATGTTGGTACCATAAGAAAATAACGTGTGACCTATGCAAACGAGCAGGGCACAAGGCCTCATATTGCAGAGCAAAAGTAGGAAAAAAGAATTACATAAAAACTGCAAAAAGGGACCCTTCACCAACAGAGAACATAAGGAAATATGTTACAGTGAGAATCAGAAATAGAGAAGTAAATCTGCAACTCGATTCAGGGTCGGATATATCGATTATAAATGTTCACACGTGGAAGAAATTAGGTAAGCCCACGATGATGAAGACGAATAAAATCGCAAGATCGGTAACTGGTGAAAAGATACATTTTGAGGGTGAATGAATTATTAATGTTTCACTAAAAAGAAAGACAAAAAAGCTAAAAGTATTCGTTCTTAGGAACGCATCAAATTTATTTGGATCTGACTGGATCCAAGAATTTGAATTATGGGACTCGCCAATGAGTGATTTTTGTCAAAAAATCGAAAATTTAACGGCCGAAGCCGACAAACTAAAAAAAAGACCTAAAAACATCTTTTCCAAGTGTTTTTTTTCTGAAAAGCTTGGATGCTGCACGAAAATAAAAGCGAGATTCGAATTGCTGGATGAAGCAAAACCAATATTCAAAAAACCACGTAGCGTACCGTTCGCTTCAAGAGAAAAAATTGAAGAAGAATTGGAAAGACTAGTTAACACAGGGATTTTGACCCATATTAACTATAGTGAGTGGGCAGCCCCCACCGTATACATAAAAAAAAATCAAAAGAAATCACGTATGCGCAGATTTCTCTACCGGATTGAATGTATCGCTCAAGGACCACCACTATCCGTTACCAAACCCAGAGGAAGTATTCGCTAAGTTAAATGGCGGAAAAATCTTTTCCAAAATAGACTTAAGCGAGGCGTGTCTACAGATACCAGTAGAAGACGATAGTTCAAAACTTTTGTGTATCTCAACACACATAGGTCTTTTTAAATTCAATAGATTAGCATTTGGGATAAAAGTAGCACCTGCTATTTTCCAACAGATAATTGACACTTTGCTAAGCGGTTTGGATTTTTCAATAGGCTATCTGGACGATATTCTCATACGTAGTCAAAATGTTGAACAACATAGAGATCATGTATTTCAAGTGTTTGACAGAATAAAAGAATACGGCTTCACTTTGAAGGAGGCAAAATGTGAATTTTTTTTGGAACAAATAAAATACCTGGGTCATATATTAAATAAGGACGGGAGAAAACCCGACCCGGATAGGTCCACAGCAATAAAAGACATGCCAGAGCCTCAAAATGTAACTACATTGCAAAGTTTTTTAGGGCTCGTAAACTATTATCAAACTTTTATTAAGAATATGCATAAATTGCGCGCGCCTTTGAATGAACTATTAAAAAAGGACAAAAAATGGAACTGGACGCTGGAGTGCCAGTCGGCATTTAAGCAGTTAACAGATGTACTAACATCAGATTTATTTCTGATTCATTTCAATCCAGAACAAGAGATTATTGTCGCAACCGACGCAAGTGCTTATGGAATAGGGGCATGCATTCTACATAAAATGCCAGATGGGTCCAATAAACCGATCGCCCATGCGTCGAGAACCTTACTGCCAGCCGAGAAGAATTATTCCCAAATTGAGAAGGAAACACTGGGGATCATATTCGGGGTTACAAAATTCCACCGTTTTTTACATGGTCGAAAATTCAAATTACAAACTGATCACAAGCCGCTTATAACCATTTTCGGTTCAAAAAAAGGGATACCAACTTACTCAGCCAACAGACTGCAAAGATGGGCGACCATCCTGCTAAATTACGATTTCAGTATGGAATTTCTTGCATCTGCGAAGTTAGGTCACGCTGACGGATTGTCGCGATTAATCCCGAAATCAAGGGAACCGCTGGAGGACACAGTAATAGCGTCACTACAAAGTGAAAAGGACTATACACAAATACTGTGCAATACGATCAGGGAATTACCAGTGACTTTGAAAGATATAATAAGGGAGGCTGAAGAAGATAGTTTCATCAAAGAAACGAAACAAAAAATTCAATCAGATGAATCGGCGGCGGAAGTTTATTCTATGTGCAATGAGGTACTGTTGTAACGAGAAAGGGTGATAATCCCAGCCACGCTGAGGAAAAAAAATTTAAAGGATTTTCATACGGGGCATCCTGGGGCTACTAGAATGAAGAGCCTCATGAGGTCCTACGTTTACTGGAAGAGCATGGACACTGATATTGAAGACATGGTAAAGTCGTGTAAGGGATGCGCATTGACTGCAAAAGCGCCCCCAATACAATTTAGCCCGTGGCCTAAAGCTGACCATCCATGGTCAAGGATACACGTGGACTTTGCAGGTCCATTGGAGGGAAACTATTACTTAATAGTTGTTGATAGCTTTTCAAAATGGCCTGAGGTATTTAGATGCAAGAGTCCAACGACGGATTTTACAATCAGTGCTCTTCACGAATTGTATGCTAGGTTTGGTGTGGTCGATTGTTTGGTGTCGGACAATGGCACGCAATTCACGTCAGCAGATTTTAAAAGTTTCTGCGAGGATTTCCAGGTCAACCACATAACAACGCCAACCTATCATCCTCGATCGAACGGTCAGGCAGAGAGGTTCGTGGACACGCTAAAAAGAGCCCTGAAAAAAGCTAAAGGAACGCCCTCAGGAAAGGCGTTACAACAGTTTTTACAGGTGTACCGAATTACGCCAAATGAAAGCGCTCCATCAAAGATGTCGCCGGCAGAGTTAATGTTTGCGAGGAAAATTAGGCCGGTCTTCGAGAAACTTTTGCCTAAACAGGTAAAACCGCCGAATACTACAGTTCCTAAAAAGATGTATTTACCTAGGGAAAAGGTATTTTTCCAGGTACATAAAAATAATAGTATGATGTGGGAACTAGGAAAGGTCAAGCAGAGGATCGGGCGGATGGTTTACATAATCGAAGGTCCAAAATTCACTCACAAGAAGCATTTGAACCAAATTCGGAAACGTGTCACTGATGACGACAGACAACCTCCTGTTGAACAAGAAGTAATGGACCATATATATGACACGTTCGACCTGGTAACATCACAAGCAGCCGAACAACGCCGGTCTTCCAGAAAAAGAAAAAGGATCGATCCCATAGAGATCAATCCCAGGAAAAAGAGCTATACGATCATTCCAGGGGAATGAAAAGCTCGGGAGGTGGGGTTTTGTGGGGTACAAATCACCCCTATTGAAGAACTAATGGAAGCAATCATCTATAATAAATACCATGGTTGCAAAGACTCAAACAGAGGACATTCCTATTCATGTTTTACCGCATGGTAGGAATCCGGTCATCTCCTACCACATTTAGTGGCGTTACTGTATTGCTATGAATAAATACATTGTATATTTTAACCTGTCACAATTTGTGGTTGTTATCGGGTCTACAACACGGGTCTACAACAAATACAATTAATTATTATTAATTAATACAATAACTGTTTATTGGAGACAAAAGAGAATTTAAATAGTCATTGCACGAGCAAAGAATACACTGAAATAAATTGAGAATGATAGTATTCTTAATATAAGACAAAAAATTGATTTAGCATCTACATCCAAATTTCACTCTATAAACTTCACTGATCATATTTCTAAAATATGATTAAATTAGATTTGCCTGGAGTTACTGGACTAATTGGTCTTTTATAGACAAAATATCCACCTATTTTCACTATTAGGTTCCTAATACTATAGGATAATATTGACTTAAGTATAACCTGTAAGATTGGGATTTACTGAATTTGTTAAAATTGTGGTAACTACATTGACCGGCGCTACGCAGGCCTGCTGCGGAAATGGCACTATTAGGATTCATACAGAGACCGGTAACGTTGCCACAATAAACGTGCTGATTATGCAAGGAAAACCTCTTGATTTTATATGTTACTACTAGGCTTTGGCAGAGGCACAACCCATCTGTGCAGAATTGTTGCAAAATTTGACGAGCGGAAGGGAGTGTGGGGTTGCGGCATGGAAATGGTCAGCGGATCGTGCACCAGAGAAACTGGAAACTCCGATTTCTGAATATTCAATGTCTAATGAATTAACGGAGGATTATGAACGCGAGATGCAGATCTGGATAAACAACGGTTGGTTGCTGCCATATATAATCAGGAGGAGGTTGGCCCACCCAAGGGACAGTAATGACTGTGCTGCAGGCCAATAAAAATAAGGTGCGTCCTATGATGGACTATCGTGAATCAAACACATATGTTAATGCATTCACTGACCATGCAGATGTTTGTGCAGAGAAACTGCGAGAATGGAGACAGCAACGAACGAATGCATCTATTTTGGACCACAGGAAGGCATACCTACAGATCCATGTTGAGAGATCCTTCTGGCCGTACCAGGCAGTGATATTTAAAGAACAAAGATATTGTCTAACGGACGCAATTTATCGACATAGTAGGCATCCTGGAATCAGGCGAACATAATATTGTGCGTAGAATCGACCCGTCTCTGTCAAAAGCGGAATAGTTCGGAATGCCAGACACCAAGCACCAGTGCAATGGAAAAAGGGAGGGCTCAGTGTGCATGAGGCATGGAACCGGCTAGGGATGGACATCACGCAGTACAACGGTTGCACTTTTTTGACACTGATCGATTGTGGACCCACGCAGTTTTCAATCTGGCAGCCACTACAACGGCAAGACACTGCACATGTGATCCCCGTTTTCTTAACGTGCCGCACAGTCGAGATTCTGGCTGATAATGACACTGCCTTCTGCAGTCAACAATTCAGACAGTTCATGAACGAGTGGGTGTAAATTACCGACCACGCTGTACATACAGGCCATCAGGAAATGGTATTATAGAAAGGAGTCATAGGACAGTGAAGCGGATTGCTGCACGAAAGAGCTGCCCTGTTATGGAGGCTGTGTATTGGTACAACGTTACACCCAAGAATGGTGTGTCCGCCTCATCAGCACCTGACAATTTGTTGTACTCATACCAGATCAAAGTAAAAGGGGTCAATGTTGTGCCCCATCCGAATTAACATAGGATCTCTACACTGTATTACAGGGGGACACAGATTTGGTGAAAAATCCACAAGGACGTTGCACGTCGAAATTCAGACCAGGTCGTGTCACCGGAGTGATAAGTCCACAGTCGGTGGTCGTCGATGGCACGCCTCGACACGTAGGAGACGTGCGCCCACATCTCAGTTTAGCACCGGTAGTGGACGACAATGATGACAGATCATCAGAGAGTACTTAATGGAGAGAACCAGATTCTGATGCAAGTAGTAGTGGTTCTGCGTCTGAAAGTGGGGGAGAGGACGGGCGTTCCTTGGTTGAGTTGCCTTATTCCACTGCCAATTCAGGTCCTGGTACATCTGATGTTAAAGAGAGAGAAATAACTGTCCCACTACGGAGAAGTACTAAGATAAAACGACCAGCCACCACCTTTCACTTGTGTGATCATACGATCAGGGAGGAGTGTGACAATAACTTACCAGCAGGAAAAAGAATGAGGTGCTTCGCATGTCGTGTTTGCAGAATAAAAAAGGCTTCTCTTCATAAGTGCAAACACTTATAGTGGAGTCTGATTTGCATATGTGGAGATCAGCTGATATAAATGAACAGGGCAGCTTGGAAACAGGAGAAGCGATTTTCATTGCAGACAGAAAGGCAGAGAGAAAGTGCTGGTACTAGAAAATCGGTTGGAAGTTGGATTACCGTTAAAACTTTTTTTTCAGTTATTATCTGGGACAGTTAGGTAACATATACTAAACCTTATTTCTTGAAATCTTAGTTCAATTTTGATTAAAATCCATTACATGGCTTTGATTCTATAAAATATCTACAGCTTAAGAGGTCTTAAGAAGAAATTGAAATTCGGGGAATCTTGCATAGTTGCTGACTATGGATAAAATCCAATAATGGGAGGATATGCTCCCTGAAAACCCTTTAAAACACTACAAAGGTACTAAAATTTGGGGAATATTTATTAATTGATGACTAATAATATCTTGTGTTAAAATTTCACAAAAATCGGAGGTATCTGAACTTTAACGAAAGGCTTCCACCTCTTTTTGCCGCCTTTTCATCAAACTAAATGAGACTAAATATAGCTCACATGTTGACCCTTAATTGTTTTAACTTAATGAATAAATGACAAAACTTACGTTTTATCTTTCCAAATAATTGACGATGAATTGTGAAATTAACGAAAAAATACAAATAAAATTTTGAGGGCGGTGTGGGAGTGAGTGGTGGTTGGAGGGCAAATCCCACCATACCTATCCAAATCAATTGATATCAGAAATTATCCAACTCACGCTGAAAGTTAAATATAATTATATCGCATTTTTAATTTTCACATAAATTCTACCCATTAAAATCACATAAAATATTTTTGGCAATTTTTTTTTTTTTTTTTTTTGTGAAAATGATAACATTTAGGGGCCTTTTTCGTAATATATATATGAAATATTTAAAAAATAATTAATTGCTAACATCTAAAATATTTTCATTAAAACATTTTTTTAAATCATGCACTTTTTAATTTATACTTAAAAATATAACTTTAGTAAAGGTGTATTTAGTTTTCAACAAATAATACATTTTCACTAAGATTTTAAGAAAATTAATGGTTTCATCATATTCCGTTATCGTTGATTAAGAAATACTGAAAATTTCATTAAAATTAGTTGATTTCCTGAATTTTGGTGAATATTTAAGTGAAGGGAAGGTCATTTTGGGAATCGGCCATTGATTTTGCACGTACCTATTAATTAGTTTAGGAGTAAATCCTGCACACATATAAACAAATACACAAGGCTTTACGGAGCTGGAGCGACGGAGAAAAGTCTCATTATATATTCAGCAGGAGTGTAGCGGGAGCAACTCCATTTGGGACTAAAGAGCGGTGGTTTTATCGCTCCGCGCTTCTCGCTCAAAAATTATTTGATTTTTTTTTAAACATTAGTTTCTTTTTATTCAGCAATAAAAAGGAAAAGTAAAAAGTCTCAGCTAAACTCTTTGAGTTATTTTTGAAATTATATCTGGTAAATGTATATGAGATAGAGAGAGAGAAGGGGAGAGAGGAAGGGAGAGAGAGGCAGAAAGAACGAGAGAGTTACACATGGAAACAGAACACTGAACTTCTCAGTTTTGTTCACATCTAGATGTAAACAATTTTTGGCAACACATGTCTGTAAAGTCTATAGATGTCTTTGAAGTTATTTTCTTAAAGATTTGAACTTTTTTGTATTTATGAGAAGGATGTTTATTGCTGATTGAATAAATAAGCAATTTTTTCTTTTCTGAACTTTTATGCCACATTTTTACCGTCGTCTTTTTGGTGACATTTTTTTATTCTTAAATTCACAACTAGTATGTTTTAACCTTTTCATGTTTGCTTTTAAATTCGTTTCATTCCGTTAAAACTTGCTTTTGTAAATAGAATGTTCAAAGTTTGTTTTTGTGTGTGTAATAAAATGTTAAAGCAGTAAAAATATCTTCATCCCAAAGAAAAATATCTTTAGTCCAAGGAAAATATCTTTAGTCCAAGGAAAATAAAAACAATAAAAACCAGCGTTAAAATAAAAGCCAGCGGTTAAAATCTGGAATTAAAGTTAGATTCTCAACACTTTAAAAAGTAAATGAGAATTTTATTTCAGAACCAAAAATACAATTAAGACCAATCAGTTTCATCCAAAATTTGTGCGAATTACCAAGCGAAATGAGCGGGGGAAAAAACAGCGGTCCCTATTCTACAATTAAACCGATGTTTAAACTTAATTATACAATATATTTACTTTCTTAAAACAAAAAAATATTAAACAACCACACGACGATTAATGTTGCCCTGTCTGTCTCTCCTCGCACATAGAAATGTTTTCTTTAAAAAGAAAATAATCACTAATAATGTTTAAAAGTAAAAACTTTATTTACTTAAAACAAATATAATATAAATTCCCTTCCAAAATTAATAGAAAAAATATCGGGTCAAATTTTCCTCCCCTGGAAAAAATAGGTTGATAATGTAATGAAAATTAAAATTATTTTTAAATACCTCAGGGATTTTTCTATTTCTATTTTATACCTCAGGGAACGAAAATTTACGTATGCTTCGTCCGACGTGTTCTATAACCCTGAGCAGATCTCAAAATATTAGCGAGATTTTGTCAAATATTATCTTACGGTCTTACACTAAAAGTGACATCCCCACCCATATTGACGAGATCCTTTAACGCCCACCCCTATCCTTCGACCACTTATTGTCAAAATAGAACGTTTATGAAAGAAGATACATTTTCATTTTTTTATAGGAGTTTGAGCTTAAGCGGCTCCTTTTTGAAAATGGGAACATGAGAGGAGCCAGCTTCAATTTTGGGGAGCAGGAGCAGCTCCAAAAGTAGTGGAGCGCGTAAAGCATGCAAATACACATACTTAACTTTATATAAATATAGATAGGGTTATTGTCATTGTTAGGATTAGTAATATTAACTATTAAGAAAACAAATAAAGACTACAGACAGTAAAAGACTATTATTTAGCGTCACTAAATAGTAAATCAGTGAAAGTGAGGGTGGGGTAGCGTTCACATGCTAACAACTATTAATGAAAACAATCTTACATATTGTTTTTCTTTTTAATATTAATCACCGAAATAAAACGGACAATGGACTCTTTTATTGTTTATATTTATTTATTTTTAAATATGGACGAGAATAACAGACACGAGTACTTGTTAGTCAGGGTCATTGTCGTCACAATTATTATATCATAAATTACAAAGTGACTTGTTAATATTTTATTTTGTCTCCATGGCCAGAGAGAGAGAGAGAGAGAGAGAGAAAGAGAGAGAGAGGGGGGGGCGGGGGTCATTTTTCGGCTGATCCCACCCGACCTTCCCACCGCGTGATGTGTATAATATTAGCAGAGAAAGCAACAATCTGCTGGGCGTTGCATTTATTTTTTATTTTTAGGTGCGTCCACACATACTCTTCCTGTCCGTCGATCTGTCTGTCACGCTTTAATTTGAAATAGAATTATCATCGCAAAACGCGCAGATTGAATGGACGCCATGAAAGTGCCCGAAAGAAATCATACGTTGTGGGTAAGGATTCGAACACTACCTCGTTGATGACGAATTACTGGCGTTAGCAGAGACGACTCGTGGTATCTTGACAACGAGTTCAGAGATGTTGCAAGTTGGTTTAAATAAGTCGCATAAGTTGATAAAAAAAACATAAATTTGTATTTTGTGGTCGGGAATTTATTCTTAACTTGATGTTGTGAAGAGCAGAACAGGGCGAAAGAGAAAGAAGAGAAGTGATTTTTGACGAAAAAAACAAGTCGATTATTTTCATGTAAATTCAGTGAAAATAGGAGTTAACGGTCCCATTGAAGTCACACCGGTCTCGTTTAAACCCCCTTTCCAGGCTCGCTCGGTCATGCTTAACTTTGAAATAGCATGTTCATCGATAAACACGCAAATTGAATGGACGCAGTTCTTTGATACATTTAAACCTATATAACGGAGTTCCTGTCGGTATGTCACGCTCAAGCTTGAAAATGAATTTGAAAAAGATTCCACATATCTCTATAAGAGGCTTCGTCTGCCAGTCAGTCTGTGCGTCGGTCAGTCTTATGGGGTTAGTTACAATTTCATCGCTAAACGCGCAGATTGAATAGACGCATCTTCAAAATGGCTCTGTCCTTGTGAGATTTCAATTATTTCTGTAATTGTACACGAAGTATTAGATATCCCTGCCACCACCCCCTCCTTGGCGTTATGGTTAGGGTTTTGTGCGATTTAATTGTTTGAAAACTTTAGACCTTAGGCGACACTAGTCGAGAATAATGAGATTTTTTGTGTAAAAAAAATATATACAACCATCAAACAATGTGACGGAATTTAAATTCAAACAAGGCTCGATTTTAAGTTGTCTTACGTGGTTTTCTTTTGGGCATTTTAGCTGCTGGCTGGATTAACGAACGGCAAAAATCGTCCATTATTTCGTGTCGGTGAGTCCTTTTAATTCATACGCTTCCCACGAGGGTAAAGTTAGACACAAGGTCGGTTTAATGTAGAGAAGCTATTCCCCCAAATAAGAGGCATTCCGGGCACAAAAATAACTCATATAGTCCTGTCGGTACTCTCTTGTGAACGAAGGTGCATCAGGCATTTTTTCTCCAAAAGAAAGGGGATGCTTAGGATGATGGTGTTCTTCGGTGTGTGTGTATGTATTCAATTTTATATATGGAGCGTTCTGACGCCTTTTTTTTGTCAATACGAAATGGGTGATTAGTTGGGAATAACAGGCGCTGTATGTGGAAGGACGGCGAAACCACCCTAAAAAATAAACATCTGAAGATTACTTGTATAGCAAGTAACCGTACTTTATTATATATATATATATATATATATATATATATATATATATATATATATATATATATATATATATATATTAGTATTTCATGTATCCACATAAAATTTTATAAATCTTATATATAAATTTTATGTATCAAATTTCAGTATTTACTTCAACAGTGCTCGATATGTAAGTAAAGCTAGGTAGTAAGCTATGAAAATATATTTATGCCAATTAAGCTACACAGAGGCTCCCGCGTTTCATCCCCGGGGGGGGGGATCTTCAGGCTAAGATCCCCCTCCCCGGATGAAACGCGGGAGCCTCTGTGTAGATTAATTGCCATACATATATTTTCATAGCTTACTATATATATATATATATATATATATATATATATATATATATATATATATATATATATATATATATATATATATATATATGAAGGTGATAATTCCGAGGCAGAAGCAATGCAATGTTGAAAAACCAAGGTGGAATAAACAAAAATGACAAGAGATCAATTCATTTATATTTCAAAATTTAAATATAAAGACAGTAAATTGTAAAATTGGTGGGCTTACTGTTAAATATTTAATAGTCCGGAATGGTAGAGACTTTGATCATTTCGAGAGTAACAACGTCTCTTTTTCAAAAAGAAAACAATAGTTGAACTGGCTGTGTCACCCTGCTATCAACCTCATAACCGACCACATAACCGACAACATCTCCTCTAATAACATCGACTGTTTCGGGATTACCCCCACAGATATACACCAACTCCTACATATCATCGTCAACAATACCTATTTCACATTCCAGCAAAAAACACGTACAAACAAGTCTCTGGCTTACCCATGAGTTCCAGTCTTTCTGGCCTCCTATCCATTTCTTACATGGACCGACTTGAGCAACAAGCTCTAAGCACCTGCCACTCCTACATATTCTTCACGAGATACATTGACGATATTCTTATCCTCGCATCATCTCATGATGAAGCCACCACTATTTTCAACACATTCAATAATACTGACCCCCACCTACAGTTCACTATCGAACACCCCAACACCTCAGGCTCACTCTCACTCTTAAATTTCAATTTTAGTATCTCTGAGGATGGATCAATACTCGCCTGCAGAAAACTCTTCATCCACTTTAAATCCGCCTTACCCCTTAAAGCAAAATGAAGTTATGCACACACACAGATCGCTCGTATACAAAGTAAATGCTCCTCTACTAGATAAAACTACACACACTAAAGCCTTCCACCAGATACTCTTAACCAACGGATTCCCCCTTCTACCATAGCTTCCTCAAACTCCCTTTCTTTAGCGATAGCATTACATCCGCGATCCGCAAAGCAATACGTAGTGAGAACCTTGATATTCAACTCACCCACACAGGCACTAACCTTCGACAACACCTAAATAAACAACACAGTAACCACACCTCTGAACCCTGCTCCCTAGCCAATTGCCCCATTCCCAACTCTGGGCTCTGCTTTCGCACTCACACAGAATTTCTACATCGGTAGCACGTTTAGGCCTCTGCACCAACGCACCAAGGAATACTTATACACCAGCATTTCTTCTTGTCATGTGGCAACACACAACGCATTATCGATGTCCGTATCCTTGCCTCAGTTAGAAACATCGGTAATCTAAGAATATCGGAAGCAATTCTTATCTCTAAACATAGACCCTCTTTAAATAGCTGATCCTAGCTTTGCTCCCCCTCCATTCTTTAAACCCACTCCTCTTCCTAGATCATTTCAACTCTACTAACCTTGGACCATGCTTTATACCCCTTGCTCCTTTGTCTCTACCCGGTCCTAATGATCTCAACCACCTATCCACCTAACCCATCTAGATCTCCACACTATCACTTTCTTTGTTTTTCCTTATACCCTTTCATTCAGGCACCCTCCCCTTAACCGATACCCATCTTCCCCAACGTTTATTTCCTCATATTTCTTGTCGATATTATTCCCAACAACTCATACAACGTCCTATTCATAGAATACGTCACCCACACTATTTAGACTTTATTCCCATATATTACACTTAATTAGTTTTATTCACTATGCAATAATTTGTTCACTACGTAATAATAAATGTTAATTTTAATTATATATAAACCCCCTTCCTTTCTCTTCCAACAACTTCCTATTCCCACACTATAGGTTGAGTATAATGTAATAGATGAAGGCTTAAGATAGAATAATTCTATCTATCTATCTGACCATCCATTATTTTTAATTGACATAATTCTTCCCCTTTAACCATTTTATGCAGATCCCTAATTATCTCCCTTAATCTTTACCTGACTATTCGAACCTATATTTACTATTGCAACACTTAACATAAATATTAAATTTTAAATATTTAATATAAAAAAAATACAAAATAAATAATAATAATATAATAATAAAGAAAAAGTAAATAATAAATTAATAATAAATTAATAATAATAATAATAATAATAATAATAATAATAATAATAATAATAATAATAATAATAATAATAATAATAATAATAATAATAATAATAATAATAATAATAATAATAATAATAATAATAATAATAATAATAATAAAAAGAACAACAACAAATGTTAAATCCAAATATTATTATTTAAGATGAACTAAATTAATCAGTCTTAGTAATCTATTACACATCTCAACTATTGGATTTTCTGCAGGACTTGTCTTTTTTTCTGCGAATATCATGTTTCTATTTTTTTTGAATAGCAGCGTCCACTTGGCTCTCGTCAACTGACACAGCCAGTCCAACTTTTGTTTTCTTTTTAAAAAGAGAGGTTGTTACTCTCGAAATTATCAAAGTCCCTACCATTCTGGACCTATAAATATTTAACAGTAAGCCCACCAATTTTACAATTTACTGTCTTTTTATATCTAAATTTTGAAATATAAATGAATTGAGCTGAGATTTAGCGTATCTTGTCATTTATTTTTGTTTATTCCACCTTCCGGTTTTTCAACATTGCATTGCTTGCCTTGGAAATTTACTTGTTTACTAGCAATGCTTCAAGCAACTACCATTTCCTTATATATATATATATATATATATATATATATATATATATATATATATATATATATATATATATATATATATATATATATGAATGGTTTTTTATTCAAACATGTACAAAGTCTGCTACACTGGCATGTCGATGTTATCGATCTACAGCTATCAAGAGCTGAGGTCTCATCAGGCAGAAGGTTTTTTTGTGATCCAACCCGGTCGGTGAAATCCAGGAAGAATGGAGCTTAGCGAAAAGAAGGAGGAATAATAGTCATGTGACCAATTTTTTTTTTTTTAATTGCCGTTGGAAAAGTTAAATTTTACAATAATTCATATTTTTATTTTTTATTCAACGCTAAGCCAGGCAGGGGGTGGTGAGGCAAAATAAAAAGAAGGGAAAGGAGAAGAGAAAGGAAGGAAGGTAGAGGGGATGTTAGGGACGGGTGTCTATAGCCATTTAAAAGTGGTTGATGGTGGGAGAGGGGTTATGGCCTAGCCCGACGTCATGACACGAGACGGATATTTTGCAAATGGGGTTTTGTCGCGTGTCAAAGGAATAAATGTATTTCGACCTATTTAATATGGACGGCTAATTTCAACGATAAAACTTAAAGTAATATTTAGTTTAAATTATTATTGGTGATAAATAAATGTATTTTAGTTCCAGATAATATTTAATAATGAGTTAATAAAATATAGTGGTAATTATTTTAGTAAAAGTCGTATATAGATTTAAAACAGTAATATTAATAAATTATTATTATATCTTGACCTATTAACATTTAGTTTCAATTATTTTGGGTGATAAATAAATGTATTTTAATTCTAATTAATATTTAGTAATGAATTAATATAGTGGTAATTATTTTTATTTTTACTAAAAGTCATATAGTTGTAATTGTATTAAGAATGGTGAGGTTAATACTTGTCAGAAGATTAAAGATAATATTAGTGGTAATGTGTTTTAGCTGTTAAAAAGAAATTATGGTCCAGGGGGGGCTATGAATGGTAGGAGCCAGTAATTTTGAGCAATGTAAGCAATATATAATTTTAAAGATGATTTTGGTCATATGTGGTTTACTTTTGTGGGATTTTGTAAATTAAGTATTTGACTTGATTATTTCAGGCCAAGATTAAGTATATGGGGAACATCTATACACACAGACATACACATACGCGCACATACATATACATATATATACATATATGCATATGCATACATAGATATTCACACATGCACACATATGCATATACATATACATAACCGCACAGAAACATATACATACATACACATGCATACACACACACATATATACACACATGCACATACATATGCATACATATACTTACAAATTTCATATTTTCACACACACATACATACACATATATCCACAAAACATACCTGCACATACATATCTAGATGTTCCACCTGAGGGTGTTATAATATGTATTCCAAAGATGGGGGGGGTAATTATATTATACTTGTAATTAAGGGTTAAAGCTATCTGATTTGGAGATGTTTATAAGTGTTAATTTTAGGGGGTTGGTGGATATTAAGGGTTTTTGGTTTTAATGGTGTTGATTAGGAGGTATTGTACAAATTACTAAGGAGATGTGATCTGTTATGCATACAATTTATCGATGTTTCTTAAAAGTTTTCCTCTATCGGTAAATTTAATTATTTCAAGTTTTTCGCCAAGGCATAAATAACATGGTGAGTTTAGGGAGCTACAGGTGCTAGGTTTTCTGATAGTATTCCAGATTACAGTTGGTGATTTATTTTTATTAGTTAATTTCCAGTGGTAACCTGAAAGTGAAGTTCTATTTTGGTAGCTTGGGTTGTTGAAAGAACATTTATGGCCGGTGTATCTTTCTTTGAAGATACCATACCTATGTAGTATTTTTTATAGTTGTGTTTTACTTAGTCGAAATTGTTGCTTGGTAGATAGTTTTTGTTATTAAACAATTTTGTTGCAAGGGACATTCATTTTTATTTATGCACTTACAGGACTTTACTCTAGTTGTTTTTTTGTTGTTTGATTCAGGGTTTAGGTTGCTGTTTAGGATTTTATTATTATGTTTTTTAATTATCATTTCTAAATTTTCACTGCAACTGTAACTTAGTGTGTTGAATATTTTATGTAAAATGTTGTTTGGAGGGAAGTGTGTGTTGATAAGGTCTAAGAATTGTTTACCAAGTTTGGTTTTAACTGCGTGGTTGAAGGGGGGTGTAAACCATATTATATTCCTGTTTCTTGTTTTATTGTTTTTATTATTAGTTGTTGAAGGTTTGATAAATTTAATTTGTGTATTTTTGTATCCACTGTTTTTAGTGCTTTATTATAAAATTCTTTATGTTAAAGATTGTTTCATTTGAGGAGTTATTGCTTATCCTTTGTTGGAGAGGGGGTGTACGTAGATTGGGTTAGAATTTTCTTTATTGTATAGTTCATATGTTTCCTTAGTTAGATTGAAATATACATCTAGGTAGTTTACTATTTTAATATTAGGAGTTATTTCAACCTTGAGGCATATTCTTTTCATCTCTCTAATGATAATCTTTTTAATATTTTCGCACTTTTGTCCATTGGAATTTCTGACTACTAATAGTCCATCATCCCTATATAAGCCAATATCTTCAATATATATATCTTTAGTTAATTTGTAGAGGATGTACAGGCCAACTAAGTCGGTGATTTCTGCAGAGTCGAAAGAACCCATTGAAACATCAAAAGAGCCAGAGTGGTTGCTCTTTGTCCATTGATCGTGTTTACTAATTAACACTGTTTTTCTACACTTTCTCACAATGTTAATTTCTTCTTCAGAGATGAGTGGCAAATTCAAAGACGTTTTCGAAGAGTTCATTAGAAATCGAGGGATAGTAGTTAACTATATCAAATTGAATGAAGGAGCAATTTGTTTTGTTTTTTATCTTGCAGAACCAATTAATTGTATCGGTAATGATGATCCATTGGTTGAGTTTGTAGGTTGATTTAATATTTTTGTTGATTTTTTGTAAAATAATTTTTTGCTAATTTTTCCGGTTTCTTGTTTTGTGGGGTTGATTAGTCTAGTCGTAGGCTATATATATATATATATATATATATATATATATATATATATATATATATATATATATATATATATATATATATATATGAAGCAAGTACTTCATTATAACCTGCTAACGGCGGAAGTTCGGTTCTCAATCATGTGGCAAAAGCTCTCCAGAAAGATTATGCAATTCTTCGTCAACTTCTTAAGACGTTTCTGTCGAAATCAAACCAGTCACTTTGTCGCTATCTCAAACGAAACTAGGGGAAAGCGGTTTATGTAAGGATGGTTTCGGTAGCGCTTTCGAGGTTTCATTTTCTTTCAAAGGCTGGCTATGTCAACAATTTGAAGTCTCATGCCAGATCAGGGTCACTATTTAAGCTCCCTCCAAGACCAAACATTCTGTCGTGTGTAATGTGTGGGAAGATCTGTAAATCAGTACCAGCTCTTAAAAGGTACGTGGCAGTACACAAAAATCAAAGAAAATTTGAATTACCTACTAGACATCATCCAAATAAGATCCCCTCGGCACGACTATACACTAGTTCATACGAGGAATGGTGCACCTTCTCCAAATAATGTTACCTCAGGTACCAGCACTTGGTTGGATACTCCACCAGACTAGATGATTTTTTTGTCCTGGAATCCGCTAAGACACCGAGACCACAAGAAAGATATACTATAACAGAGTTTATTAGTCTATTGGGAGAGGAAAATGTTCTTAACCTCTGTACTAACTGAATATTTGACAGATTAATGGAATATTTTAATATATATTTCTGAGAACTTCGATTGAAGTAAAATTAATCAAATTCAACAAAGCAATCCCATCAATCCAGTTGAAGCTACATCTTTCATTTGCCACCTATGTTTCTATCTTTGCAGGTCAGGGGAGTGTCTTCAAAGTCATCTACGAAGCCATGCAATAAAAAAGGAGTAATGGTACCGACAACAGCTGAGGACAAAGATACGGCAATCCTTTGTAAAGATAGGCCATCAGGATGTATGTATGTATGTATGTATGTATGTATGTATGTATGTATGTTAGCCCCCCCCCCCTAAAAATACAACTGACACGATTGCGTGGGAAAGGCAGTTGACTGGGAACTTTTGCACTATGAACATGAAGACACAAACCGGGAACAATATTGGAAAATGAAAATCCTCTGGGGCATGGAAGATAAACGGACAGTAAAAAAAACGGATGTGATAATGATCAAAAAGAAGGAAAAACTTTCCAAATCGTAGCTTTTACCGTCCCAGCATAGGGTGAAAATCGAGGAGGCAGTAAAATTAGAAAATACATGGAACTTGCCAGAAAGTTAGAAGGAATGTGAAACCTGAAGAAAATTACAGTAATACCAATAAGAGCGCTAAATTAATCAAATCAAATCGAATTTATTTGACAAAAAAAATAGAATAGTGCAACAAGCCATGTAAAGAGAAGGAAGTGGAAAATGTTTAAATCCACATACAGTCTGAATGTTTGCCCAACGCCGCTTTAAACCTGGATTGGATATGATAGTCATCGTCACGACCTCCTCTGGTAGGTTGTTTCACGTAGCAGAAACACGGATAAATAATGCTGCCGTTCTTTATTGAGCGACGATGGTACATATATTGCGGGTGCCCGTGGAGATCACGACTTGGCGTTGCGGTGAAAAACTCCTAATGCTAGATTTACATTCCCGTTTATGGCATTGTACGCACGAATCAATTCTCCTCGCATCCTCCACTTCTCAAGGAGGAAATTAACGTGGTACTATTAGAAACTAATAAGCATCAAAACTGTAGATGATAATTGGCATAAATATCCTTTGGGATGCCAGATGCAATTTTTAATTGAGAATCTATACAATAATTCTCTTTGTCCATTAATTGGATGGCACGACAATTACGCTGTCGATACGCATGTACTACATCAAAGGGGTGCAATTCATCCGAACTCGACACAGTAGTTGCCGCAGTAGTATTAATACAACTTTCTTTGTAGGCGTCAACAAGAAGCAGACGCTTAATTACAAAAGTTACGGCCAAGAAAGTTATTAACCAAAATTTGTAGAAGAAAAATGTGTAAAAACAATAGAACACAGCTCTAAAAAATTCAACAAATTTGTTTTTTTATTTGGAATTCTACCTGCCTCTCCGTTAATCAAACGTACATAATTCATCCAAACTCGACGCTGTAGTGGCATTAATACAGTTTTATTTGTATGTGTAAACAAGAAAAAGACAACTAATTTCTCCAGGTTAATTTAATTACAAATGTTTTAGTTAACAAAATTATCAATCAAAATTTGTAGAAAAAGACCTAAGAAAACATCTCTACAAATCTACAAATATTTTTATTTAATCTAATATATTTTATTGAAAAATATGGTTACAAATCTTTCCCGTTTTGTGTTAAAGATCATATATTTCATAGCATTTGGATTTTCTCAAAAAAACATAAACAACCTACCTGATGCAATTATGTCTGATGACACCATGCTCTATTCTCAACATTTGGGCAAAACAAACGCACACATATCCAAGGCAATGGCTAAATCTTTAGAAAATGACCTCTAGTCTGTAGTAGAATGGGGCCGCAAATGGATGGCAAGATTTAATGCTACCAAGACAAAACTCCTTTCCTATAAGAAACCTTTTCAACCACCGATTGCCATGGCTTATAGAACCCTACCTGACAGTCCAACATTCAAACGCTTAGGCCTACTATTCACAGGTAACATGAATTGGAACAAATACATAGAAGATACTGACAAAGCTGCTACAAAGAAGGTGGGATCCCTCTACCATGCAAGAAAACTTCTCACACCTGCCAGTATCGTATATCTCTGCAAAGCCACCATTCACTCATTCATTAAGTATTGTTGTGACATCTGGGCTGGTGCACCAACTGGTTGACCGCTCCTTCTTATACAGAGTTTAAAAATGAGCCTTTAATCTAATAGGTCTACACTGTCTACCAAGCTGCAGCCCCTGTCCCATCGCCGCAATGTTCCATCCCTGTGTATGTTTTACAAGTATTTCAATGGAGTGTGCTCCGACGAACTTGCTGCACTGGTGACCCTTCGACGTAAATACCCATCGAACTGCTAGCCTTTCGAATTTCTTCCCTTCTCCATGTTTCCCTGACTGTACCAACATGCAGAAATTTAAATGTAATGCTAACAAACATCTCGTTGTATAATAACTCCCCACTTATGCCCCTGATTCGCAGTAGCTCCTTACGTCTCAGTGGCATTTTGCCTTGTTTGGAATTAATTAAATTTTAAAAAAACATGTAATTTCAATGTAGAAAGCAAATTATCACGGCTCCCCGATAGTACTAAGTATGATGCTTAAATGAATTCCTGCTGCCCCCTCCCGTCGAAGAATTTCGTTAGATTATAAAAATGATATTAATTTATCTTAAAACCTTATTAAGGGGAGCTATATATATATATATATATATATATATATATATATATATATATATATATATATATATATATAAGTTCCGAATACGTTCGTCGTACACTCTCGACTCATCTTCTATCTGTGCCCGCTCCTAGATACATATAGATCTTGATTTCTCGTTGGCCCGT
Source organism: Sepiola atlantica (assembly GCA_963556195.1). Lineage (NCBI taxonomy): Eukaryota > Metazoa > Mollusca > Cephalopoda > Sepiida > Sepiolidae > Sepiola > Sepiola atlantica. The sequence goes on along the minus strand of OY744538.1, from coordinate 91,945,974 downwards.
TTTTCGCTCAAAACTTCTCCAGACGATGCTAAGCAAATAAAGATAAGAAGATATTACAGAGCAACCTATATAGACCCGGGGGAAATGGAATAATGGAGCGACATCATTGGACAATGAAAGCCATAGCCGATAGAAGAGACCACATTCTGGTGCAACATGGAACCCAACGTCGAACATAGAGAGGAGACAGTGTTGCATAGATAATTTTTTTAATTATGAATGGAGGCACACGAGAAGTACATCCCCAGAAATCGATGAGAAAAGGCCAGCCAGAATCCGAACAGGAGAAAAGTTTTGGGTGAAGCCACCGAATGCACGATGTACAACGCAATGGGGAAGACGAGTAATTACTGGAGTATCCCCTAACAACTTAACCGTTGATGGGATGCCGCGGCCTATTTTAGATTTAAAGCGCGTGGTCCATGTAAACGATGGAGATGTAAGCATCGAACATGATGGCAATGAAGGTGAGGTAAAGACTGCAGAGGGAACATAATGTGCCGATCTGGGCACGGGACTATGTGATGTGAAATGATATTCGATGATCATGGGGGCGTGTTGTTTAAAATATAAAAGTGGTTATATGTTGCCTACTGTAACAATGTTGCCTACTGTAATAATGGAGAAGAAAATGAAGCGCGTGGACTGTTTCGCATGTTGGGAACTTGTGTTCGTAGTTAGATTTTTTATAGGTGGCATATGAGAACAACTGCTTTCAGAAAGATTAACTTGGGATCACAGATAGTTGATTTTTACAGCTGAGAGTTGAGAGTTGGAGTTGAGAGTTGTCGTTGTTTGTTGCGGTTTTGTTGAAGAGGGGTTACTTTTTTTTATTACAGAATTACATGTATATTGCAAAACTGTTACAGGGCCAAAACCAATCGTAGCAAGTTGATCGGTCTGCGGTTGGGTGTTTGGGCAGTAATGCTTCGTTTCTGCTGGTTATATGGTTCGGTTTGAATATTTGGCGTGTGGTTCAGACGGGATGTCCAGCTTGAGAGGAATTGGTCGGAAGTATAGAAAAAATCGAAACGTCGGTTTACTTGGATTCAAATGAATCTTTCCTTAAAGGATAGGAATGAGGTGTGCACCATGTACGTATTTACTCTTATCCTTTAGCGATTGTACTGCCTCCGCATGCAAAACACTTCTATCAACGCTTCTTATGATGAGAGGAAGGCTATTGGGTTCGCATCTCTGTATTCACGGTACTATATAGGGATTTACTGGAGGTTTCCGCTTCGGGTCCACTTAGGAAGCGACTGGGATCGTTATTAGAGGATATCCACTCTCAATGGAGTTGGGTATAAGGTTCGGGATATCTCACCAACTGAATATTATCTGGCTGGCGATTTGTCGGAAGGAATTGCCCCTTAATTGCATACATTTTAGTTCAAGCATAGTGTATGTAAACGACTGTTCTGGATGTATGTAAACGAGATAACGACTAGCATCGATACCGTTCAGTTTGTACTGTTGAATGTTGCATACATGATTTATAATTTTGACCCGACGTAGGCCCGAGAGGAATAAATGGTGTTTCTCGCGATTCTAGCTCTACCTAGAATAGTGGGTTACATTTTTTTTCATATCAGGTTCTGATTTTATTCTCTAAGCATCAGCGTAATTAGATGCAATAGAAAAAGATTGTATTCCATAGAATTTAGCCAAAAGCGTGTACAAGTGTACACTTTTTATTTAAAAATTGCTTTGAATTTGGTCAAACAACAACGCTAAATTATTATCCCTAAGATGTACTTGTTGAAAAAGTGAATCTCTCTTCATTATTCCAGCATTCTCTTTTTGCACCCCTCTCTCTAATGTAGTTTTCTTGTTAAAAAGATACTAGTCCTTCGACTGACTCGCGAAGATGGACGAATAATTAATATAATGATATTTTTATATATACATTATCTTCAATTTTCTAGAAGCGACACAAAAAAATTATTTTAAGTAGATACTTAAGGTGTTTTTTTGTTGTTATTTTTTGCAATGCGGGCGTAGAAATGTCTGGTATATAGGACCGATGCGTGGGGTTGGTAAGATGGAGTCGATCTTGTCAGATCATCTATCTAGGAGAAAGACACTCTGATATAAAACCAGCGTTTCTGCATCGTGTCGACAGTCATCTTGTCAACGAAGACAGACTTGGGGGGGGGGGCATGTTGTGCGTGTCATACAAACGCACAACATGACCATCTGTTTATATATCCATACTAAATGGAGACTTTCTGCAGCTTCATAACTCTCGCTTCCTCTATTTTTCCCTTTGTCCTCACATTCCATGAGCGATGTTTCTTACAAGAGGAGAAGAATTGCTGTGATGCGGGTCAGCTGTTGTGTAGTATGAGCGGTATATGGGGATGCTTTGAGGACACATTATTTCCTTGTTGTCATGTCACTGGAAAGGGTGCTGGGCGTAAACGTTTTACCTGGGTTGACGTTATCCGCCTGGTAGTACAAGGAGGCGAACCATAGAGTAACTCCCAAGGAGGCTGTCCATTCAAAAAGTATGCAATACTAACAATAACAATGTACTACCATTTCGTGAGTGGAGTTTAGGCATGCAGTAGGTTACTGTGTGGTCTCTCGATTCCATATTAGTGTGAACTGTTTCGGCTTTTCTCTCTTCAATGTTTACAAAGATAGTTTACTTACTTTTCTCTCTACGTTCTGTTCTCAACCCGTCCACTGACCTTATCATAATTCTTAAACTAACAAGATAAGCATACACCCAGCACCTCATATCTTAATGTAGACCCCTACTACCAAGTCTCTTTTTCTAACATTACGAATTTACATGCCACACTTCCAGAAGTTGAAATCTACTTACAGAAGACGAAACACGACTTATTATTTCGCTGTGGAACAGACATTGGCCCGTAAATTTTCATCGAAGACATAAACACGATTCCAAGTTATTCTAACATGACCGCAAAACCCGACCTTCTAAGATCACCATGGACATGGAATTTGTGCCTACATCAGAGACAGTTTTCCACGTGGCGGGGACATCTCCAATGAAAATCCTGTATGTGTTTCCAAGTTGTACTTGCTCACAACACTTTCTTCATCTTTGCCCTTTATTGTCCCCACAACGATGAAGTTAGTCATTGAGTAAATTTGTTTGCTAACATTCATGTCTGTGGTGACTTTAATGTTCACAGTGTAGAATGGCTAGTGCACTCTAACAAGACTGGTGATGAAGGAAGGTTCTTTCACGATTTTTCCTTTACATATAAGCTGACTCAGACCCGTTGCTGGTGAACATTTCGCTAGCCTTATTGATCGTTTGCTGACAGCTTGCCCTGAACAGAGCTCATCCATTTTTCTATCTCTTCTGGGATCCTCCAATTACACAATTGTCTCAACTAAGATGAAATCTAAGTTCAGGAAGAACTCGGCTCTTCCTTTTTATGATAGGGAGCCAGATCTTTCATCTGTGAAATTCCCCTGCATAACATTTTCAGGAAAAATGTGTCCTGTGTCGCTCCCATAATCGCTAGTATTTAGAGTTTTATACCATAAAAAGGAATAGAGACTAAACATCAGCCATGGTACACGATGAGTGTACCGCAGAAACCATTAGATTCACTGAAACCAAATCCGCCTTTAAAACTGCCCATAACCTCAGAAAAAGGCTTACAGGAACTCGAAAGAGTCGTATGCCCAATCCATTAAATCCAGAGTTGCTGAGCAGAGACTTGGTTCCCATAAGTTTTATTTCTACTTTTTTTTCTTCAAACAAAGCATGAAGCCACTTGATGCTAAAAAGAACGAAAGATGATTATCACAAAGATGCAAATTAACCTTAGTTTTGAAAGTACCATTTGGATATAGGTAGGAGGAAAACAGTCAGCAAGAAAAGAGCTTCATAAGCCCGCAATTCTTGGAATGATAAGAAGCTGTATTAATGGGGTATAAAAACAGCGAATTGTTGAAAAACAGTAGACAACGAGCTGGAACAAAGGAAGCAGAGAATAGATCAGACCATTTTCAAGAACACATGCCATTATGTATTTATAGAAAGTACTGAGACTAGCAATATTACGTCTGTGAGAGAGAGGATGTGAAGAAGAAGAAAGAGTGGGGCCAACCAAATTACAGATACGCTTTTGAACCTTATCAAGAACCCGTTTTGTTTTGTTTTGGAGAATAACAAACAGGGTCCTAAATGTAAGACATCTATTCCAAAGCCAGACTTTTCGCAAAGAACTTTGCACCAAGAGAGAAAGGAACAGTGTTTGAACGAATGGCTCAAAATGCCTCTTGTCAAGAGCACCTTTTTTACTAAAGAGTCACCACTTATCAAGCCCCAAAGGCCACTCGAGGATAATGATTAATGAGTGTCACGTGGGCAGTGAGATAACACCGTGATGATCGGTAATGATGGTGGAAATTGAGTAGAATTCGATCATCCAAGAGGGCGGTTCAACAAGAATTTGTTTACATTGGGCTTGAAAACGACCATGTTGTAGTCAGCTGGGAAGCAGCCCCGCGGTATGGGTTCCACTGACGGGTAGTTCTAGGAAAAAACTTCAAGTGAGAAAGGGCAATTATATTGACACTGGTCTTAGCTAGACGAGTTTTTGTTGTGAATGTTTTACAGGGGGGGGGGGCATACATTGACGCTCCGTCGAGAACCTGTCATGAAAATAACAATAGAGTAGAGAAAGACTAACAACGTCTCATCTGTGAGAAGGGGGGGAAGATGGCATCGCCCACTAGATTCCAAAGTCGGTTTGTACTCGTCATCACCTCCCCAGATGTCGCAACAGTACTCCATCTTATGACGTATTTGGCTCTTATACAGGTAGAGGATTGCATCAGGAGTGAGATGCCTTCTGGAGCGGTAGAATGATCCAACTATTTTTCCAGCGACCGATTTATTTGTCTCTCCACGAGGGCAGAGTTGTTTTAATGCAGAGAAAATCCCCCCCCTCCACAAGAAAAAATAGGGATAAAAATTTAAATTGTCTCAATCTAGAAGGATTTATCCTTCACCGACGAAGGACAGAAAAGAGTAATTGTAGTATAGACGGAGGTGGCCACATACCCCACTCCCAACACTTTTGATGGCCTGGTACCTAATGTCTAAATAAAATAATTTATAATAATTTATTGAAAGTGTATGATCGGTTCAGTCTCAGGAAGAAGGGGTGAATTTATTGCCTGTCGACTGTGGCGCCCTTATTTGCCGACAGGAAAACCTTTGCCCTCGTGGGGAGGCAGGTAGCAAGAGACCTCTGTCGGCATAAAACGTGACATCTAGTGTGTCCACATGCACCGGAAAGAGTTGCTAAAAGTGATTACACCGTTTAAAAATAAATATGTACACAATTAAAAAGTTGTTTAACTTTTTTTTTTCATTTCACGCGTTGCAAGCTAATAATAACAATTGTTTTGTTTTTTGTTTAAGTGGTGGGGGGTACGATCGTTCGGTGCGATTTATAATAAGCGTCTTTCACGCAAAAAATATGTCACAATATTTTAATATTGTCTCTTCTCTTGTGTCGTGAAAAGTGGGTATATGTGATTGTTGTCCGTTGTAGTTTTTCGTTATCTGAGTAACTGGATACAATCTAACTGATTTCGTAGCGAGAGTGACACAATTTTTTTTTTTTTTTGGTTACCACATTCTTTCGTGAGGACGACAGGGACTTGGAGCCGCCTAAGGGAGACAGGCTTACGCTGGTCGTGTTGTGGCGGGGGGCATTTAGGAGTGTTTGTTCACACCGACAACCCTCCTTCACCACCGCCCCACCTCGATATTATTTTGTGCGTCGCCCGAACCGGAGTAAATGTCGAGCGCGCGTGAGACTATTTTTAAATCTCGTTTTGCACAAATTTTCAGTTAAAAAAAAGGAAAAGACGACAAACATATTTATGTAAGTAAAAAAAAAAGTACTTTCGTTTAAATTTACAACTTTTTTTCTTCATTTTCGTAAGTATGTTTTCGCAAAAGAGACAAAGGCCAAAACTGCCCTAAAGACACTTTTTGTACTTCTCTAAAAAAGAAAAGAAAAAAAAAGAACGGTTTAATTAATGATTTAAATAATATTTAATTAACTCAGTTTCGTTGGTTTTATTGTATTTTAGGTTTTGTGTTGCTGTTTAGCAAGAGAACAATGCCCGGATTAAAACAAAAATATAACGAAAGAAAGTTTATTTTTGTTTAGCGGAGTTGTTATGTTTGTGTTTAAGTAAGAATTTGTAGTTCGTTTTTATCCTGAATCTGAAAAAAAAGAAAGTTAAATCAACTCTTAAAAATATATATATACAAAGAATTCGGACGACGACGAAAGTGTCATCAAACTTTCCAAATATACTACTTGGCATCTCATCCCCCCCCCCCCCAAAAAAAAACCTCAAATACTTTTTTTGTTTTTTTGTTTTTAGAATAATCCTAGCATTTTCTCTTTTCCTCGATCAATTTCTTTATTCACTTTTCTGTTTTCCAAAACCTTTCTTCCACGTTTTGTTCTATTAAAAAGTTTTATCGTAGGAAGTCTCCGAACTGCCGTGTCAGCTTGTTTATTTCTTCCACCCCCTCTCTTTCGCTTTTTCCCCTCTCTCGATCTTTTCCTCTCTCTCTCCATGCCTACAGAATGAAAACGTAAAAACCAACTGCATTTTTTGTATTAATGAATATTGAATATAATTATTTATTATGCGTATATATTTTACAGTTTGTCGACTAAATAGAAAGAGTCTACTTGGTGACGGCGTCCGGTTTTGCAATCGGAAATTGACAAGCGGTGTTTATCAAAAAACGTTTACCCATTATATTTTAGGCGGATGTTTTGTTTTTTTTGTTTGTTTTTTTGTGGTGGGGTGGGGCGGGCAATTAATAATTTGTTTTCATCGTGTTTTTTTAATTATAAGAAAATCAAACTGGTTTTTATAATTAAAAATTATTTTCATTGCAAATAATCAAATCAAAATACGGGGCGTTCTACGGTTTTAGGCGATTACGTGTAGTTTTACGACCTCGCCACTCGGACTTAGGGTTAGTGACGAAAGAAATTTGGTTAACTCTCTTTACAAACTGATGAAATTAAAAATTACGCGGTCTAATATGGCGAGGGACTATTTTTTTGATAAACACCGCTCGTCAAAACCCGGAAGCCGTTGCCAAGTAGACTCGTTCTATCTTACCAGTGTGTCTTTGCACTTGTAAAATACCGTATTAAATTCTTTTTTTTTAAATTTAAAATGATTCGGAAGTTATTTATTTTGTTAATGAATTAAATTTCAATTTTATGATTTAATTCGATAGAAATTAAATTACACAATACTACTACCCCCCACCCCGACTCTCTCTAAAAAAATTTTACTTACTATAAAAATATCTTCTGAGAATATTATTTACTAATGACTAGATTTTCACATACTTTTTGCAAAACTGGCTTGTTCAGTTTTTAACGGGGGGTGGGGTCAGCTGTTATGTAAGCTTAACATAAAAACGTCTCCTTTCTTTTGAAGTTGATATTTCTTAAGAACTTGTTTTATTCTCTCATTAAAAAAAAAAAAACTTCAGATATAAAGAATTTTAAAGAACTTGTTTGTTTTTGATCCCTGATATTTTCCGAGAAAGTGTTCCCCACTTTGCTCCCAGCCAAAGGGTTTTGTATAGTGATGTGATCCTTTATCGATTCTGGACCTTCATACTTCGATTTCTTATGTGGTTGTGATTGCTGTCTAGTAGTGATCGTTCTTGGTGATGGGTAATGCAGATTGCTAAGTAAAATGAATAATACAAACTCCATTGTTAAACGAGTGGTCATTTATTTAGGATCTCAAATAAGTTCAAGCCGAAGGAGGGAAGAAAACGAATGTAAACTATTCGTTTAGATCTATGAGCCCATATCTAGTCTGTACGGCGTCGCCTCTTGCTATTAACTGATATCTTACTTAATAAAATGTCTCTTTCCCACTGATGATGTAATGCTCTACAAGTTTGCTATTTTCCCCCAATCGGCTGTTTAATCTCTGACCCCTTTAGACAGCTCCGTCCTTAAACAATTCTCGGTGCAGCCGAACTAATCGTTAATAATAATAAAAAAACTAACTAATTGCTGTCGTTCACAAAATCCGACTTTTGGATAACACGGTGGAATAATGTAAAAATTAACTAGGGAGATCCGGCAGTGATTCAATCCAGCTTTATTGGCATTAAAAAGAAGCTAGCAAAGTTAACCGAAGTAACAATAATAATAACAATAAAGGAATAAAAGGAGTCACAAAATGGTGACTTAGCAAAAATGGAATTTACGTTTGGGACAAAGAGATACTGCTACGTTTGATGCAAAGGGGGTAGGCTCCCTCTACCGGGCTAGAAAACTTCTCACATCTGCCAATATCCTATATCTTTATAAAATCACCATTCGACCGTGCATGCAATATTGTGTCTACATTTGGGTTGGTGCACCAATCCCGAGACTCTCCTTCCTGGACATAAAATAATTTCTAACGTAATAGGTCGCACACTGGCCGCCGTGCTCCAACCCCTGTCGCATCGTCTCAGTATTGCATCCCTGTGCTTGTTTTACAAGTACTTCCATGGAATGTGCTCCGACAAACTTACTCCACCTGTACCCCCTAAACGTAAATACCCTCGATCCACCCTATTAGCAGCAAAATCCCACCCCTTTACTGTAGAGTTCCCTTAAATGCCATAAGATGTTCTACTTTAATGGCTTCTTTCCTCGCCACTCACCTTTGGAATTCCCTTCCTGATCATTGTTTCCTCAATATGTTGAATTTAAATTGTAACATGAACAAGCATCTTGCTGCTCAACTCTCCACCTAGGTTGATCCTATATAAATCTGGACACTATCACAGTAGCCCCTATTACGTTTCAGTGGTAATGACTTTTTTTGGGTGCTCACCTAAAACAAGACATTGACACCGAAACGTACTGTTTTAAGTTTTAAAAATAAGTTTTTTTTTTAATATGTTGTTATTGCTAAAAAAGCAACGTTATGCACAGACATGAAAGAAGTAAATGGACAATTCGAGATCAAAGTGTAGTATCTGTTCCGATGGATACTACACACCATAGACTGGTATTGTCTTGGCCTTCGGGGCTTGATTTACGCCGGTCTATGGGACGGTCCTGTGCAGTTCTAGGAGGTCCACCCTCCCAGGCTTTGCCTCCCCTCTTTGGGGAGGAGTAAGTTTATTGCTTACTGCCTGAGGCGCCCCTACCGGGGAATGCCGACGGGGCTGCCCAGGCAATTTTTAATGGCCAGAGTGCTCACCTTCTCGGGCGCTGGCTTTTCAAGTCCCACTTTCCCGACCCGACCTTGGGTCACATCTTACTTGTGGGAGTAAGATAAAAACTGGCGCTGTGCCTAACTCCTGGAGGGGAGTAAATAAATAAACATATAGTTATTTATTTTTTATTATCGCTTATTTTTGAATTCATGTGTTGACAATTCATATATTATGTAAATCATAAATCTATGACGTTACGCTCAGACTGAAAATCTCAAGGTTTCTGTTTCAATTTCCGGTCATGGCATCCACTTTATTTGTTGGAATCTATTATTTACTATTAATGCAATATTTTCCATTTCTAAAAGTAGTTTTTTTTTTGTTTTGTTTTTTTAACCCCAAACAAGGCACTGTAGACGTAAGGAGAATTAGGGTGTAGGTTTTGGGTGTCACCCTAAGTTAGGAACAGTGTAGCGAGATGTCTGTTTACATTAGTTTTAAACCTCTGCATGTCGGTACTGTGGAGAAAACAGGGAGCAAGGAGGGGAGTTCCAGAGGCCGGCAGCACTCGGAAAGAAGCTATTGGAGTAGAAGGCTCTCCGGCATCTGGGGATCTCCACAGTGAATGGATGGGATTTAGCTGATTGTCGAGTTGGTCTAGTGTATTTATGTCGAGGGGGGAACCAGAGTAGCCAGTTCATCAGACCATTGAAGTATTTATAAAACAAGCACAAGGATGCAAAATTGCAGCGATGGGACAGGGGCTGGAGCTTGGTTGATAGTGAGGGACATATTAAGTTGGCGACTCTCTTTTGGACCTTGTCTGAGAGATTAGTGGATGATGCACCAGCCCAGATGTGCCAACAATACTCCATGCATGGGCGGATGGTGGTTTTGTAGAGATACAGGATAATGCCAGCTGTGAGGAGTTTACTAGCACGGTAGAGGGATCCCACCTTCTTTGCCTTGGCAATGTCTATAATGTAGTTGTTCCAATTCATGTTACCTGTGCAGGTTAGGCGAGGAGTTTGAATGTTGAACTCTCAGGTAGCGTGTTATTTGCCATGACAATCGGTGGTTGGAGAGGTTTCTTGTAGTTATTGAAGGAAAGGAGTTTTGTCTTTGCGACATTAAACGTTACCAACCGTTTATGACCCCCAATCCACTACAGCCTGAAGGTCATTTTCTAAGGATTTCCATTGCCTTGGATATGATCGCGTCTGTTTTGCCCACATGACTAGAGTAAAGCGTGGTGTCGTCAGCAAATAAACCAATCTCAGACTCAATGTCATCAGGGAGATCGTTTACAATAATAAAAGGTCCAAGGATAGATCCCTGGGGTACACCAGCATTTATGTCATGTTGCGTAGATGAACGGCCATCAAGGACAACCTGGATCTTTCTTTTGCTTAGGAAGGATCTAATTATATTAAGTATATTAAGTAATACCATATGAGCATATTTTCAGGAAAAGCCCTTTATGCCATACCTTGTCAAAGGCCTTGGATATATCAAGCGCTACTGCCCTAGCTTCATATGCCTTGTCAAGTGTATGGTACATGCGTTGAGAGATGACCGTTAGGATGTCCGCAGTAGATCATGCTTGTCTAAATCCATACTGGCGGTCAGAAAGAAGTTTAGCATTAACTTTAGCCGGACTATCGCTAGATTGATTAATGATTCAAAGATTTTAGCAAAGATCGGGAATAGACTGATTGGGTGATAGTTCTGAGGATCAGTTTTATCCCCAGAATTCTTGATATTAGTAGCTGACTGATGACGGCCGAATTTACGGAATGCTTGCTGCCTCTCAGCAATGGCAGCTGCACATTTTGAGGTGAACCATTGGGGAGAGTGGGGCGTGCTAAAGAATTTTCGCATGAGGACATAGGCTTCAATGCACGCATTCAGTTAACTCATTTGCACACTGATCAGCAGGGAGTGAGAAGGTTTCCCTCCATGGGCGTTGCTGATGTGATATCTGATGGACTCAAAATCAGCCTGCTCATAGTATCTCGTTGTTTTGAGCAATGGCTCATCAGCTTTTGGACGATTACCGAGTGGGTTATGAGCTTTCGTCAGACAAGCCTCAGGCAGTAGGTTAAGAACAGGTCTAGAAGTGAGGATTGCTGGTCTACTCAATCAGGGATGCAGATCAGGAAATCGACATTCTGAGAGAGGGAGTGAGCTATGGGGAAATTATACGTAGAGTTGCCGGCTACGTCAGTAAGGCTGGAGAATCTCAACCAGTTAAGATCTTTTGATATTTCAAAATGAGACAATGTATTTATTACTTTAAAAAAATGTGATGAACCGACAGACGGGAAAAATCTCTATATCAAGTCTGTCGCACGAAGGACATACACAAACATATCCATGAGCTCGCTCGGCATATCTCAAATTCGGAGAACCCAAGCATCAGAAATCTGAACCTGATCCACCCCTCCACATGTGTTGTATGCGATGAGCAAGTGCTGTTTGTTTGTGTTTTTGGTTTTTTCTTTTGTTTATCTTTTGTTTTTTTTTCATTCTACCCGATAGCATTTCATAGTCCGTATCTATTAGGACAATCCTGAATCGCTTAAGATTTCATTCGAAACTGGATCTATGTTTATTTCCTATTATTCACTTGCAATGAGTATATATGATATGAAAAATAACTAGAAAATCTTTTTGGTGTGAAATACATTGCATTTACTTCCTGTCACTTTTTTTTCTTTTTCTTGTCCGCTTTATCATTAATTGTGTTCACATATCAGAAGAAAATATAAATTATATATTATAGTAAAACTGGATGAACCAACATTTGTTTCCTAAATATATATATATATATCCTTATATATACTTTAATAACATAAAATACATGATAAATTTCTGGGATTGATAAGTTCTGGGATTGAGTTATGTTTCAAACAAATTCCATTCTACTTCTTTTAATTAGCCGTAATTTGCAATTAATTCATCAACTAAGTTCCTGTCTATTATTCTCGCCCTCTGTCATTATATGACCCCCCCACGTCTCTCTCTATCTCTCGTTATTTCTCTCTCTTCCTGTGTGTGTGTGTTTATTAACTAAAAAAGAAACTATAAAACTCAAGATAGGAATAGTCCATCATTTATATTAACCAAAGGGGATATCACCACAAGTGGCAATATTATTTAACTTGTAGCGAGAGAGACTAATTTTGGATTTTTTCTGATTCAAAACAATTTAACCGTAGCTCAATGGTTGATGTTTTTGTTCTCATAATGTACCCGTGAGAATGGAGAACCTCAAGAAACTCCTACTCTAACCTCTTGATTTTTGTTTTAGGGTTAATGAAGCGTTGTCTCTATTTCATTTATTTTAACTAGTGAATAGTGTGTTTTTTAATTATTAATTTTATAAATAATAATGAAATCTATTTTTATAGTCTATCTCTCTTTAAGAGAAGGAAATGATGCCTTATTCGATTAGAATAGCCTCATGTTTGATTTAACTGTTCTTGCTTAGTATAGCCATAAAGAAATTAAATGAAGACAAGTGTCTATTACGTCACTGAGCAATTAAGCCAATGAGAAAGCCGGAAAAATGACTGACAACCGGGGTAAAGCGAAAAAACCTCTGTAATAAAAACAGTATGCAGTGATTAAAATGGCTGAAAGAGGACTTCAAAGTGAGAGAAATGTATTTTCTCAGACTACGTCTTTGACAGTAGTGTAATAACAACAGAAACTGTTGGTCGTCGAATTAAATATAGAAAGTAAAAATTCGATTGGAAATAACAAATATTTTTGTTCAGAACACCAAACAATATATGCACAATATTACATGTAACTTTTTTATGAAGCTATACGGATAAATCTCACTTTACTTTATATATGAGATATATGTCTTCCACTAACAGCTGTTTCGCCGTACAATGGCGCTTCTAGACTAAGCGATTGTTTGTCATATTGAGATTTGAAACCGAATCACCAGACGCCTTGAAGCTGTAACCAAGTAGTCTGGTATTTACGCATTGAAGTTTTGGGTTTGTGAGACCAATTCCCTGATAAACCAACACCTGGAAGATAAAAACAAATGACACTAACGATATATCGACGAACCTGATAAAGAACGTGAATCTGTAAAGTTGGCTTTCGGTGGTGCTAAATTGTCACTCCAGTGCAGTATACATAAAATACAGAATCAGTGGTGATTGGATATCTCTCAGAGAACACAGAAGGCCTACGAAAGCAAAAATTCTAAAACGATGTACTTCTTGAAAGGCAAATCTTCCGGCCTTAATCATGGACTATTTCTCCATAAAAGTCCTGAGAACATTGAAACAGTAGAGTGAGCACTTCACATATTTTTCTATAATCTTTCAATGATCGATGAAAATCTCATCAATAGTCTGCTTCAGAAGGATATCAGATGTAAGATGGGAGATCCGGAGTACAACTACACGAAAGTCCATTGTTTGATTGGATGGATCGATTCTGATCATAATATATAAGGGGAAAAACGCAAGCACAGTCGATCTGAAGCAACTATCGAGGAATGAGCTTTCTTGAAGCATGGATAAGATCTTCTCGCAAATCTTGCTAAACTGACTCACTAAATGCGTGTGTCCCTCTGTTCTCTTGGAAAGGTTTTAGATCTTTTTCTGTCCGGCAACTTAGGGGGAAAATGCGTTGAACAGTGGTTAGCACTCTATCAGGTTTTGGTGGACCTGGTGAAAGCTTTTGACACTGTGTATAGAACAATACTCAACAATCCTCAGCCAACTTGGATGTCCATCACACACACAATGCTTAGACAACTTTATGATGACATGAAAAAATGCTTCCACTTTGGTGTACTCTCTGAATCAAATACAACAATAATGGCGTTGGACAGGGTGACATCTTTTCACCAACGTTATTCTATATATTGTACGATGATTATTTTCTATGCTTTTCGAGACTGTAATGTCGGTGTCCTCATATGTTTCCGTGCCACTGGTAAGATATTCAACCTCATTAGCTTTTATTCCAAGTCCAACACTTCCCAAAGTCTCGTGCGGAAGCCTCGTCTATGCTGACGAAATGGATTTCGTTGCCCACACTAAATATATGCAGTTAATAGTAGATTTCTGAAAAACACGCACTGCGTTTAGACTCCCTATCAATCTAGAGACTAGGCCACTAATATTTTAAACCAAACATCTACATCAAGGAAACCAGATCATGTGTAGTTTTTACTCCTCTGAGACGGATCCCTCGACTCCGAAATATACTTAGGAATAGAAAAGGGGCAGCAAAGCAAAGCCTTCGGCAGGTTTTCAAAACGCATATTGTAAAACCACGTATTGTGACCCACGTATTGTTGACACATCAAAACTCTAGAGAGGTTCCACTAAACATGCCTTGAGAGAATACTATACATTAATTTGGTATCTCTCACATAAGACACTGCTATTCTACAGTAAGTTGGCATAGAACTGGGCGCCATACATAATCAAATGCGCTAGACTAGGCACCTGTCTAGGATGGAAGATGACAGGCTTCGTAAACAACTATTGTATAGGGAACTACAGCACAGTAAACGCCTGTGATGCAAGCTAAAGAGACGGTTTAAGGATGTCAAAAACAACCTGAACACCCTTAGTGGTTAATTTTACTTCAGTCGATATTCCCATAAATCAAGGGGCCCCTTTCTGGGGCTAACACTTCATCTCTGTATGAGATACACAGATATTCGAATATTCTATTAAAGTTCTCCTTTACCTGGCAAAGATTGAATAAGTAAAGAAATTAGAACATTAATTTCCTCTTCCCAATTGAACAGTTATAATATTTTTTTCTTTGTGGTCGATTGGTCTTACCGGATTCCAGGATAAGGATTCATCTTGTCTGGTAGAGTATCCAGCTTAGTAATGTTACTAGAGGCACATCACTTGAACAAGGTGCACTATTCCTCGTATGAGCCAGTGTGGATAGCCATACAGAGGGGATGTTATTTGGGCTTCGAATACTATGCTCAAGTTCTAGCATGAATGCGGAGGGCTGTGAAAGGACTACTTCGAGGTGATCTATTTGCCGGAAACACATCTATGGTAGCTCTGGGTGTTTTGAGGCAAATTGAATACAGCATTCAATCTTTAATTCGGTATTTATTTACAATTAATCTTAATTTTGTTACCATTCTTTGAGTTTGGTTGGTGTTTGTTTATTTTTTCTTATTTTTAATTATTTTCTTTTAAATATTTCCTTTTAGCTCTTTGGCAAGTTCCATGTATTTGCTTCCTTTTTCTATCTCCTTGAATTTCGCCCTCTTAACTGTCGAGACAGCAAGATCTACGATTTGCCGTCTCTTTTCCTTCTTGTAGATAATTATCGCATCCAGTCTCCTTGCTTGAGTGAGTTTTCCCGTTTGTATCCCGTTTGTTTATATCCAAGAGGATTTTAAGATTTTCCAAACTTGTCTCCGCTTGTTTGTATGTTCAAGTGCAAACATTTGCATATTTCCCAGTCGACTGCCTTCCCCGCGCAGTCGTATCTGTTTTTGTATTCATTTTAGGCTAGTTTGAGGTATTCACTTATGTGATTTACCGTTTCGTCTCTTTTCCCACAGAGTATATATTTACTATTTTCCAGGGTTTCATCTATCTTGACTTGGTGCGGGTGTCAGTAGCGATTTCATTTCTTTGTTTTGGCAGCCATGACTATGCGTTTTTGTGCGTCTCTTCTTCTGGTCACTCTTTTCACCCATGTAACTGCTTCTCTTCCCATTTTGTCTTTCACTTCTTTTTATTTCCATTTTTGCTGCTCTCTTTATTATTCATTTTTTCGATGCTTTTTGCAGCAGAAATCAGTCATCATTATTATTATTTACTTACTAGGAGCTCTCACACAGGTCATCATCAGTGATTGCTCAACGACACTAACCTGTTGTTTTTATCTGGAGTCTGGGTGACAATAAGTCTACTCAGATTTCAATAACTCTCCACCTCTAACCAAATTTCAAATGACAATGCTTATCGCAAAAGCCGCTTACCATTGATTCTCGCTGGGACAAACATTGGTCTTCTCTGGGATTTGGGTAGCAATAAGCATCCCCAAGGTCCCAGTACTCTCTGCACTCTTTCAGTGGAGGTCTGTTTTTTGCTCTGCTTCCTCGGTATTTCCATCCTCCTTGACCCTTCACGATTATTTTATGTGGTATCAGCCGAGGCTGATGTCATTGGGGGGAGGGGGGTATTATTATTATAGGAATTTAATTGAATTTATTCGCTGGAGTGTAGGCGGCTGCGTGGCGACCTCATCCTCGCCTTTAACATCATATGCGTTAACTACAATGTGCCGCATGACCTCTTTGTCACACCAGCTCCCCAGAGAGGACTGTGGAAACTCACATCAGCTGTACCTGAAAAGATTTCGGCTGAATCGTCGGAAGGTTTCATTTTACGTTCGGGTCATTGCACCATTGAGAAATCCGCCAGAAGCCGTAGACATCAAAATGGTTCAAGGCGGTGTTGGATGATGCATCATCGTTGCTTATCCTCGGATAATAACCCTTCACTTAAGCAGCGGAGGATGAAAGAGGATCCGATTCTGGCGTACAACATTATCAACGGGAATTTAAATCTACCTTTCGAGGGGATTTTGAACCCAACGACAACTCGTGGTCTCCATGGGACCCAGCAAAAGATATACCATCAGCGCTTTCATCACAATGGAAGTAAGGCAGCATTCTCTGTCCGTGGAAAATGAAAATAAAGGGAGCTGGCGTTAAAAAACGGTGCGTTGTTGACGTGTCCCTTTTATAAAATAAGTATTGGGTCAGGGTTGAAATAATAATGCCAGCTACCTTTTTATTTTCGTTTTTTTTTTTTTTGAGACGATATTTAAAATACGAAACTATGTAAATAAAACACCAAATAAAATAAAACCTTTAAAACACAAAACTATAAATAAAATAAATAATAAATCCGATATATAAATTAAAACCCGGTATCACTATCAAAAATATTACAACTTTTAAACGACCTATTTAAGCCCCCCCCCTTTGTATTTTCACTTTTCAAGACATCGTTAATCTCCTACGATCTACAAACAACAACTTAAATAAAATAGAAATACCAAACTACAAGAGAATAAATAAATAAAACACTTAGAATAAAATAAAAACCTTCTTAAAACAAAAAACTATAAATAATAATAAAACCAATATATTTTTGCCGGGGAGACTTTCCAGGAATGCACCGGTTTTTTAATCTATATAACGCTATTTCTCATCGTGGTTTGACCTCATTCAGTACGCTGACGATTCCACTGGGCATAGATCTTTTTTTAAATGTAAAAAGTCAGCCCATCTGGATGAAACCTCGGTACGTTTCTGAAATATGTAACATATAGATTTCAAATAAATTATATATATATATATAATATTTATTTTACCTTGTACGACGTCGTTTCGAGCTTATGGTTCTCATCAGGTTATGGTTCTCATCAGACGGTCATAGGCGCGAACCCGATTCACAGATACACCTTGAATCCGTAGGCATTCACCTAGTCTCATTAGGCGACGCGAGATTGTCACATAATAACGGAGAAATTACACTGAAAGCAGTGAGCATAGATATCTAAACATTCGATAGCACTCAACGACAGAGTCGGAGCATTACACTGAATTTTAATCTTTCCGGCAGTGCTCAACTTTTAATTTTACTTGGAAGGGGCTTATAATAATATTTAATTATTTTTTAATATTTTACCTACGTACGACATTGTTTTAAGCTTATGGCTCTCATCTATATATATATATTATATATAATTATTTCCACAACCTACGAAAAAAACAAACCGGAAGTCCTAGACTCGAGTTTCACCCTCCTTTGGGCTCATCAGTAGAACACATCCGAACTCAGGATTCGAAACCCGAGTCACTTGCATGCCAAGCGAGTACTCTGCCACTGAGCTATCTCACCACATACAAGAATGTCTATTAATTTACACAGATTAAGCAAACCGCAGCAAAGGCCGACTGTGGAATATACTTACTCTTCTCAACAAGGGGTGTAGTCATCCAACTACTTAGAACCCAGGCTGATGTCTCACAAGTAGGATTTTATACTCGCTAGGACGATGTCATCCAACAAGCTAACCAAGCGAGCAAATTATATATATATATATATATATATATATATATTACTATTTCATTTATCCACATAAAATGTTATAAGGAGATATAATTTTTTATGTATCAATTTTCAGTATTTACTTCAACAGTGCTCGATACATACGTAGAGCTAGGTAGTAAGTTATAAAAATATATTTATGGCAATTAAGTTACACAAGGCTCCCGTGTTTCATCTCCGGGGGAATCTTCAGGCTAAAATGCATTTTAGTCTCTATATATTTTCATAACTTACTATATATATATATATATATATATATATATTAGTATGTTGTGTCAACATCGTAAGAGGACTTGTTTTAATTTCGAATCAGATGCATATGTATAATTTTGCTATTTTAAAAGTAACGTCCTTTTGAAGTTTTTTATCTTTTCCTTTTGACGCGGTTCATATCTCTCAACACTGCCCATTGTTCTTCGTCTGAAAGATCAGTGCGAGGAGAGTATTAATATTTATGAATTGCACTATACTAAATATTTCTGTCATTTATTAATTCGGTCATTTATTAATTCGATTATCGCTTGTTTGAAAAACGTAAACAAATAAAACATCAAGTAAACGTTCATAGTTTGAACATGTCGATGAATGGTTATTCGCCCCGTAAGAATATAAAATGCACACAGTTACTGGTGATTTCGTTGCAGCGAACCCTCAAACGATGTCCTGCACTATTTCATATGTAGATAACAGTAAGTAATTGGTCAGTTCTAGTATATTTCAGGTTTTGTTTCTTATTTGGTTTTAGTTTTAGCTGGCGTGTTCTTCAATACCCACAGTGTGTCCACTTTGTCTGCAGAATCAGCTGGTTGAATTTCTGTAGTGGTCTTTTCTTTTTCTTTTTTTACACATTCGCCTCTTATCTTGCTACTGTTTTATTGATTTATCAGTTTTAACGTACAGAACATTTAAGTTATGCACTGAAAATTAAACTCGATTCAGAAATGTAATTTAGAAGTTACCGCTCGAACGTTTTTCAAATAATAGTATGCATGCGTTCAACCAATCACATTGTTTTGCAACTAAATTCATGTTTTTAGAATGTTCTATTATTTTTGACATTAAATTCAGAATTCAAAACATTCAAGATCAAAAAAATGCTTCTGAAATCCACATCGACCGATCAAGCATTTTACTGCGCGTCCAAACGAAGAACAAGAAAGGATCTCACATCAAAAACTAACGATCGTTCCCTTCCACATATGACTTCTCCTGTAAGAGAAAACAGAAACGACTTCAAATAAGTCATCTTTAAAGTGAGGAAAACCTGACTGTAACAATTATCAGTGGAAGTACTGAATCACTTGTTTACCTTTTAAACGAACGAGAGACGAACAAGAAACGGTTATTTCTTTTTCATGAACTCACGCAAAAACAGCTTTTATTAAAAACCTTCCACATGAACAATATTAATGTCTTTCGGAAGTGATAAAAGACTGAAGACATAAACACTTTTTCCTACATTTTACTACTTAATTATGGTGTCAATCGTTCTCCATTATAATTAAAGTAATTGTAAGCTGAAATGGAACCTTTTACTTGACTCTAATAGTTAACCAACAAGCGACATCGTTGTTTCAAATAAAAATACATTTTATCGGTCTGCGCTGATAAAGGAATTAAACAGCTACACAGTCATTTTTTATAAAGTGCGAGATGCGATTAAGGTTGATTTACCAAATCGTTGGCGAAATATCTATACTCTGGACGGTGTACCAACTCTTGCCACGTGGGGAGAATCGTGTGGGTGCTGCAAAAAGAAGTCCGTAGATTGGTGTTCCTACGTCTGATTGGCAGTGGTACACCTGTCCATTTACACCAAAGGAAAGAAGTACATAGTACAATTAAAATATGTGACTACTCAAGACTACACTTCACATACAAATAAATCTTATTTTGATTTTTCTATCTTGAAATATTTTCCATTTTATTTTTGCATGGAGTTCGTGTGCACGCGTCCATTTAAGGTACCCATGCAAATAAACATTTAAACTAATTACACAGGCCACTTCGCAACACTCATCCACTCCACTATTTCACAAACCTAAAATGTTTGTCTTCGTTTGAATTGGGAGAGTGTGCTGGATTTGTTAAACAAATACGTAATGTAATTCGATCCCTGCTCACACACACATTCTGTTTGATACTAGGTCTTTCCGCAAAGATGTTCTGCCCCTTCCTCGTCATTGGAGTTTTATCAATTATTATTTAAAATGTCAGAATACTGCTGACTATCTTGGCAGAACGAGCCGGAAGTTACCAGATCACAATATACAACACATTCTCTCAAATACAAAATGGACGACTCAACAATTTTAGCAAGTTAATTTCCACATCCGAGTCAGCTATGCTGAGCACTTGTTCACCAACGTTTAT
The DNA here is from genome assembly GCA_963556195.1 of Sepiola atlantica. NCBI lineage: Eukaryota > Metazoa > Mollusca > Cephalopoda > Sepiida > Sepiolidae > Sepiola > Sepiola atlantica. The sequence goes on along the minus strand of OY744538.1, from coordinate 91,925,235 downwards.
TTATGACCCAACTTTTAATATGGACTCATTTTCAATCACATTCGTTATGCCATTTAACATTTTTAGAATCAGGCGACTTTCTCTGCGTAAACAGGGAGAATTTCTTCTAGGTGTCAATGTGATTTCTCTATAATTTATGCTGACGATCTTCTACTCTTACAATATAGCTAGACATTTTAGCATGTCTAGCTATATTGAAAAGTTATCTGACATTCAAAGAGAAATGTTAAATTGTTTTCAAGTAAATCAAGTAGGTATTTATAAAATAGATAATATTTTTTCCAAAATAAGAATATATTACAATTGACTTAGCAGTTTCTTCTCGGATATTTCGTCGATGACTTCCAGTCGGGATTCCTATGGACACATCGCATTCGCCGGAGCTGTCGCACTATGAAGACTATCTTACAGAATTACATTGCACCGATAAACTGATTCTTCGACAATGCATAGTTTCCTAGCGACCATCTCATTTATTTGTCTGTGGCACCTCTCAATAATTCCATTACTCGAAGGTGCATATGCACATCTGAAATGCATTCGGATACACCAGCTGTCAACAAACATTCTGAAGTTTTTGTTGATGAACGCTGTTCCGTTGTCGGTTAAGATTTCTTCGGAAGGGCCCCTCTCAAAGAAAATAGAGTTGAGATTTTGTATCACAGCGGAAGACTTTTCTCACCGCAAGAGTTGCCATATAGCAAACCATGTAGGCCCGGAATCAATAAGAGTCAGATAGTGAATACCCTATAGTTAGTGATATGGATTCTTTTTCTTTCCGTATATATATATATATATATATATATATACGTTTAATACTTGAAATGGTTGCCAGCAACTAAATCATTTATTTAAAATTACATTTTCTAAATTTTCATAAGTTAAATACCTTCGTAATTCAATACTAAAATACATGATATATATTAATACTAATAATGAATATAGAGTCTTAAATTAGTTTCAGTTAAATTACGAATTTAGTCATTACAAGCAGTCAAGTTACATTCACTCAATTTCTCTCAATTAGTAATAATATTATTTCTCTTATTTTCAATTTAGTGTAATGTAATTTATTTAATTTACATTTTAATTCCCCATTGTGTTATTGATTTTCATTTCACTTTTTGACCAATAATAATATTTGGTGAGTATGTTGTTGCTAATATTTTAGTTATACTAACATTAAATGCCAAAATTTATCTTGTATTTGAAGGATTTTATTCTATAGAAAGTAAATATTGAGCTAACTTGCTTGTATTTCTTTCTATTCATATTTATTTAAACTTAATTGTTATTCATCTATTATGACCATGTTTAGTGGACTTTTGTAAGTTTCAATTAATATTTTTAATAACTACCTTACTTTTGTATGTTATATGTTGTTATCTCTTAGTTTTGATTAATTAATTAATTATTATTATTGTATATTGCTAAATATTATAATTTCAAAACCTAAGTTCACCACAATGAAACAGTCACTTCTCAACATGGTTAATACGATTTCAGATACATTATATTATTCTAATTGTATATCCTCGGTGTTTATCACATTTTATTTTCTATATTTTATTTGAATACACGATTTTTAACTCGCATCTAATATAATTTTGCAGTTTATCTTTTTCTCGTATCGAATTTTTTGTATTTAAATGCGCTCTGGTGTAAACATTCTATAATTTAAGTGCTCCTAATCATCAGATTGTTCACATATATGTACGTATTGCAACAGATGCAGCGAAACATTGGCCACATCTTCTTAGTAGAGCTTTTTATAGATGCTATATGATTAGTAAGTATCTCTAATTTTAAATTGTCCAACTGTAGCCTCTACATGCACAGATGATTTATTCAGCTCAATAACATTGCACTTATATGCTATCTCCGAGGTCGTTCACTATTTTTCCTAGTGTTTCATGTCCTTTATGGTTTTCTTTATAATTATTTTGTAAAATTCCGTGCACACTTTCCAAAACAATTCTTATCATTGTGCTACTTTTTCGAGTTTTTTGTCTCCCTTCTGAAAAAGCCTATATGAGGACGAAACGTTGAGATGAAATGCAACTTTGAGTTTTGGGAGGTTTCTTTTAGCAATAAATATATTCATATTATATATATATATATATATATATATATATATAACTAAATGTTTATATGAGGTTTGTGTGTTCCCTATATAAAGAAAGGTTACAGAATCTACATCAAATCTAAAAGTGTATTCCTATGTAAAATTTATCGTGGAAGACAATGGAACTGTTCCCAGATCTCTAAATGCATAGGGGGGCGGGGCTATAAGGGCATAAGCCCCGTAAAACTTCAAATATATCCTATTTTTATGAATTATATGCATAAAACTTTAGGGGGAAGACAATGGAAGTGTCCCGAATCTCTTAGTATCTTCCTAACCTAGGGGGGCTCTTCAAAACTTCTAATATATCCTATTTTGAGGAAATTTATATTATATCGATAAAATTTTCTGGGGAAGACAATGGAAGTACCCCCGAATCTCTACGTTACCCTCTATGTGCCGAATATCTACGCCCCCACCTCTTAGTGACCAATGGGGAGAGAACCCCCTCAAAACTTCAAATAAGTAGATCCGATTTTAATGAAATTTAAACAATATGTATACTAATTCAGAGAGTTTTCCAACATTTCAGCTTTTTCCGAATATATTAAGGGGCAAAACGAAAGGAGGGAGCAAACAAAAGAAAATAGTATTATCAGCATAGTCAAAAAGTACATAGTAGTGATCTTCATTTAATCCCGAGCAACGTCAGGTCTTCCTGCTAGTATTAATATAATTTGTTTCTATGCCGAAGTAGTGTTACCATAGCTAATATTATTTTAGCCGTGTTATAAACGTTATTTTTTATTTAATTGAAATTTTATTTTTTACTTATTTCATGTATTGGCCAAGAATCCCCCCCCCCCCTTGAAAAGAATAGCTGGCGAAAACGTCGCCGACGGAGACGTCTCCTTTACAGCGATTAAAATAATACTTCTCATGGATTATGTGTGTATTTGACACCAGGAATTAAGCCTCCTACAAACGGGCATGAACTAGTCGCCCTCCATGCAATTCGATAAATGCTGTTACAGCGAAGAGAGTGCACTGATAATTTATACACTTCCATCACATTCCAAAATCCTTGCAGTTTCACCCTTTCATCTTGCACTATCAAGGTGTAGTACCGGTGTGGTTTCATGGGGAAAGCCATCATTCTTCCTTCTTTCGGGAGCGGTAAGGATTTTATTTCGTCCGTCTCCACGTTTCAGTAGGGAGTGATTTTACTGCCTTGTGCCTGAGGCACCCTATCAGTGAAGGAATGCCGACAGAACAAAGCAGACTATTTCTACAGCCGGACCAAAATACTCCTTTTTTGTGGATCGATCCCCACTATAAACTGGCCTTGTGTCGAACCTTGCTGGCAAATAAATCTGTTCAACCTCAGAGGGAGTATCGCTTACTTACGAGGAGCCCTCATTCATGAGAGTGCTGACAAGACTATACGGGTATTTCCCATCCAGAGTGCCCCGTCTAAGGAAGCTGTATTATCCCCATATAAAAAACTGACGTTGTCTAACTTTTTCCGTATTTGATTAAAAGCAGATTCAGCACATACATGTATATGTACCCTTTTTTAATATAAAAAAAGAAAAAGTATGAGAACAAAACCTTTTCACTACTTTATTTTTTCAATTGAATAGTTTTTAATGAAAGAAAAAGATTTTATTAAATTATTCTTTATCTATAATTTTAATTTTTATCTTTAGCTAGACAACCCGTGACCCATATATATATATATATATATATATATATATATATATTATTATTATTATTATTAGATATATAATATTCTAACTTTGATATTGGCAGATAATTATGTTTTTACAAGAATTACAAAGTCTGTTTAGGGTTAGGCAGAGCTTTATGGAGCCCTCTAAAAAGGAGCGCGCTCCAGGGGCACGCTCCTTTTTGCTAGACCGAAGGAGAGGAGGGCTCATTTTATATTAAGCGGGAGTTGAGCGGGAGCAACTCCATTTGGGACTAAAGAGTGGTGGTTTTATCGCTTCAAAATTATTTGATTTTTTTTTGTTCAGCAATATAAAGGAAAAGTAAAGAAAGTCTCAGAATTTACTCTGAATTTATTTTAAAAATTATATCTTTGGTAAATGTATATGAGAGAGAGGAAGAGAGAGAGGGGGAGAGAAAGGGAGAGAGAGGGAAAAAGAACGAGAAAGTTACACATGGAAACAAAAACTGAACTTTTCCGGTTTTTTTCACATCTATGTGTTACATTTTTGATAGGACAGTGTTCTTAAGGCAAGAGACAATTTGGCGTCAAATGTCTTTAAACATGTGAAATTCTCAGATTTTTTACATCTATGTGTTTAATTTTTGATGGGACAGGAGACAGACAATTTGGCACCAAATGTCTTTAAATGTGCCAGTGAGTCTATAGATGTCTTTGAAGTTATTTTCTTATAGATTTGAATTTTTTTTAAATTTATGACAAGGATGTATATTGCTGATTGAATAAATTTTTCTTTTAATTCGTGTTTTTAAATAACGAATTTTAGGTTCAATTATACTATAGGGCGATGGATTTTCTCACCCATTTCGCTCGGTATTCACCCAAAATGTTCGATAAAATCGATTTTTGGGGTGAAATGATACATTTTGTCCTGACAAAAAATTTTAATTTATTTTTTAGCATATATCAAATTGAATTTTTATGCCACATTTTATACCCATTTTGTTATTCTTAAATTCACGACTAGTATGTTTTAACCTTTTCATGTTTGCTTTTAAATTCGTTAAATTCCGTTAAAACTTGCTTTTGTAAATAGAATGTTCAAAGTTTGTTTTTTGTGTGGAATAAAATGTTAAAACAGTAAAAAATATCTTTAGTCCAAGGAAAAAATATCTTTAGTCAAAGGAAACCCCCAATAAAAACCAACATGGCCGCCAGCGATTAAAACTTGGAATTAAAGTTAGATTCTCAACACTTTAAAAAGTAAATGAGAATCTTATTTCAGGACCAAAAATATAATTAAGACCAACAATCAGTTTTATTTTAAATTTGGTCGAATACCAAGCGAAATGAGCGAAAGAAAACAGCTGTCCCTATTCTACAATTAAACCGGTGTTTAATTAAATTAAAGAAACTATCTTACATTTTAATTTTAAAAAGCAAATAATTAGACTTTCTGACTAAATTGTTGTCTTTAGAACCGAAAGTAGCATAGATATCTTTCTTTATCTTAAAAAATCTATTATCGAATATTAAAATTGTAAACAGTTTGTTTTTGTTAGAGATTTAAAATATAGACGTTTTCAACTTTTTTATTCAAATCTTTAATTTTAATAAATGTTTTTGCACGACCTAGGGAAACTTACTCCAGTTAATTTTTCGGTGGAGGAAAATTTGACCCGATATTTTTTCAGGCCAGATATTTTGTATGAAATGTTAAGACATTAAATGGATCTCTGAATTGTTTATTGACTATTTATTGATATTTTTTGGCCAACTTATGAGAAATATTTTTTTTTATTCAATCTTTAAAAAATAAACTTCATTGGGTTTTTTTTCGCTCCAAATTGTACTATTGAAAAGAAAATGGATAAATCGATTTGCTTGAAAGTATTTATACATTATACAATATAGTTACGTTCGTAAAACAAACAAATATTAAACAACAGTACGACGATTAATGTTGCCCTGGCTGTCTCTCCTCTCCCAGAGAAATGTTTTCTTTAAAAAGAAAATAATCACTAATAATGTTTAAAAGTAAAACTTTATTTACAAATCTAAATATATCGCGTCAAATTTTCCTTTTCTGAAAAAATAGGTTGTGTAATGAATATTAAAATTGTTTTAAAATACTTCAGGGATTTTTCTATTTACGTATAATCCTATACTTCGTCCGACATGTTCTCCTATAACTCAAAATATTAGCGAGATTTTGTCAAATATTATCTTACGGTCTTACACTTAAAGTGACATCTCAACCCATATTGACGAGATCCTTTGACGCCCACCCCTATCCTTCGACCACTCATTGGCAGAATAGAACGTTTATGAAAGAAGGTACATTTTTATTATGGAGCGCTGAAAAAGAGCCGCTCCTATTTTATAGGAGTTGGAGCAGGAGCGGCTCCTTTTTGAAAATGGAGAGCGTGAGAGGAGTCAGCTCCAATTTTGGGCGTTGGAGCAGGAGCGGGAGCAGTTCCAAAAGTAGTGGAGCGCGTAAAAGTCAAGAACACATTGTGATGTTATAGTAGATCCTCTCTCTCACTCTTTCTTTCTTTCTATTCCTACATCACAAAATCAGAATACGTTATATAGTCTCACAAAAGACCCTTTCTTTTCCCCCCTTTTGCTCTCTCTCCCCCTCTCTTTCCCCTACCTCGATTCCCTCTCTCTCTCTCTTTCCCTCCCTTCTCTCTGTTCTGTCTCTCCCTTTATTTACATTAGTTACATCATTCCATTCCTCTCACTAGATCTTTAGTCCCCTATCATTCGCCATTCCTTCCATAAAACATTCATCTACAATTGAAGTATGCACGGTGACAAGCAAAGAGGCAAACCCGATAACAAACATCCTCAAAGTTTTAGTAATATATAGTTTTACAATTGCGTTGTATGTTTAATACAATGGCGTCGTCTATTAAAAAGATAATTAAACTTACGACAAGGTAATGAAAATGTGTTTAATATTTTTCCTGTTTCTTTTCTTTTAAATTCGCTTCTTCCCTTTCTTCTCTTTTTCAACATCTTTTCTACTTCTTGTAGGACTACCTTTCTTTTTCTTTTTCTTCTCTCTGACCAGAATGGTGAGCTTCTTGACGTCATAACATATCATGTGACGCGGGCAAAATAAATGATTGGCTGGTAAAGTTTGCATACAATGAGTTGCACTAATATAATGGTGAGAATTTTTTGTATAAATGGGTGTCAAGGAGAAATTAAAGTTTTTCTCTCTTTACATCTCTCTACCTTTCTCATGTGAAGGGTAGGCCCTCCCCTTTTCTCTCTCCCTCCCTCCCTCTCTCTCTCTCTCTCTCTCTCTTATATATATATATATATATATATATATATATATATATATATATTCTCATATATATATATATATATATATATATTCTCATATATATATATATATATATATATATATATTCTCATATATATATATATATATATATTCTCATATATATATATATATATATATATGACCGACTTCTCATTCGTCTTCCAAGGTAAATAAAAAATGTGACAAAGAAAAAACCTGACATTTTTTAAGATTAAAAGTTAACAAGGATTCTTATAAAGAAAAACACCTTTTCAACGAAAGCAAAGACAATAAGAAGGGAACGCTACACACACAAAAATAACTTTTAATTACACATATCACTCAATAAGTGCCGGACCTGACATAGACATGGCGCCACTAATTAAAAAAAAAAAAGTCCATATGATTTTTATAGAGTACTAACCTTCAGATGGCACATATCAAAATTTGAGTTGAATCAGGTTATTAGCTTACAAATTACAATTATTTAAATGAACGGAATTTCGTGTGTTGATAAAGCATTGTTTTCTGATCAAGCAAAGGCTTAACAAGTGTTATTCGAACTCTGCTCCGTTGGAAACAACGGTTAACAGGCGCTACTCTGACTGTACATGTGGTCGTATATACACAAATGATGGTGAATGCTCAGATTGGCCAGATTCGGCAGTTGTCCTGGAAAGCATTTTTTAAAAGTCCACAAATTCGTCTTGGCCGATTGTAAAATTGAAGTTGCATAAAATAGCAGAGGAGTTGAAGATATCAGTAGGCAGTGTGTGAACCATTTTTTGCATGAACATTTTGCAATAAAAAAGCTGTGTTTAAAGTGGGTGCTCACAACGCGTTGACGATTCAGAGCGTTGTTTGCAACTGTTTAATGCAACAATAGGGTTTTTGCATTAATATGTGACAATGGATGAAACATGGATCCATCATTTCGCTCCGGAATCAAATCGTCAATCAGCTGGAGTGGGCAGCATCCGGTGAAAGCTGTCCTAAACTTTCACACAAAAGACGCAAACATCAGTAGGCAAGGTTTTTGCCTCTGTATTTTTAGATTCACAAGGTATTTTGTTCATTAATTACCTTAAGAAAGGAAGAACTATCAATAGCAAATATTATATAGCATTTTTAGTGCGTTTGAAGAACAAAAATCGCCCAAAACGGGCACAAATAAAAAAGAAAAAAAGTGGCCTTTCACCAAGACAATGCACCATGTTACAAGTCGATCGCAACAAATTGCACTTCGAATTTCTTCTGCACCCACCTTATTTTCCAGATCTGACTCCCAGCGACTAATGCTTGTTTGCAGACCTCTTAAAAAATGCTACAGGAAAAGAGATTTTTCTTCAATTAAGAAGTGATATCGGTGTATTTTGAGGAAAAAGACAAATCGTTCTTCAAAAAAAGGCATCAAACTGCTATAGAAGCGTTGGAATCCGTGTATCACCCTAGAAGAATAAAGTCGAATTTTGCTAAGAATCATAATATATTGATTATCTTAGTATAAAAAGGAAGTATTATGGCGAAAAGAAGGGCAGGTAAATTTTAGTAGTATACGGATGTAGTATGCTACATTCGTAACAATATCCATACAAATGGTATAGACACAAACAAGAGCTAGTATTGGAAAGTGAAAGACGTAAAATCCTCTGAGACCTAGAACTACAAACAGAAAAATATATCCAAGCAAGAAAACCGGGTGGTATAACAGTTAACAAGAATGAAAAACTGCTATTGAAACATAGATTTACTGTCCCAGCAGTTCACAGAGCGAAACTAAATGGGGCAGAAAAAACTATGCGAATATATGAAGATTGCTAAAGATCATAGGGATGATGAAATCCGAAAAAAAACTGCGGGTAATGCCAATAATTGTGAGATCACTAGCAACTGTTCTGGAAAAAAGACGAAGAGGAATTGGAATGAAAGGGGGCGGGGTACACCATACCAGCCATGAAACTGATGAGAACAGTCGAACCTGAAAAATGAAATATTAAGAAAAATTCTTGAGTTCAGAAACCAATCCACATAATCAGATATCACACCAACCAAAACAACAAGTTACTTGAAATAGAATAGCATTATGTAAACACAACTAGAAATACATAAAGTTGACATACTAAGGGAATTTAAACTCCAGTCGTTGTTAATTTTGATTACACAAACAAATGATAACAACAACTTGGCTTTTATTTGGTTTGTATTTATTCGGGAAGAGAAAGATCACTTTTTTTTTTAATTTTCTTATCTTTTTGTTTTTTGCTAGGGATGGGGCCAGATTGCGGCTTGGTAAACAATGCTTTTGGTTAGGCATTTATTTTGTAGTAGACAAAGTGTACGAGTTATGCAGTTACAGCTTTTCTATCCATTACTAACTTTTTTCATTTCTATTTGGGTGATTGGTATTAGGATTTGTGTTATTACTATTTATTTGTAGTGCTTATATTTTTATTCTTAGTGTTATTTTTGCTACATTAGTCACGTTTTTATGCAATTTGTTATTTTTTCTTCTTGACTGTTCTCTTTTAGCATTTTGTTATGGTGTGCCGTACTTATCATTTCTAGGTTTTCGCAGCAGCTGTAGGACAGTTTTAGGTTATTTTTATTGAATATTTTATGCAGGGGATTGGTTACGGGGAAGTGTTTTTCAATGAGATTTAGCAATTTCTTGCCCAGTTTAGTTTTTAGCATCTGATTATAGGGCTGTGTATACCAGATTATATATTTTCTTTTCTTTTTAATCTTATTATACTTATTGGTGTTCTGTTTCTTATATTTAATTTCGATATTATGGTACCCACTATTTTTAGAGCTGTATTGTAAATGTTGCTTGATTTTTTAAATACATTTTCGTTGCTAGAGTTATTGATAAGCCTACTTTCGATAGAATTAGGAATCTGTTTTATGATTGATGGGGGGGGGGTGATTGGACTTCGGGTTTACGTATATTGGATTGGCTAGTAAGTATTTTCATTTAAGTTTAAGGTGACATCTAAGAAATGAGTTATTTTTATGTTTACCAGTACTTCTACTTTTAAGCCTAATTTTTTCATTTCCATTTCTATAATTTTCTTGAGGTTTTCTCCGTTGACCTTGTTGGAATCCATCATCTCTATAGGCCGATATCTGTATTATCAAATATATTTGTGAGTGTATGTAAAATAAATAACACAACAAGATATAATGCCTCCGCAGAGTCAAGGGCACCTATGGCCAAATTAAAGGAGTTTGTCATTTTTGTTTTAATCCATTAGTCATTATTATTGATTAAAACTGATCTTTACATCTTTTAATGGCGTGGATCCTTTGGATATATCAGTATACATCTCGGCAAACTCTAGGGCGATGTTGAAGAGTTCTTCAGATATGGATGGATAGAAATCCACTATGTAGGAAGGTACATTTATTTTTATTTTCGATATTATTAAACCAAGTGATTGCTTCGGCAGTATTCACCCACTGGTTTTAATTCTAGGTCTTTGTTTGTTAATTCTACATAGAATTGTTTTACTAATTCTTCCTATTTCTGGTTTGGTCATATTAATTAAGCGAGTGATAGGGTTAGGGTTAAAATTACTTTTGTGATCTTTAAATAAAATATAGGCTCCTTAGGTTTTTTTACTAAGTTTGTCGCTAATTTTTAGTCTATCGATGATTTTGTTTTTTATTTATTTTATAAAAATTCCTAGTTGTATCCGCTTTTACAAAGATTTTCCGTCACAGGACGGGTATAAGCAATAAATATAACATTAGTTCTAAATTTTAATGTTTTTTCTTTCTTTTGGGTTTATTCATAATTCATAATGATAAGTTCAATAATTTTGGATTTTACTAATTTTGGATTTTACATATTATACAATTGACGCTCATGTGTGTGCCCATCTTTTAAAAAATGTATTACTTAATATAACTCGAAACTTTATATAAAGCAATTAAATTAAATGTTTTGTATCTAACTTATTTTAAAAAGTTTTTTTGGGTCGGGTGCGAGTTTAGGTTGGCACATCTCTTAAATGGTAAAGTTCATAAAAAAAATATGTCCCCATGTTACTCACCGTGTTTCCTAGAATATATATTCCAAAATTCATAATGATCCATCTGTTCATTAGTTTAGATTACCCTGTACATATATATATATATATATATATATATATATATATATTATACCTAACCTTTTATAGAGAGAGAGAAAGAAGGGAAGAAGAGAGATTAAAGAGGATAAAATACAGTGCTGTTATTTCCGACTTTAAAACGCAGCTAGTCCTTAATTTTATGTAAGATTGTTTTCATATGCGTCCTAACATCTCTAAACTATACTCTGTCCGTCTGTCATCCTGCTTTAGTTGAAATAGTATTTTCATTGCTAAACGTGCAGATTAAATGATGCATTTATTACTTTTTTTATCTGTTTTAAAATTGTTAGTTTTTATCATTTTCAACTCTCTCTCTCTCCTTTTATTATTAAATAAAATTAACTTCTTTTTTCTTACCAAGAAGAAAATAGGAAGTTTTATAACTTGACAGTTTGTTTAAAAGTGAACTTACTCTTCAAAGTCTCATAGATAATTACTTCGACATTTTCCCAGTCGATCGGCCGACGCTTTTTTAAGTAGGTGAGTTAGTTGGTTAAAACATAACCCGAACCAGTCGAGAAATGTCAGTTCAGAGTTGGGGATGTGAAAGGTTTTAGTGTAAGTGTCGCGGGGATGATGGTGTAGATGATCAGTGTGCGTGTTTGTGTCCTGAGGCTGGAAGGACAAGCAGAGATTTTCTGGGGGTTTTGTTTGTTTGCATAGTTCAGTCTGGTGCAGTGAACAGGGCAAACTGCACACGTTTCTTCGTCCGCCTCCTCTTGTAAACCCCCTCAACCAATGGATACGCTTTTGAAGGAAGCCGTCCAAGACGTTGCTCCTGTCACAGATTTACGGATCCACGAAGACAGCAGCGATGACCAGGAAGACTTAGAGACCTTGAAAATTGTTGAAGAATCTGACAATGTCAAGACTCGGGAAGATATCAATGAAGATCAAGATACGGATGCGCCTGAAGTTTGTCAGGAAGAATATCGCAATGTCAGATTGCGGAAAGGTAAGGGCGTTTTACTATTGACGAACGAAATACGTCATCGAACTGAGCATTCTTAGATGCAATCATGCATCTCTAGAAGTTGTTATGTCTGTCTATCATACCTAAGTTTGAAATAGGCATGACAGAACGACGAAAATGCTATTTCAAACTTCGGTATGACAGACCAACAAACATGTTAAATTTCAAATAGCATTTTCGTCTGTCTGTCACATATTAGTTTGAAAGCATTTCCGTTGGTTTGTCATGCATTTCATTGGTCTTAGTTTGAAATAGCATTTTCGTTGCTCTGTCATGCTTCAGTTTCAAATAGCATTTTCGTCGGTCTGTCAAGCTTAAGTTTTAAATGGCATTTTAGATGCGTCCACGCATCTTAATAAGAGACTCGGTCGTTGGTCGGTCCAAAAATAGCATTTTAATCGCTAAACGCGTATGTTAAATGGGCGCATCTTAACAATAGGGTCCGTTCTGTCTTCAAACACTTTTCTTACTGCAACTTTTTGAAAAGAGCCAGAGCCGGCACTACCTCCCTATGAATCCATCTTCATCGAGTGAGGGATTCCTAGAAAACCATGGAAAAGATTGCTTTCAACAATGCAATGGTGTAGAGGTCTTAATTTTATTTTTGTCCTCTTTTAATTGTAGAATAGAAACCTTGAACAACACTTATAAGTGTGTTTCTCGGCTAACAATGATATTTATTCTCATTTGACAAATAAAAAATAGCCTTATAGAAAACAGGTATGTAAAATTATGAGTTTTATTATAATTTAAATTTTAATATTTTGAACAATCCCTCGCTCTTTATCAGAAAATGTATTTGTTTTTATATAAATTGAATGAATATGACGCCGTTATGAAAAAACTGTTTTGTGCAACACTCATTATTTATCTCAATGTCTGTTCATGCAAAATCTTTCCACTAAATGGTAAAGAAAACAGTTGTCTTTAAGTGAACGTGTGTGCGTTCCGTTCATCTTGTCCTGAATGACCATTAAGAGCAAATGATTTCTGCAGCCAACAAAGTTTCATTTCGAAACGAAATGATTCTCAGTCTGTAATATATATATATATATATATATATATATATATATATATATATACACCCTACGTAAATTATGCTTTGCGAGTATTTGCACTCGCTATTTATATATGAAAAATTGAATTACTGACGTAATTCTATTATTT
>OY744538.1:91664752-91892252 GCA_963556195.1 Sepiola atlantica | reverse complement strand
ATTTTCCAATAAAACTAATTTGGGCCACAGAAAATAACAACAAGATAATCTCATATCATTAGTTATGAAAAGTTATATTCCCACGAGATGCCCCCCCCCACCCCCCAAAAAATGAACCCACAAATCTTTTAATAAAATTTAATTTTAATTTTTTTTCTTTTTTTACAAGTCAACTTTGTGCATGAAATATTGGGTTTGCGAACAAATTAAACACTTTTGAATATAAACGGAAGGTCTAGCAAATTTATGTAATGTGTTCGGGGTTTTTATTTTTTTGGGGGGGGTGAGGGGGATCATACTGCTTTTTATATTTACTTTTTGCGATTTAAAATTAATAGATACACATGCGTGTGTGTGCGTGTAAAAACAGAGAAACACAAAATACCAATAAAAAAACCCTGCAATATTTAATCTTTTGCCAGCTCATTTCTGATGAAGTCTTCTCATAATAAAGATGAAATAGGATTTGTTTTGTATTTTTGTTCGTTTTCCACTTATTTGGTCCGATTTTATACATTTTTTTTTCTTGGTGTAATGTGCGTGTGTGAAGAGGATATTCTTTATTAAAATTTTTTTAACAAGTCAGTGTGAACACTGGGGGAAAAGTTATTATTTTTTTTCTCCATTTTAATTGTTTTAAATACATTTTAAAAGCCAGTAATGAAATAATAATCTTTGATAAAATATAAAATAAACATTTTTTAAATTATTTACAAATCAGCTCATTCTTCCTCCGTTATCTTAGAAATACGTATCGATCACTCTTGGCTTTTGGAATTTTTAAAGTTTGGCTAACCCTGTACTTTTTGCTTATCTTTGAAGAAAGACAAAAAATCCTCAAAAAACAAAAAAAAACAAAAATTTTTAATTGAAAAACACAATTTTTTTTTTGTTAAGGAACATTAAAAAATAGCAAAGTTATGAGTGTGAATTCACCCCCCTCCCTATACACAGAAAATTAAGCAACGGCATTAACATATTGTTTATCAGCAATCCTATTAAAATTGGTACAAAAATAACGTTTTCCAAGGCAATAATTATAATAAAGTAGTTAAACAAAGATTCCCACCTATTTATTACATTTATTTAGTTTTCTTTCTAATTTGAATATTATATTCCAATTTCCATGTCGAACGACTGTTTAAGAATGGTAGAAATAGGATCATTTAAACAAGACATTACACATAAATGTTGGGGATTTTATGTAGTATCGCATAAATTTTATTTATCACGAAATGACAAAGAATTTATTTTTTTAAAAGAAACAAAGATTATGATCTGTTAGCAGAAAAGTTAATTTTATCAACGTTAGAGATTTATCGCAAATGTCAATCATCCATTGCAGAAGAACATCATTTACTTTTTGCTTGATAATGATGGTTAAGAAGTTTTCAAGCATTGTGACATTTTTTCATAAATGCATTTTCATAGTATTGAGCACTGTTGGATTTAATATATATAAAATCTATCAAAAAAAAAAAAACAACCTCATTTGGTACTAATATATATTATTTTATTTAAATACATTTTTAAATAAAATAAATATTGTGCCTTAGGTACCGATATTTTTTTCTGCTAACACAAGACACATTTTTTGCTCAGATGATAAATTAATATTTATTATGCTCTATCCTTAATGCTAAGCACTCTAAAATGATATATATAGAGAGAGAGAGATTAACAATAAATTTCAAAAGAAATTAATAGCAAAAGAATTTTTACAATTGTTCTGCATCTATTCTTTCGATGAGTAGAATCATTTCCTAAAAGGCTCAAACATTTCTCATTTCTATGCTGCAGATGCTTTCTCTCATATGTCCTGCAAGTGACCTGCATTCAAATCACAGCAAGAGTTACAGGAGAGATGTTTATTCCCGGCCAGTGATGGAGATTTTCGATATGCATTGCCACAAAAGCTGCAGCAGAACTGAGGATTTACATCATACCGATGTATGTTGTGTGTTTTGGTTAACAGGCCAGCTTTTTTGAAAGGCAGACTCGTTTCACAAGTGTAAGACAACAACAGCAAAGTGTATTCTATGAGCAGCACGCCTCAACTGAGCATGGGCAATTCGTCTGGTCTCAAAATTTGCAACAGACTTCGACAACACATATATATAATTAAAATAACTATATTAGTATAAAGACAACTTTACCATGAAATTACTGTAATTTCATGCCAAACAAATAAAATCCCAAGTTGATTTATTTTAATAAATTACATTTTTCATTGAAAATTAAAAACATGTTCTTTCGTTTTTTTTGTCTCCTAAAAAGAATTCATTATTAAAAAACAATTTCTGAATTTAATTGCAGAGATATTATCATTCATTTTTATCCAGTTTCGCTTTCAAATCATTTTTCTTCATTTAAAAACAGTCAAAAACTTAATAACAGATTTTTTTTTTCTTTTTGGAAATATTTTGAGTATGTGCTTCAATCGATAAATAAATATCCAACAAAACTGATTAAAAGTGATGAGGGAGTTGTGTCGGAAGATCAGACAAATTTGTGAAAGATGACAAATTTATCCAGAAATCTTGGTTGGTCCTATTTGTGCCATGGCATATCACCTCTTTTAGGGTTATTTAATTCTCAAAATAAAACAATGCCCATTGTAGACGATTAGTTCAACACAAGTTACTATTTTACCCATAGCTGGGGGATTTTGATTTTTTTTTTACACAATACCTTTTTTAGTCGAATTTGGGGTTCATACCTTTCAGGGCATAAGTGAACGCAAACTAGACTCATCAATTCTGCAACCCTACAAATTCCCTTGTCGGCATAGAAAGAAAAGCTTTTTTTAATATTTTTTGTTATATTTTTTAACCAAAATTTACAAAATATGGTAACACTTCTTTGCTTTTATAGGCCCTAAAAAACTCTAAAACAAACCCAAAAATATATATAAGCACATTACATAAATGTTTGACGGAATATGATAGACGAGGAAAAAAAAAGTATTTTTATAAAGTCTCTTGTTTATACATGTGAAAAAATATGTCTCAGATCAAAAGAACGTAATAAGTGTCCCCATGGATTTTGAACAATGCTGCCAACTAAAAATGCCATTTTTTGTCATCATTGGCTTGTCTGTTTTATGGGAGATTTAATACCAAAACCAAAAATTGTATGTAAGGTTGAGAAATAAATTCTTCCTTGTCAGACATGTTTTTAAACTTCTATTAATGAAGTCTTCTTGCCCAATATCTGAGAACTGCCTGGCCGGAAAAAAGCAGATTGGCTAAGGAGGGAGGTGGGGGCTCATTATAAGGGAACAAGAGAGAATTGTGACCCTCCACCCCTTCTTGGGTTTAAAGCACTTTGGCAGTGTCAACATGCAACAATGAAGAGGAGCATGGAAGTAGGAGGGATATAGAATAGGTGAGGATGATGAGGATGAAGATAACAGCTTGGTCAGCATCCCTGTTT
Organism: Sepiola atlantica; assembly: GCA_963556195.1. Taxonomy (NCBI): domain Eukaryota; kingdom Metazoa; phylum Mollusca; class Cephalopoda; order Sepiida; family Sepiolidae; genus Sepiola; species Sepiola atlantica. The sequence continues at coordinate 91,888,817 of OY744538.1, read as the reverse complement.
AGGTATCCAAACTGGCAAGAACACGAGAGATTTCAGCACGTTGACTTTGGTTCATGTGCTGCGTGATGTGGATGATGGAATCCATGGCGACTTCTGGATTATCTTGAATCAAGCTGGAAAAAAATAAAAATAAATAAAAATTAACATTTCATAAATTTTCGTTAGTTTTGTAGCATGTCCACTTTTATTGTCATTTTGTTAGACCTTATACCTCAATATCTGTCTTCATCATGATTGTCTAAGTGGAGCTGAAATCAAAATCATTTGAAACACGTTTTCAAATTATTATTTGTCGCTGTTGATCCTATTTTTTCTGTCTTCGATCAGTGAATGAGAAATCCTTCTAGACTGAGATAATTTTGATTTTTGTCCCAATGCAGATCTCGGATTTAGCAATCTTTTCTCCCTTTCCTGATGATGTCATTCACATCAGGTTGTCTTTTCCCTCCTCTTCTGTTCCCATGCTCAGGAGGTATCTGCCCTTTTAACCCTGTAATGCCAAGAAGTATTTATATGATATTAAAATTGATAATCTTGCTTGCTTATTAAATAAATTATGTAAATAATGGGATTTTTATTCAGCAACATCAGTGTTTTGAAACGGTAAAAACACTTATTAGTGAACTCACTTTTCATCCTATTCCCCCCCCCCCACTTGTTTCAAAGGAGCAGCCCAAAAAAAGGAATACTAATGACAGAGAGGGATACGAGTGGTCATAGCATACAACCACGGATAAAACCACGGATAAAAGGATCTTTGAATAAGAAGTCAGTTATAGAGTACCTTTTGAAGCGTTTGGTCAGTTTGAAGACAGAATCAACCTGTCTACTAACTTGGGATTCATTTCTAAAAGAGGCTTTGTCCATCGGACAGTCATAATGGCATCTTATTTTAGATTGTGTCCAAGCATTTCTAAAAGAGACTGTGAGAAATACCATTTTTGTCACACATAAGCATAAAATAACATGCACAGATTAAATGGAGAATACAGATGTTTGAAAAAAATTCTGTTTTTATTCTTCTAATAAACAGCAATCTATTCTCCATCTGGTGATTTTGCTGACACCTTCATTTTTCAATAGAGACTTTAATCTCTTCTATAATACACAGGGAAAGTTTTGTTCCTTATTACTTCTGTTGAATAATTTACAGATTAACAGGCATAGGTTATCAGTTTCATGAAGAGTTTTTAATTTGTAGTGTCTTTTTTATTAATCTCCAGTCGAGCTACATTTTAGAAGCATCGGTTACTGAAAAAAATATGAAAGCAGATAGAAAAAAAACAAATTACATGATGCAAGAGTTTTTTTTTCAAATAAATAAAACAAAAATTTTAAATAAATGTTTCATTTATTTGAAAAAAAAAAAACTTGCATCGTGTAATCTAGTTTTCTATCTGATTTCATATGTAACGGGACACCACACGCTCCTTCCTTCCTTCGTGATGGCATCAAATGTAAACATAGGTCGCAGTGCCGATATGAACAGATACCTCACTCTGATCCGGCGTCACTGAACCACTGGTAACATAGGTGGTCCACTCTTGTTTCTATCTCGGTACTCACACGTCTAGTCCTCAGCGCAGGAATCCTTCCAGACTGTGAACACCCTACTTGGGCTCGTGGTGTCGTAGTGGCAGAAAAAGAAAGATGGGTCGGAACTCCTCTCGGTAGGTTACTCAAACAACAAACTGACAACAGGAATAATTTAACAAACTCGGTTAGGTCTTTTCGTAAGCAATAATTATTTAACAAGATAAACAATTGGTTTTAAACTTTAAATCGAAGTTTGTTTTTCGATAATGGCTTTGTTTACTAACTATCTCATCTCTCTGTGCATGAACCTCTATTTACGATTTCCCAGTTGTTAAATAAGTTATAACTTAATCTATGTTTGGAGAAACGGTGGTGGGGAATACCACGGGCAACGTCATCCAAACGAGGGGCCTTTCGCGCGCCCCCCCCTCCCCTCCTTTCTCCCTCATTCTCTCCTCTCGTTGTGTGGTACGACAATTGGAATTCCTCGCTTAGTTTTTTTAGATCTGTCCGTACCTTGCTGGGGAAAGGAGACTTCTGAGCTTCAACTTCACGTACTCAACTAACGTAGTACGTATGTTTTTTCTGTTGATATCTTCTTAGTATTTGGCGATTAAAAGGGGCTTGGTACACACATGGGAAGTGTAATTAATTCATTGTGCAGCGGTAATCAAGGTTGACAAGTCTACATGCCATTTCGTCGCCAACTCTGGCCAATGTTTGGACAGTCCTGATGCATATTAATGCGCCCTAAAGGGGCAGATTGCGTCGGCTACAATCACTGTTTATATATGTGTGTGTGTATGTATGTATGAATACCTACATAATTATGTCCATATATCAATCTGAGATCTCATGAGGTCATCAAAAAGAAATGAGATACAAGTGAAGTGCATTGTAGACATTTATCATGCTTTATTATACTGTCATGTATTGAACACTATTTGTTATTATGCATCGAAATACTATTTAAAAACGCAGCAATGTATTTTTTTTAATACTCTCGGAATTATATTTTCTTGATTACTTAATACTTGAATAAACATGACACATATCCTCGATAGTGAACTCACCTTCTGACTTGTTGAATCACGTGGTCTCTTTGTAAACATTTGATGTTCTCTGCAATCGCATTATGCAGACCGTCGTCATCCATCTGATCTCTCAACCACTCGACAACTGCCTTGTCATTCTCCCACAGATAAGCCTTTATAAAAAAATAATGTGCAGAGATGAATAGAAAAAGTGGATAGACCAAAATGGCTCAAATGATGAAATCTTTTAATATTTCGTTAAAAGTCTTCATCAGAAATGAGTGAAATATTATTTAAAATGTTTACAAAAAAATGGCAGACACGAGATATTCAACAGAGCTTTAACCTGCTCCAGCTCCTACAAAAAGGGAGCCATTCCTTTCCTCACTCCATCTTTAAAGTAACTTGTTGAAAAAATTCAACACATTTCCAACATTAAATAAGTCCCTATTTACTTGCCTCTCCTCTGCTGGATAAAAAATGAGCCCGCCACTACTTGGCTGCAACAAAAAGGAGCGCATAAAGCCCTGATTTTTAACATTGACTATTTACAACTAGCAGGATTTGCCCGCTACCTATCGATTCGCATTTTATTGGAACAAAAAAACTAAACGATAAGAAAAAGACAAAACTAAATTACTAATTACTACTACTACTATTTTGTGTTTTATATTAAAAGTGAAAGAAATTTTTTCCTTACTTTTTTATTATCAGTTAAAGATCAAGTCTCCCCTTTTCTCGTAAAATGAAATTTGCATAAGTTATTTTCCTTTCTTTTTTATTATTTATTATTAATTAATATTAAGCCTCTGCTTCTTTGTTCATCAAATGAAATATTTGCATACATGATTTTTGAAGCGAGCTGGGCACATGAACATTCACATTATGTAGATATGAGAAAAGAACAAAAAGATTTGATCATGAAAATTAACTCAAACTCACATTAACTGTCGATTGGTCTTCAACAAACCATCGCCTCAGCATTGAATTCAACTGGCCATCATGAAGATCTTTGGTAAACGGCAGCATTTTTGTCTTCAACTGACTCTCCAAGAGTCTCCGTCGCAAGCGCCAATAGAAATATTCACGACTCGTCTTCCACTGCACAATATCCTGAAAAGGTTAAAATAAATTCTTCCGTAAATCTGACATACACCGATAATATCTAGTTTTGAAAAAGGAAAGAAAATGAATAAATCGGAATATCTGCATATATTTGAACATCAATGCTCCCATTGTTATAATTCTCTTTTCTTTCTCACATTTATTCATAAATAGATATTAACATTTGACCATTTTGATTCATAAGAAAGAAAGAAAATTCGCTTGAGCGATAGTGTGTGTGGGGGGGGGGGGGGGGCTTTTTTTTTTCCTTACAATTTATATAACTGTCTGAAAACATTTGAATAGAAATGTGAAACGCGTTTGAGCATGCAATCAAAACAAGTTAAAGGCCATAAAAAAAGAAAATGTAACATTGCTAACAGGGGAGCAGTCAGTCAACCCTCTATGAACTTTTCTTGCTCTTGTCAGTATATCTTTTTTCTAGTGTGATGTTAATAATTTAATTTAAATTACCTCCCTTTTAAGAAAGGTTTTAGTAATCTTTTTTTTATTAAATCACTTTAATCAACATTGCAGAGATATAGCAAAAATAGAACAATAGAATTACAAATGAATAACACCAAACATTAATTTATGCAAATTATGCATTCATATAGCTGTCTTTGAAACTTTCATCCGTATACACACACATACAGTATTTTCAAATATTATGTTGTATTATTGATTATAATAGTAAGCCGTGGTGGTAATATAGGAGTGATAAATAAAAAAAACTTTTGCATTGTATAATTATTTTTAAAACCTGTTTTTATAATTAAATGTTCAGTTATTCATTTTCATTTGTTATTGTTGTACCATGTTATCTGCAATAAGACTAACTTACTTCACAATAATTTTTTTTTTTAATACTTAATCTGGTCTGGCAGTTTGGTAATAATATGTAGACCTTAAATAATCACCTTAAAAGAAAAAATCAATTAAGAGGAATGAGTTAGCGTTCTTTATTTGCTTTTATTTTTTTATTTCTCAGTTTTACTCATTCAACGATTTTTATTTGTAATTTCAACATTGTATTTAATCAAAAACAGCTTAGCTTAGATACTGAACTTAACAAAAAAACTGATTAACAAATTTGAACATACAGCCAATATTTAGCAATTGTTTGAGCTAAATAATTTGGTTGGTTTTGTTTTATGGCATATCAAACCTTTTCAGTCATGTTTCACTTTAGCAATTTGCAATATTCGGGTCTTTAGATTTTTGTGTATAAAATTGGAAAGACATTAATTATTTTAGTATTTTTTTAAAACGTTTCTTCACGTTGACTGTACATTAAAAGGTTTCTCTAATAAAAATCAGATCGATACATTCAGTAGAATGTGGTTTACCATGTATAGTCTGGTGTGCACAACATTAGTTAGTTGTTGCTGTACAGTAATAAATTATATGCATGTGCGTGTAAAATTGATGCACTTGGCATTGCTCTCAGGTCCTCTTTTCAAAAAAATTATTGTACCATTTGAACTGAAAACATTTCGGTTTTCACTTACAGTTTGCATATAAATCGAAAAAGCAAGAAAAAAAAAGAAAAAAACTAACTAGTTTTTTTTTTAACGGGGGAGGGGATACAAAATGAATTAAACTTACTGTAATGACTTCTTTTTCCGCCATCCGTCCAGCAGTGTCATGTAGATCAGCAAATTCAACCGCCACCTGATGGTAAATCGGATGCAAATCATTTTCTCGAGTGCTCAGTTTCACGTCAAGGCTATTGCGTTCTTCTTTGTTCAGTTCTGGACAATTTAGCCGTTCCACAAGTTTCCCGCATTCCGGATCAATTCGATGGATTGCTTTGTCCAAGTCTTTCCTTCGGAATTTTATCTCTACCGTGCCTTCTGGTTCAAGCACACCACCTCTGGAAAACAAATTTTAACAAACTTTGACATAAGATTGAAAAATTCATCTTTTAGACATTTTTGATGAGTCCTCAGCGATGTGCTGATTATATCACTGCTTTCTAGTCTTTCAACATCAGATCAGTTTAACTATTAACCCAGTCTTACTTCGAGCATCCCCCTTCAGTAGTAACACTGTGGCAGACTTGAGGAGCCTGAACCTGGATAGAGCTTGCCTTATCCCTGCCATAAAAGGGTTCAACCAAAAGCAAGCAACTCTAATTTAGATGCCTGTATTCAAGCAAAAAAATGTCATCAACTACACAAACATTCTTCTGCAAACTACAATTTCATAACAAAATTAATGTATATATATATATATATATATATATATATATATAAAGGGAGGTGTTAAAGTTCCCCAAAGAGATTCAATATTTTGAGGAACTTTGACACCCCCCACCTCTTTATATATATATATATGATAAAGGAAGGAAGAGTGTTCCATCATAATAGAAATTGTATAAGTAAAAATCAAAAATTATTATTTATGTATCAACGTTTCGTCTTCCTCAGGATGATTTGTCCAAAGTTTTTGTACTTGCATGATGCTTTCTTCAGACAAATCATCTTGAGGAAGTCTTATAATAAAGAAAAATAGTTGATGAATAGATAAATAATATTTTTTGGTTTTCCTTTTTACAATTTCCATTATATACATATATATGTTGTTTGGGCGATATATATATATATATATATATATATATATATATATATACACACACACACAATTCATAACACTGTCATAAGTAAAGCTCAATAAAACTCATCTCAGGTAGAAATAATAACACATGCAAGTCGTATATTTTATGGGTATTAAAAGATAATTTTCTTTCTAAATACATTTTTTTGTTGATTTTTTTCAGATGCTATTTCCTTACTTCAAGCCCCAATCCTACATTTCGAAAAGCATGAAACAAACTACTTAGAAACAGAAACGTTCATGAGCTCTAAAAACACTTTAAACTTATTTCTGTGTCAACATTTTTTTAATTAGTTTGTTTTCTATGCTTATCAACTCATTCCATGTACTAACATTTTCATAATATATATATTAAGAGAAGTGAGAGGACAATGAAATTGTTTTTTTTTCATTTTTTGCTTTTCAAAGAAATCAACAACTGTGGAAAAAAAAAAGGGAAAAAAAAAAATCTGCTTTGCGTGAGATTCTCACCTGGAAAGTTCATCAGCAAACATTTCAATCTGGGTTGGGTTAATGGTCGGATCAAGAACAACCCAGGCGCCTCCACGGAGCTCTGCATAAGGGGGAATGTAAATAATCACCGGTTTCTTGTACACCCGAAGAGCATCAACAATGTAGGAGCCAAACTTTAACACCTGGTCATACATGTCTAGCAGGAAAAAAAAAACAACAAAAAAACAGTTATTAAAAGAAAATGCACACCTGTGGAGTAATTACATTTCAAAAAGGAATATAAAAGGGAAAAAGTTAAAGACGATATGAAAGGGATTAAGGGCAAAATTCACACAAGTCAACTTGAAAAGCCTCGCGGCCATCATGCAGAGGAGCAGACTGCGTTGGTTGCACATTGAATGCAGCAATGGCTGAATTGCTAAAGTCCAACAGTTGAATGTGCCAGCGGAGAAGACCACTACTGGCAGACCTAAGTTGTCTTGGGAGGACGTGGTCAAATGTGATATGGGTATGGATTAACCAAAGACAAGAGACTACACACAATCAGGCCCCACCCACATCAGAGTATTAATTGTGGCCTGATTCAACAAATAAACCAGTTGATGATTATGATGGTGTAGAATAACTGGATAGTAAAATAAGAACAAATAAATTAAATAAGGATTTGAGACTAATATCTCCAGAAGGTTTACTGATTACACAAGTCACTGTGATAATGATCATTAAAATGAGAAAAACACTTGTTATAAATAAAACGTTACAAAAATAAATTTTAGAATAACAAATATAACAATTTGCTTTTGTGGGTTTAGCATAAACGAAAAACTGGGATTATAAGATATTATAAGATCTTTTAATGTTAATACGTAAACAGAAAAGGGGGGGGGGGTCAATCTTACTGACACAGGAATGTCAGAGCGTGGTGCAAGTATTAAAAAAGTACCTTTCATGCCACCAGAAAATCCTCTCCAATTAGCAAAGATTATCAATGGTAATTCTTCTTGGTTAAAATCTTTTATGGTCTGAGCTGTTTTATAGGCTGAATCAGGAAACCACACTTGACCGGCTTGTTGGATATTCTAGAGAGAGAAAATAGAAAAACAGTTACAAAAGCTCGAACACAGAGAGGAGCAGGAGATAGTATTGCGAGAATAAGAAGTGGATGGAGTAAGTTCAGAGAACTTTTACCACCATCTGCCAAGTGTACGTAGTGTGATGATCGATGAAAGTGACACCTGGTGTTTATTATTGCGTTTCCAATAAGTATTTATTGCATTTCGGCATTAGATAACCTAGAAAGGAACCCCTGATTGCACGAGAGGATGACGGGGGGGGGGGGGGTCGGCTCAACTGACCATAATGGAATATTAATGGAATTACTGATATTAGATACATCTGAGTTTTGCCCTTTGTACATTTTCATTGTTACAGTTTTTTTTTTTAATAAATCGTTAAACAGAATACATGTGTCACTGAGTCATTAATTTATCAAGACATTGACAACCTAACCTAGTCGTGCCAGTGTCAGGGATCCTAACTCTCACGCCATCTTGCTCTTATCCTCAATCACACCACATAGGTGCATTACATGTGTCCTCTGACGATTTCATCCTTTTTTTAAATAAAAAAAAAGTGGTGTCAAAAAAGCAATGATTTCAACATTTTGAGATACCCAATTTTTAGTTACATAAGCGACACATCTTTGTTGCAAGTTACTCACCATTGACCAATGCCCAACTTTATCGGCATAGAGATATTGTTGACAATTACTGGACGTAAATACACCCAACCAACTGCCAATTAGCTGAAAAGTCACATCCTTTCTAACCAGAGAAATAAAGACACCCCAATTTATAGCTGCAGCTTTTAAAGCACACAGTTATCTTCCCTTAAACTGCTTCTGCTGTTACATGACAAGTAACATTTCAGCTTAAAAAGGTGATCTTTTGAAATCTACATGCAAGGCCTATATAAAGAAGTCACCACATAAGGTTAAAATTGCAGGAAAAATGCTACATTTGTGTATCTATCTTTTAAATTGTCCTCTTTCATTGTGTTTGTGTAACTTGACTTTCCTTACATTAGCGATATCATCTATTTTTATTCATCTACAGTGTTACAAGTATCGAAAGAACGAACGATAAAAAAGTAAATTCAATAAATAGGTATTAAGTAAATCTGTTCGACGATTTTTTGTTCAAACGAGAACGTTTCTCACTTTAGATTCAGAATCCAGATTTGCAGGATCCGCAGGAATGGTGACTTCCACAGTTCGAGTTTCCACACAAACTACACCAACTGGAATACCACCTAGCCTGAAAAGATGAAAGAAAAAGCTCCCAACATTATTGATAAGAATAAACATTTAGATTTTGCATCATCTACATCTTGGTTATACTCGTAACATTTCAGCCACTCTGGGAATTTTGAAGTGAACCACTGCAGAAGGTCAGAGAGAGAACAATGGAAAAAATCTGGTAAAGAAAATAACGACGAAGATGAAGATAATAGAATAGTCTGAAACGTAAATAACAAAAAATCTCAGAAAAACGAAAAGAAAAAATTAATTTTTTTCTCTTCAATTCTAATTCATATTTAAATAATTTTTAAAGTGAAATAATCGATTCAGTTATATTTTTTATTAGTTCAAAAACTACTGTATGTGTTGATCAAAATCATTATATCTGTTATGTTTCTCAAACAGTCAATCATCTGTTAGGATTCTTTATTTGGATTATTTGAACTACTACTTTTACCTTGAATGTTATTCTCACAACATTCATCTTGTCGAATTTGGGAATCTGTACGGAATTTTAAACGAAACCCTTTATTTAATCCACGGAAATAGCTTGCTTTCATTCCATCAGCCATGACCGGGTAGAAGTCTTAATTGGTAATTGTATTTTTAGTATCACCCGTACTGAGGATTGAACCTTCAACCTCCAGAAGACTGTCACTTAGAACTGATTATTAATTACATAGCACTTATATCTGTTACGTTACAGACCCTTTTTAGCATATTAATTTTTCAATAGTTTTTCTTTCTTTCTCAAAACAAAACCCAATATGAACAAATTATTTTTTGTTTTATGATTGATTTAAAAATAATCTTTTTTAAAATAATCTTTTTCATTTTGTCATTTTGTAGAATTAAAAGAACAGATTTTATTTACATACAATGTTGAAATATTCGCTATGAAAAAAGGTCGACGCTCCATGGACTGATGCCTTCTTATGGAGAGCTCCAATCAGTGACGATTGCTGAAGACTTTGTGGCATTCAATAATGGCCACATTAAGCTTGACCTTGCGTCACATCCATCTTTCGTAGAGAAAAGAGAAAGAGAGCCTGCATACACTTTTATACAAACTGCACGAGTCAAAGTACAAGTTCATGTGGGTAAGAGTTGGTTAGCATTGCTCCACATCCCAACACTGGAATTATATTTATAAATGTTTGAATAATATCTCAACGGATACTGCCCAAGATGGATTTTTCTATCTACGATGATTTACAAAAAGAAAAAAAAGAAAAAAAGAAAATGTCTAAACTTGAAAATTTAAAAAGTGGAAAGCTTGTTCAATCTCTAAGATAAATAAATAAATAATTTATTTGGAGAATTAAAAAAAACAAAACATCCTTATTTGGCTTCTTAAATTTCTATACTGTAGTAATTCAAATTTGAAACGATGAAAAGTGCCAATTTTATTTCATTATAAAGTTGTTTACAACAAAACAAAATAAATACAAATAAGTCAATGCAATGTATTCACCTGGCACGTCCACAAACTACGGTCTGAGCCCAAGAGCGTAAGATTTCCATGAAAGAGTCTTTGTCAAAGAAACCACTGATCCAGGAACCTTTCTTTGCTGGGGGAAAAATACAAAATGAAAAATTACCTTTTGTCAGCACATAATCATTCACTGTTGAGTTTGATATTTAAAGCCTGCTATTAAATCACACAAATAGCTAAGAATTAAATTAGTGGTTCCCAATCTATTTCATTGGAATTCAAAATGTTAAAAGCCGTTTAGAAAATAACCCTTCAACTTAATAATACACGAAATATAAGATCGCATTTTGGTTTCATTGCATGCAAATGCAGAAAAAGCTGATTGGTTGGTTGGTTAATTGCTTTACGGCATATCAACCCTTTTTGGGTTATTTAATGCCAAATCCAGTCATTTTGGTAGAAGATTTTAGTTTCAAGTTCTTTATATATGTATGTTTAAGTGTAACGGAAAATTGTTGTTTTTGTTTTTGCAGAACATGAGTTTTTAAAGGGAGGAAAAAAATAAAAATAACATCAATCAGCCATCTATTCTGAAAAAAAAAAAATTGAGAGTAAATTTTTTTTAAGAAGATTTTGGTCTTTAACAGGTTCTTAAGATTTTTCTAGTTGTAGTATTTCCTTCGGCTTTGTTGTAGATCCTGATAGTCAATTAATATATGTTTGACTGTAAAAGGTTCTTGACATTGGAGACTCTCTTCACCTTTCATGTTTGTGGGTAATACACCAACTTCACACAACACTGCTGACCTGTCGCTTATTGACCTACAAGAACCACTAGCGACATAAAATTATGGCAGAAAATATGCACAGAGAGAAAACCAGCTTCTCCAACTCAGGCCAAAACTACTGTTGCAGTTAAAAAGAAACTCTACTCTTATTTCAGAAACATTGAAAAGAAATCAAATCGCATTCTTTCAAAGTTTTATATAAAAAAAATCATTTGATCTGTTGATCCTTACACATTAATCCTCTCCCCATACAGTCCCATAAAATTGACCATTAAACAGCAAATCCAAGTTAAATTTCAATACATATTTAAATAATTGATTCAGTTAGTGTATTTGTTTATCACTGTTGAATTTGTTGATATGTTATGTTTTGCAGACAATCACATCTCTTAATATTATTTTTACTTGAAAGAAAAGACAGTACAAAATCGACTTGGAAATCTGGGGGGGGGGGGAATGATCTCTTCTCTACATCCCTTTCTCACAGAAGAGACGTTGCTAGTCTCTCTTTCAAAAACTTCCTTTGTGTATCTAAATCTAAATGGAACTTCCATGAACAAAGTTTCTTTCCAAGAACGTCCCATCTCTAGAATACTACAACATTGTTTTCAAGCTCAATGTTAACAAATTGTTGTTAAAACCGTCTTCTGACCATTTCATTCATCGTTTCCAATCTTCAAGATTATCATTCATCGTCAACTGACAATTTCATTAACCCTCATTCTTGAGTAGCTTTCGGGCCTTGTATTACAAAAAGACAAATTATAAAACGAAATTTAATTGGTAAATGAAGGAAACTACATTGTGAATTACATTTTAATTTCTTTCAAAAAAATATTTCTCCCCCTCCCACTAAATGAAAAAAAAGGAAAACAAATAAGTGGACTTTGAATGTGAAAATGTAATTTACTGCTGAAAAATATATTTTTTCCTGCAAAATTTCTATTTCATCTGTCATAATGGAATATGTTCAATGTTATTGAGAAAGACAAAATCTTTTAAACAGACATAAACATGAATATTTGTAGATTTGAGATTTACCTGGATCCGGACGCCCATTCAACAGCCATCTTGGATCATAACTGGCTTTGGTGGGCATAAAGTCAATTGGACGGTCAACTGGATCAGAAGGGTGAATAATTGGAAGTGGTCCACCATGAAACTACAAAAAAAAGCAGAAGATAAAAAAGATAGAAACACCTTTGGATAGGAACAAAGTGTAGTATCTGTTCTGATGCTGCACTTCGTAGTCTTTTCTGTTCTCGATCAGTGAAGGAGAAGTCTTTCTAGACTGAGGCAATTTTTTCATTTTTGTTCGAATCCAGAGTGTTATTTTGGTGGGAACTAGATTAAAAACTGACCTTGTGTCTGACTGCCTTCGTGGGGAGGCAACTAAATAGGAGCAAAGATAGAAATTCATCTCATAATTCAACCAATGAGATTTCATCACAGTTAACAGATCTGTTTGAAACGAAATTCTGTAACAATGGCAGCTCAATGCAAGTTTTTAACAAGTTATATGTGGTGAGCAGTTTTAAAATGTTTTATAACGATAACGACATGTCTGTATTATCAACAATAATACACAGTGACTATTAGTATGCATAGAGAATGTAGTTTCTCAACATGCGTGTTGCTAAAAACTTGATAATATCATATATTGTAATTCTTCAGCAATAAGAGCAAAACTACAAAATGTAGAAGTGAAATTTACCTTTGGCATATATGAAAGCCACTGTAATATTTTGTAGACTCCATCAAAATCATCGGGAGCAACATCATGGGAGACACCATTGTTGTGCATTATCTGAATGCCTCCCAATTGACTATTGCTTGTATAAACCTCTCGGCCCAACACCTGAAATGTGAAAGAAACAAAACAAAAATTCAGTCTTTGTCCAACCATATTTATACAACAGCATTCTCAGTTGTGTATACATCCATGTTTATGTGTGTGTATAAACATTCTGACTGTGTAAATGTTTGCATTATATTGCACCACACGTGTGTGTGTGAGCATGTGTAGCTTTAGCCTTTTTGCATAGACATTTTAAACATTTACCAAAACAAAAAACATTAATGAATTGGTAAATGTGCTATTTAAAAAATAGATATAATCGATAATAATCGATTTAAAAAAATATCTACAGTTGCATTTATAAAAACGTCTACTCTGACCTTATTGAGTGCTCCAGCGCCCGTCAGAATGATATGGGAGTTTTCCACTTGGATGATTCTTTGCCCAAGCCGAACGAGGTAGGCACCAATTCCGATAGCACGGCAGGTCACCTAGAACAAAGAAAAAGGGAACAGACAACCCAACATTTACCAGGTGTAGCTTTCTTTTATGTTTTGTTTTGTGTCCCATGTCTTGGTATAAAGAGGAAGTAGGAGGTGGAAGAAGAAACAGGGTGAAAAGATGAAATGAAGGAGAGAAGAAAGGGAGAAAAGAACACCAATTTTCACTGAAAACGTGTGCTCATATCAAAAAAATTTTAAACCTAAAATATTTTCCTTCGTTGAAATTTTTCATCTCATCAGAAATGTTCTAAATTCAATTAAAAACTTTAATCGTTTTTAATAATTGTGATTTATTTTATGAAAAGAAATTAAGTCAATTTTTAAAATTCGTCTACCAAGAGAAGAGTCTATCAGGCATTTGTATGTATGGAAGTGAAACGTTGCCTCTGAGAGTTGAAGACATGCATTGCATGGAGAGAAATGATATAAAAATGATGTAGAGACAGGATGACCTCAAAGTAAGACTAAATCTGGATAGTATAGGGAGACGTCTGCAGAACAGGAGACTTTTGTTCGTTTGGTCACAGTAAAGAACGGATGAGAGTTCTTGGGTTAGTAGATGGAGAACAGTTGATGTGACAGGGTCAGTTGGCAGGGGTAGGCTAAGGAAAATGTGAGGAAATAACGATGGACTTGCGAAAAAGACAGTTTGGAAATCAATTTCTAAAAGTCGTCCAACACATGCCACAATGTAAAACAGACGTTAAACCGAATTGGATGATGATGATATAAATTATCAAATTACTGTAAGTTCTGCTAAATTCTGGCTATTTCCATTGTGAATTTGAAATAACTTAGAAACTGCCTTTTTATTAAGTGGTACACTAAAATGAACTTAAAATGCACTAATTTGAAATACTCTAACTTATGCGGGTTCAGCTAATTTTAATAATTCTGTGTCATCATCTCGTCAAGAATAGAACAATGGAAACATCAAGTAAAAGTAAACTGATTAATCTTGGGATCTCTCCATTAACAAAAACTTTCCCAAGTCCGTCCTGATTAAGCAAAGAAAAATTATGAAAAACTCATTTTTAAGATTTACTCACCAAACTAATCGTGATAATTTCATCGTAAGCTTGTGATGTTTCCCCAGCAATCATGCCAGATCCTCGGAGATTTTCCACACCAATTCCATCTTCTCTGCCTGCAAAGAAAATGGAATCAATATAGTTATTCCCAAATTCATTCAATCAAAATACCATTCAAATTGCAGGAAATCCAAGATATAGAAAAAAAAAAAAAAAAATGAATTCAAAATCCAAATAAACTAATTGGATACACAAGTCACACGACCTCGTTCTCTCAACTAGGTCTGAAAAACGGGTCACACGACCTCGTTCTCAACTAGGTCTGAAAAAAACGTGTCAAACAGCCATCAAGAATTCCAGGTATGCACATCCTGTAAGAGTTTCATTTGTTCATTCCCAGCTCCGTGAAGTTAATAAACCATTTATTTCAGGATATTTACCCACACAAACAGAGGATCAACAAAAAAAAAAGTGAGGTACATAATACATTGTCAGAAATAATATCCAATGCGTACTATATATATATATATATTTAGATTTTTCACTTATAAAATAGATTCTTCAGTGAAGACCGGGGTTGTGCCAATAATATATATTTATATATATATATATATTAAGTTTAATCTATATATGATTAAACTTATACATGTTTGATTTTAAACAGGAGTGCCAACTTCTGCTTATTCAGCTTTTGATCCGTTTTTTCAAGTCTTCGTACGACAGATTTCAGGTTATAATCCAAGGAGTGTAAAAAACGTTGTCAGGCGGTTGCAAAATGAAATAAATTGGTGAATCTATCAAGAGGGCGCTCTTTTAAATTATTTTAACAGAATGGTTCAAACACTGCAACCCGAAACCGTCAGAATGGATGTGTTATTTGTTCAAATGTTCCTAAATTCGTTCTTTGGGATGCCATGCTTTATAAGATGTTGGTATATGGAGCTTTAATGTGAGGTGGCAAGTAAGTCGGCGTGATATGGTAGTCCTAGTCATGCCAATATACGTGCTGTTTGCAGAGACACATTCTCCGATTAATAAATTACTAGTTTTTGACTTTTTGTAGTATATAATGAATCTGATTTTAGAGAGTTATTATCTACTGGGGTTACGTGTTTGTGTATAATATTTTGTATTTTTTCTTCAGCGTTATGAGGGGGGAGTGAACGTAGTGCTGTTGAAATAATTTAAAAAGAGCACTCTCTTGGATAGATTGACCAATTTATTTCATTTTGCAACCACCTGACGACGACCGATATCGGTCGAAAAACGTTCGCACAAAATACGGAGATTTTTTTTACACTCCTTGATCAAATCCGTCGTACGAAGACTAGAAAAAAACGGATCAAAAAACTGAATAAGCAGAAGTTGGCACTCCTTAATCGAACATGTAAAAAGGGAGGGAATGCTGCCCAATTATACAAACTTATACAACTTAATGCACTAATGTATTTGGCACTTGAAAACCCCACCCCACTCTAGAACCTATTGTCACTCGCTTCCTGCCTACAGAATATGCCAGACTAGATAGACACTAACCCCACCCTCTGCCCCTCCACCCTCTTCGCTTGCTTCTTTGAAAATATGATTCTTTTTTCCTTTTTTCTTTCTTCCTCTACTTTACTCAAGTTAATTTTATTCCCTTTTTGCTACCCCCCACTACTTAGACCCTTTTGCTATGGCAGTTTCTTACAATTCACCCCCCTCCCTTCATATTCCTTAATTTATTATAATTTCATTCTATTTTCTATTTCATATTTTAATTATTTACAACTGAATTTTAATCAGACCGGACCGCTTATCTATTTTCCCGATACACACACAACAGACCAGGAAGATATGGTTTGCTATATTCCGATAAAGATTCTTAAAACCCTGAATTTATCATTCTAATATCGAACATTGAGTTTTTTTCTGCATTTTCTATCATTTGACTGTTTGATAATTTTAATTTTACTTACAGTGATTTCACGCTGGACTTTTTTCTTAACTGTCATTCAGTTTTATTTGGAATGTTCACTCCTTTAGAAACTTTTTTATAAAAAAAAACTTTAAAAAACTTTTTGACTTGTAAAGATTCAACATCAAATCAGCCCATACCTTGATGGGTACGTTAAAACATAAAAATGTGTTGTTTGCCGTTATATTTATGTTTTATATAGTTTTATATATTTTTAAAGCAACGTTTTTTTACTCGCAGTAATGTCATTGCGGTAATAGTCCTCTGAGGAAAAGATTTTCTTTGAAATCCCATGGATTAAGGACTTTACAGTACTTTTTGCTTGAACTTTGATATGTAATAAAGTTTGATTCATTTCTCATTTTATTCTTTCATCTAATCCATTATATATATATAAAAATAAGAGAATCAAATTTGATAAATTCTAGTTATTATATAGACTAAACAATTAAAAAAAAAGAATGCGTGTTTTTATAGTTTATCAAGCATGTGTTCATTCAAGCATATTTCCTTTAATAATAAGATAGACATTCCATGTCTTGAAAGGAAAAAAAGTTAAAGACATGAATTTTGGAAACTGTTTTTAGTCTGACTAAGTTTATCACTTTGGAAAGAATGATCAACAGACTGAATAGACACAGAACGTCTCATTTCTTACCGATTACATCTGTGATTTTATAGCGAGCTTCTCCATTGTCTTCAATCAATTCTGCTCTGACTGCATTCGCCGCACTCACTTTCTTAAAGTCATCTGGCCTCAAATATAGATATTTGAAACCCTGAAATAAAAACGATGCATATTAAAGCTAAATTGGCAATTATAATAGACTTGTGGATATTCATGGAAGAAAAAATAAAACTTTGTAATTAATATCAAATGCCATATTTTCCTGAGTATTATAAAACCCCCAGGTCCATTCAAATTTCAATGTCTACTTTTTACGATGTTAAAAGAAAATAAATTAACCTGATGTTTTTTAGCCATTGTGTTTTCCTTCCCCTAATTTCAGTTTCAAAACTATTTTTTTTTTCATTTGCAAAGTTGGTAACTATACATTCTCATGCAATTTGAATGTGTCAATTAGTCAATCAAGCAATGCTACTTTCGTTTGACATAACTTTAAATTAAAAAATATCCTTTATTAAGGAAGATAAATTTGAAATGCAAATCAATGTTATCTTGTTGGCATAACTGTTCAAATTTTAAACTTTTTTTTTTTGATTGGAACCAGCAATCAATTGATATTTGCCAAACATGATTTCAATTCCCTCTCATTCAATAAATGTGGAGTATATATCATCAGGCCTCATCCCCTAAATTGCATATTATAAAATGTCAAAGTAAGAATAAAAAAGGTCATCTCGTATCATAGGCTTAGAATAAGGAGAAAAAAATTCCTCATTTAATCCTCAAGCTGAGTATGATAAAAAAAATACTCTAATCTTCCTTTGCTTGAGGTCTCCATGGACCAATTTAGTATATGGGGAGGGTCAGAAAAAAAAGACTTTCATTTTTTACTGATAAATGTTCAAAAAACAGTGAAACTAGGTCAAACAGTCGGCTACTGATTACTTTTACTTTTTATTATATTCAAGCAGTTGTGAACGTTTGCACATGAATTAGAGAGAAAAGCCGTCAGAGGGTTTGAGGTTAAAAAAAAAAAACAGAAGTTTTTTAAAAGAAATAAGTCAGACTTCTTTTAACTGTTTTTTTTCTTTTTCAAGTTGCTATTTTTTAATTATAGGCAGAGGGAAATTGTAGTTTTACAACTTTCCCAACAATATTACTGCATAAATTACCAAAATAGATCTGATAGCATTTAAACTTCGCATAGACGATTCCATTGTCCTCAACGATATGCAGAAAGACAATCACATACGACCCATGGTGAATGAAGAGAACCATTAGGAAAAAATTATCATTGTTCATATGTGCCAAGGGAAATACAGTTTTAATTTGTCATCTTCTGATTATAACTTCTATCTTAAAAAATAATTAACGTTTCCATGCATCAATTATTTCTGTTTAGTAAAAATATGGTTTCAAATCTTAATACATTTTCAACACTGCTTTTTTATTTAGTTTGTAGTCATCGACAATTTTCTTGCGATTATCATACTTATTTGTTTAGTATTGAAATACCTCACCTTATTGGGGTCAGCTTCATCTTCCCAGGCAACTCTAAAGAGATGTTTTATTTCTTCAGCCAAACCGATCCTAGCACCACTGTTCGCTGCCAAATAAATCCTTGGTAATTTGTGGTGACGTGCCAGTTCAGATGCGCCCTGAAACAACATCAAAATTAAAAAAATTAGCAAACAAGATTTTATTTGTAGTTTTACTTTTCAAAATTCAAAGGAAAATAATTTTCAGATATTCCTCAAAGTCTACGAACAAATTTGAATTAATCATGAAATTGCTCGATTGTTGTCAGCTGATCTCTAGCAAATTAGTGAGTCTGAAAATATTTTGTTTTCACTAAATTATTCAGATTCTAATCTTATCAAAAATCCTTCTCTAAATCATTTTATATGTTCAAATGTGTTTATTCTTTTTCTCATATCAAAGGTCACTCACTCATTGTCCAAGTGTTTCTGCCCCAGTCTCAGCTTGATCCAATCTCAAATCAGCATTTAGTTGTCAAATAAACTAATTAATATTGATCTAAGGTATTCACCTGTTATAATATTACTTCACTTTTTAACTCATCTATTAAAAAGACAGCTAAACCCACTTTATTTCTAACCTAAACTTCAACATAATAACCAAGATTATCTTTTGTTAAACAAGTTACAAATAATAGAGATATTTAAAAAGTAATAATCAAAAACAAACATGAAGACTTGCTACTTACTTTAAAGAGAAAATCTTCCTGGGGACCAAATGAGCCGATTTTGTGTGTGATATCATTAGCTATCACTATAATATCCCTACCATTGGGAAACTCGGGAGTTTTTAAAGTCATTTTCCAAGCAACCATTCCAACCTACAAACGAAAAATAAAGTCAGTCATGATTCAAAAACTGTCATTTGAAATAACAAAATCACAGAATATAAGATTCAAGTATCTTTCCTACATTTTATGAGGAGTTTTACAAAAAATTGCAATTTGTTAACCAATGTTTCAGTTGCTTTCTAGAACAACTTTTTAGACCGTTTACAGTAAATAGTGAGTGTCAACTGATAGAAACTATAAAACGAAAAAAGTAAAAGACAAAAATATGAAAGCAAATAAATTACTAAAAATTAAAAGAAATATTAAACTTATTTCATGCAGATTCATTTCTATATTGATATAGGAAACCATACTAATATGTAACATTTTTTTTTAAGTAAATCTACTGTAAATGAAAGAAAAAAACTTTCATACAAGAAAAATAAAATTTAAAATCTCGTATATTAAAAGAGAAGCAAAATAAGACAAGGCTAATAAATCAGAGTCAGCACGAGTCGGCTTGTGTTTTTTTGTTTGACCTACTTAAAATAAATTGTTTCCAAACTCTAATCAAGAGAAAATGTATTAAAATTAACTGGAAGTCATAGTGGGGATTCAGGTCATTTTTTTTTTTGCTTATTTGACCGGAGTTAAACACTGATCCTATTGAGGCTTAGAAAAAAAATTGTACTTTTTTTCATGTGGTCCACCCACGTAGAAATGCAGAAATTCTGTTCAAATTATGGATCATGTCGTTTATCTTTTCCTGTCTACCAGAAATGTGGAATCGGAGTCAAAATTTTTTTTAATCAAATTCTTTAGAGTCCATTCATTACATTCACAATCTTGAAAAACATGTTATCATCGTCAGTTTAACATCCAGTTTACTTGCTGGCATGTGTTGGACGGCATTTAGAAATTGACTTCTAAGCCAACCAATCTCCAATCAGGCCTCCATCCATCTCTCAAGTTCATCCCCATCATTTCTTCATGTTTTCCCTGGCCTTTGTGGGCTGACCCTCCTACCTCAATTGCCCCACATCCACCAACCCAGGAACCCCCTCATCCATTCTTTCAATGTGGCCAGACCATCGAAACCTCCCATACTGCATGCATCTCCCCATACTGTTCAGATCCAATCTTCCTCTGAACTCATCAGATATGAGCCTGTCTTTAAGACTTGCATTACACATCCATCATATCATTCTCATATAACGCACGTCCTTAACCCCCACCGGTCAGGTCTCACCCCCTCCGTTCTCGTTAAAATACAAAATGCTATAAATAATATTTAGTATATAAAAATTATTACTAGTAGTAGATTTCTTTGGCCAAACTTAAACCTTTTAAAATTTCAGGAGTCTGAATCGGGTTACCAATTCTACGCCCGTGTTGTTTATCAAACGCAGACCCAAACTTCATTTGAAAATATCGTTTGACAACAAAAAAAAAAAAAAAGGAAAGAATTATATAGCAGTCATTTTCCCATGTGATGAGAAAATGTCTTTTAATAATAATAAAAAGAAGAAACCCTGTATCCAAACTTACTTCATTCTCTCCATGTAATCGGTTCTGCATGATGATCTGGCCGTGGCTGTCGAGCACCAATTCGATGTAAGTGAAAACTTCCGACGGAATGCTCGTGTTCTGCTCTTTTAACTGATTTACATGTTCTTGCCACAACTTCATCAAAGCCTGAATTTGAAAAAAAGTTAATTTCTTTGTTATGGTTGCGTGGGGGGAGGAGGGATATATATGTTGTTCAGTCTTTTTTGTGGTAAACCATGTTTCCAGATGCCGATCTCTCAAGTGAGGATCAGTACATGCATGAAGAAGGATAATATTTCTATGTAAAACAGAATTGACTAGCAAGCCCCATGGAAATTCCATGTTAATTAAAGAATAGAGGTTTGAACTTTATCATTTTTATCAAAAAATCAATATAACCAAAAAATTTTATAGATACATAAATGAAAATATATTGCATATATTACTTTTCAAACACAGATATTTGAGGTTATCACACTCTTTCTTTTACTGTCAACTCATGCATCATTCTCTCTTTCTCAACACACTTTTATGAATTACTATTTGCTGTTTCAACCTTTCCTTTCATCCTCTGTTTGAACATGTGTGCTGTTAGCTGCTAATGAACACTGCTACTACTAGGTTTTCAAATTGTCTCAAAACATTTTTCATTCAAAAATTCAAAACAATTTTTAATTTGTATAAATAGATTTACTTTTATGTGTTAGAAAAATACTTGTAACTTTTCTAAATTGAAAAATTAACAGAAAACAAAATTACTCAATATTTTATAACTTCTTGTGTCGATACGCAAATTAAATTTACCATTAATGTATTCCTTTTTGGGGGATTCAATGTACATTGCTACTCAAAAATGCCTTCTTTTTTAGGGTAAGTAAAGGTCGGAATGTTGGGGGGGGGGGGGGGGGACAAAATGTTTCTCACCTGTCTGAACATTTCAGGAAAATCATAGACATATGTTGTTCCACTCGACTGAGCTTGAAAACGCTTCAACTGCAAATGGTCTTTAGTCATATATGGGGTACTAATCAGTAGACCGTGGAAAGGTCCTTGCTTGGTACCGTAACCTTGGAACATCACCTAGAGAAAAACGGTAAAGAAAGAAAGACATTACCAAAGTCAAATTTAGATGAGGCTTCCAAACAAAGTAATGTTAACTTACCTGTCCTGTCCTTGCATCAGTAACTTCTCTGTATAAAGAAATGTCCAGGTAATATCCACTTTCATTTGTGACGTTTAATCGGATCGGAAAACTATTACCACTGGAATGTAATCTGAAAGAAAATTAATAATAGGTTTAATCCTTATTTTTTTTCAATATAGTGAATTCTGCATCATTATTTTGGAACTTACTTTCTGATTTTAGTCAAATTATATACAAATTTGAGTTTTTAAGTTTCTAATTTACAAAATGGACCAAAATATAAATGTTTGTATCGTAGAAATCAGTGTATTGTTACTAGCCTAAAAGGCTGGCTTTTATAGGGCTTTAGCTTTTATAGGGCTTTATTTCAAATCATCATAATTGGTATTCTTAATTTTATTATATTTGGCATCCAAGGGATCTTTATGCAAAGTTTAGTGCAATTCCTACCAATATTTTTAGAATCTTAAGCGTTTGCTAATATTAATAGCAGTAGTAACAATAATAGTATCATAATTTTGCTCTTCCTATGACACATCCGTTATGTCAATAATTTTATTTTTAAACGTTTCTCCGCGAGCTGCAGAATACTCACTAACATGGTTGAGTTTCCTACCAGCCTTAGGTGTTCACTTGGTTTATGTTCAATGTTCGTCCATTCGCAAATGGTATCTATCCATCTTTTCTTTTGTCTACCTTTTGACGGGCTTTCTTGTATTATGCCTTCAACATATATTTTGCATAGCCCTACACTGGAACACTTAACGTGACCAAACAATCTCAAGACTTTACATTTGATGACAGAGGACATTGATCGGACGCCAATGAGTTTTTGCAACTTTGCGATAATTATGTAATCAGATAGTTTATGATAATAAAGCGCATGATGTGGCTTTGGAAGGTTTCTACTTTCGGACGTAATTTTACAGTCCAGTTGACAGATTCAAGTCAATAAATGCTTCATACCAAATCTGGTAGAATTTGACTATAGGTTTTTTAATCCATAAGTGTTTATTATTACCAGTAAAAGTAGTACACCCATAAAATCCAAAATGTCATGGGTGATCATGCCCAATAATATTACCTATATTTATTGTTTTTAATAGTAGTAGCAATAACATTTTACCCCCTCCTCTAAATGATACACCTGATAAAAAGGTTGAGAACTAGAACACAATCAAAGAAGTTTGTATCAGTTAAAAACTAAAAAAGGAAAAAAAAGAAAATGAGAATCAAACTGACCTGATAGTAAATTTCAGTTCTGAATGCATCACCCGGAGTTTCCATAAACGACTCCCATAACGCATTACAATATTGCGTACGGTATCTTCCAGCTGTCAAAGAAAAGTTGAAACATTTAATACTTTTTTCTTTTTGATTATTGTGATCAGAGTGTAACATTAATTGTTAATCATCGACTGTTACTCCACATTGTACAATATATACAAACTGTGTAGGAGTGTAAATGTTCGAAGTTTTGAAGAAGTGTTTATAATTGCAACATTTAAAAATGACATTAAACAATAGCAACATTTCTTTAAAATGTCTGAGAAATTTCTTTCATGGATCTTTATCAGAGAAGAGTAGGTCCAATCTGTATCAGAGAAGATTAGGTCCAATCTGTATCAGAGAAGAGTAAGTTCAATCTAAACGACTTGCTTATCCAAAACCGGATGATGATGAATGAGGAAGGGTGAATGACGTAAATAAAGGGAGAATGATAAGAGGAGTAGTAGGAGATGAATGACGTAAATAATTAAAAGAAGAGAGAAAGGAGAGGGGGAGGAGGGAGAAGAGCAATTAAAAACGAATGATTATTATCTCATAAAAAAAAATATAATATATATTTAATACCATTCACAAAAAATCCCCCATGTGTATCATGGTAGCTACCTATGCGGGGTTAAGGGCATCCTGTCTTTGTCACTGTCAACGGCTAATTAGTGTGTTGACATCAGAAAGCACCAATCAAAATCGTGAATAAACGTCTAACGTCAGTATGGAAAATGGAGGACATCACAAAATGAGCTTCATTTTTTTTCAAAAGTTGCCAAAAGCTATCATTTATCCTTTATGACATGCTTCATTTTTCACGTAAATACTTTCTTGTAAAAACATGATTATTGACCAATGTCAACGTTAGAAAATTATAATATATAGATAACAAATACTGACAACGAGTCACAGGTGGTCCGAGTATTTTTTTTTAAATCAAGTAAATAAAGAAATATTCAATATTTTATTTGTTAGCATCGAGGTCATTAAAAAAAAAAGAATAAAAAACAAAGTTTAAAGTGACACTGTTGCTAAAACTTATGTGAATAGTGTTAGAACAGTAAAAAGCTTTAAACAACCTCAAATAAAAAACAGTCCTATTGTCTACAGAAAGATGGCAGTGCTAAGTATTTAAAGACTTGAGCTTTTCCGTCTCAAAAGACAATGGATACCCGCTGTAAGGGTGCCAATGCTGGGAGGCTAAACTTGTCTAATCTACTATTTAATCGAAGTCCACAGTTCACACTTGTAACCACTACAGCATCAAACTTCCGGCATAATTTACATTGACACACCGGTTCCCATTAGATCACCGAAGTTAAGCTATGTTGAGTCTGGTCAGTACTAAATGGGTGACCATTTGGGAATACCAGGTTCTGTATGTGCTCTCCGTTTATCTCGACATTGTTTCCAGTCGTCATGGACTTCTGGAATTAAACAGTGCCGATTCAGGAAAGGTATGGTTGAGGATTGCGCACCCTTGCTTCACAAGTACATACGCAGTTATCCTTACAGGGGGTATCCATTGTCTCTCAAGACTGAACGGAGGCCATGATCTTATTTCCACAAATATAAACAAAATAAAACCGCACCACAAAGTAGACAAAGATCTGAATCATTTTGCAGGAGATATTTAAAAAAACAAACAATTGTAACAAGATCCTTTAGAAAAGGTTAGTACTTACTAGGGCCACCAATATTTGTTATATCTATTATTAAATATAATTTCTTAACTTTGACATTGGTTAAAGCAGCAGCAGCCGACAATTACAGCTGCTGCTTTATACTTGTTCACAGCTTTTTGGAAACTAACACTCATCCTTTATGATGTCATCTATTCTGAAGTAAATATAGACATTTGTTTCTTGATAAAATCATAAAATGTGCTGGTGACAAACAGGCAAGATAACAAGCAAGACCAACAGAATTTTTATAATACGATAATAAAAGTTAAGATTCAGGAGTAAAATAGTGTTATATAAAATGGTCGTATATAACTTTGTTAGTTGAGGATGGTGGAAAATATGGTTCGTCAGGGTCAGTTGAGTGTACCTAAATGTCAGCTCGACCCCTGTGTGCTAGAAACGGATGTGATGTCACATGGCCTAAGGAGAGAGAGTGAGAGGAAAGAAGTCGTCAGTTTACTTAGAGGTTTTAGAGGGCGAAGTGAACAAATGCCTAGCCACCAGAATCCTGTCTTACAACATCACAGGTCGCAACCCACGGCCAACAACTCGCTCCCTTTTCAGGGGGGAGGGGGGGACCTTTTCCATGGCGTTGCAGTCACAAATTTGTGGCCCCGCCGACAGGGCACTTAAACCTGTAAGGAATTAGCAAAAAAGTTGGTTTCATTTAAATGTTTAGCATGCCTTTCCTTTTAGAGAGATTCTTATGACTGGAAAGAAAATGTTTTTTTTAATATGATGTTGTCATTCGCACTAAAAATAATATTGCCATTTAACAACTTATTTGAGTTATCATCAAAAGCAAACAGTTTGAAAAAAGTTGTCTAACCATTATGAAAATGACGAGATACTAAAAATAAGTATTCGTACCCGGATGTAAGCCTTACAAAAGTTTCATTGGAAATTTTTAAACATTTAAAAATAGATTTATGAAAGGGTTATCATTTCATGCATTGTCGGGCGGATTGAGAATACAAACATCACGTCTAGTCAATGAGGTTTGGGACCGTATAGGATGTTAAGAGTAAATGAAATATCATAGCAGAGCAGATCAAATCAGCTTTAAAAAAATTTGATGTCAAAATGAAGTTTCTTCTTACCTTTCCAGGTTCTGAGAGCGTCAAAGTTGGTACAAAATTCAGGAAAATGTGATTACAATCCGTTCGTTTGGACTGAAATAAAATACGAAAGTCAGAATTGAATGATATTTCTGAGAAAAGGTATTGGTGTTATTTACAAGTTTTAAATTTAGACGTTGAGAGTTCAATCCCTGGTAGGTGCACTTAAAAGTATTAACTGAAACTAATTATCTCAAAGGCGTGAAACATGGAATCTACGAGTGTGAATTAAATAAAGGGTTCAGTTTAAAAATCTTGTGTAACCAACGACAACAAAAGACAAGTGAAGAAGGCGAGAGAGTGCAATGGCTGAACCTTTATGAACGGCAAAAGCTAAGATAAAGGAAACATGAAAATCTTTTTAAGAAAAAATAAATAGTAAGTCACATTTCGCATTCGATTTATTATTTTTGTTCCTTCCAGCTTACATCTTACTCGGAATTTGCATTGCCTTTTAAAAACATACTACTACTATTCCCAGCAATGCTTCAAGCAAAACTACCATTCTCTCTCTCTCTCTCTCTCTCTATATATATATATATATATACACACACACACATATATATAAATGAATAAGTTTGGATCTTTCCATTGTTAAATTTCGTTTTTTGTCAGTTAAATGGTATTATTTTTTCTGAACTTATGATACAGTTTTATAGCTCATATACTTTGATATTTCATGAACATGTATTTTTGAATATAATGATTAAAAACAATTTTTTTTAATTTATGTTGATCTAAAATGTGAACATTTCAGAGTTTAAAATTTATACTGATAGAAAATTAGCTTTTTAATTCATTTGTTCTAAAAATATTCAATTACAAAATTCTGATAGAAAAAAATCTTTTGATTCAAAATGATTATTTTCTTTTTATATTCATGAAAAGATTCTACAAATAATAAAGAACAAAGTTTAAGCAGAAGAAAAGTCTGAGAGAGGAGTGAATGGCCAACTTACATAGGGATGAGAAAATGCGACTTCCAAGGCATCCATTGCTTCCAACAATGTCCGTTCACCTTCATTTTGCAAATACTCAAAAGAAGCTTCCTAAAATGAAACAAGCAGAAAAAAATCCTTAAACTTAAATGTAGACAAAAAATTGTTTCCACATAAATATGATGAGTGCGTTTTCATTTGTGTATCTACATCTGGCTCTGCACCTATTTAGCAGGTGTTAAATCTACAATAATACCAAAGAAATCTTGCAATATATTCATTTTTAAACATTCCTAGTATTAAATTTCAGTTTCTTGTACATACAATTCAACTTTGAGTTCTTTAACTTCTTTTTTTCATGGACACATGGTATTTTTAAGGTATTGCAGCATATTCATGTGCATTTACTGCAGAGTACTTGGAAACCATTAATTTCTGGAGATTTTCAGTGGCATATTCTGATTGATTCCTTGTACAAAATACACTTATATGGAAAATTTCATTGCTTAACTTTGTGTTTTTAACAAAGATATAACATTTATGAAAAAGTAGTGTAAAAAATGTAAGGAAATGCATACAATCTAAAAGAGGGAAAAATATTCAACGTGCAGGGCATAAAAACAATCATAACTTCCTTATTTTTTTTAAGTCAGATTTAAAATAATTAAAAAGATTCTTTCTTAGATTTCTTTAAATGTTATGTCATTGAGATATTTTAATTTTAATTTTTGCATGTGTATTGCTTTTTATATAATAGTGCTCAATAACAAGTAGAGCCATATATTTATTTATGCTACAAAAAAATGTATATATTTTTTTGACGACAGTCAACATAAATGAAAATAAAATGAAGAAATCATATTTCAAGGACATCACATGACCATAATTTAGTATAAACCAATGAATGTCCCTTATTCAATTCGTTATCTCCTCCCCATTTTAGAAACGTGTTTAGCCTACAGTATCTAATAATTTTACCGCTCAAAAGGCTGTGCAAGTTTATGATCAAAATCTTATTCCTACAAAATCTGATCAAAGAAATCGCTCCCTTCCCCTTATATATATATATATATATATATATATATATGTATATTATGCAAGTTTTTCTAGCATTAATTTAAAACTAAGTGTTAATAGTAAAAATATTTTTAAATGGAAAAAATCTTTTAGGGAAATTTCTTTCACGGACCTTCAGAAAGTGTCAATTAAACAGTTAAATTTTAAAAAAAAAATTTTCATATTTTTTTATCAAATGACAAACGAGTAAATAATTCGTTTTAATCAACATTTGATTTAATTATTGATTCAAATATTTTGTTTCAGAATGAATAAGCAACAGCAAAGCTTAATTTATAATGTTTGTGGAGTAAGAATGTTAATCTTTAAAAATATGAGTGACATGCCTGTTGTGTGTGTCTCTGCTAACTACTTTAAAGTTATTAAACCAAGGAATAAGATTGTCGCGAGGAAATCATAGAATCCCATGAAAATTTTTTACTGTTTTTAATGAGATTTAAAACCTAAGTAAACAACACAAAATCTACAGATTAAGATTTTAACAGATTTTCCATTTTTAAATCCTCAGAAACAGGGGAAGGGTTAGAAGGGGGGGGGGGCTTACATATGAATGTGAGCACATGTAACTTAAGTAGTGATATGTATTTGATTGGTTGAAGACATTAAAGAGTGCAAAGCTTTTTCAGTATTATGAACTTGTTCAGAGTTGGACTTTCAAGTTTGTATGAAATTAAAAAAGACAAAAACAAACCTTTGTTACTAAATCTGAATGTCTTATAATTGATCGAACAAAAAAACGGTAATCCGTAACTTCTTGCCCTTTGGCAACCTGAAACAAAAAAAGAAATAATCATTTCATTTTTGTCGAACATAAAATTTAAAAGAAATCATAGGTTTAGAGAAAGTTTCCGCACAATATTGGTACAAAAATATAACAAATTTATTTCTTAATTTTTAAAGTTTTTCTGTATACATTAATTTCATGAATAAATAAATACAAGCATTATAAATCCAAGGCGCCCCAAAAAAGTTTCAATGAGAGATGAAACTCAAAAATTTCTTATGAAATAAGCCGAATGCATACCTTGGCTTTTCCTAAATACAAATGCATTTTGTGATTGGCCGTTGGTATGGCTTCAAGATCAAAATTCCGCAGTCTGTTGATTTCCAATTGGAAAGCTAAAGCTGGCTCTAAATGGCGGTAAATTTTGTCTTCTTCAAACTGGAAAAGAAACATTAAAAAAATACATAAATTATCAAATTTAATCATTAAAAAGAAAGACATGCTGTTTTGAATGTTAATTTATAAAAATGGAGCCATTTTCTACATGTCTTTCATTTATAGTAGAGAATATTCAACAAACCAAATGACATTCTACAATAAATGCATGTAGAAAAGATAATTGTTCACTTTCACTATCTAATGCAATCTAAAACAGAGACCCAGTATAAACTGCTGTACCCAAGGATTGTTTATAGCAAAATACATTCCGATTCACATGCTTCTTATTATCATATTGATCAAGTTGAAATCTAAAAACTCATATCCCTAACTTTTGAACCAATCAAAAGTAAAAATAGGATTTTTTTTTAAACATGATTTTTTTCTTTATTAAAATTTGTAAATTTACTCTACACTTCTATTTAATAGTTAAGTATAAATTTATAATTTTTTAAATTAAACTTAATAGACACACCACTTCTGTCACTGATACACAAATGTAATTTGACGATTTTCTAATGATTGCAGGACTTTCATAAGTTTGCTTTAAAGTTGAGACCCAGCATACATGAGTACTTCAGCTAGTACATGCCTATTTCACCTCCGACAAATCTATTGTTACTTTTTATACTGGTCACAACCAATCAGAACATTGCTATATTCCTTCTCCAATGATTGTCTCCATTGTTCTATCTAGTATCTGGACTCCACGTAGTGAACTAAGTCACCATCTTGTCTTCTCTTCATAGTAGTTGGAATCTGGTTTAGGATGAATAGGTGCACACTGACATGCTGAATACGCACAACTTCAAGTTATTTAATTCTGAAAACCAATCTCACCAGCCAGAGAAGTTAGTTGTGTCATAAGAAACTCCATTACCATTTCCTTTTTTGGGGCAGCCCTGGGTGGGCTTCTGTGGCTGACTGCTGCTAAACACCAACTCCTACTTCAAATAATCCCTCTCTCCTAACATGTGACCTTGCTACACCAATCAGAGTTCTTGGTATCTCTCAACCCCCTCCCTAATCCCAGATAATTTAACTATTTGGTTATTGTTATCAAAAGCAGTCAGTCTAAAAACATTTTATTAAAAAATATGTAAAAGAAAAAAAAAAAGAAATGGCAAACAACATAAGATTAGAAATTCAGTTTCGTTTCTTTCAAGAACGTAAGTTGAAGCAACATTGCATATTCGGTAGAATTTCATAAGGAATTTATTGTTACTAGAAAATAAGTCATTTTTTGTTTTTAAACTCATTATAAATGAAAAATCATTATAATCTGTGCATGTTAATGTAATGCACATGAGAAAACATTATGCGTTCATGCGTTCTTGTGATTATGAAAGCACCTTTCTTTTTCAGCAATTTTTTTTTTTTTTTTTTAAATCAGTTCCAATTCATATGAATCATTAATTTCTCCCATTGTTTTTATATAACTTTTGCTTCTTTCTTCTAAATGAATAAATAAGAAAGTCTTTTTAATCCATCCTTACTATATTAACATCAAAACAGGTTGTGCTGATCTAATTCTATAATACAACATTAGATTTTGAAATATTGTATATATAGTAGACTGCAAATACACACAAACAGTTTTAGGTCTTCTTAATTTGCATATTTATTTTATAAACAGCTTCTAATAAATTAATATTCTGCAATATACAGTTGTAATTTTGCATTGTTGTACTTTCTTATATATATATACGTAATATTTTTGTCAATAGATCTGATGTCGCCGGGATGCTGAAAACAGATACTACACTTTGATCTTAGCCAGAAGGCCAAGGAACCATCGAAATGTTTTTATGACTAGGCATTTTTAAATGAATGAAAAAAAATTGATTTAATCTATTATTGTATTATCTTTTAATGGGGGTGGGTAGTATAGTATCAGTTCTGTTGTCATAAGATCGTTGTTTTTAAGGAGGCGGAGGTAATCCTTCCAGGTATTACAACCTCCTTTAGGCGAGGGATAATGTATCTATTATGTTGTCATGAGACCATACTCACGGGAATTACCATCTCCTTTAATGGGGCAATCTTCCTAGGTATTACCTCCTCTTTTTTGTGTATGTGTTGGGGGGGGGGGGTATAATACATGTTTGTTCCTAATGATACCATCATGGAATGATTATCTTCTCAGTGTTTTTTTTTTTGGGGGGGGGGGGGGGTAATGTACTATCTGTTCTGTTGTCATGATATCATCCTCCTAGGTATTAACTCCTTTTGGGGGGATGAGGGGGTGGCGTCTCAATCATTACCTCCTCCTTTGGGGGTCAGTGTAGTATATGTTCGTTCACCATATCATCCTCCGAGGCTAGCAAAAATATGCGACCAGAGTTGTATATATATATATTGGGTTTAAGCAAATATTCTACACCTTGACATGTATATAAATTATATCATTAACTACAGATATTTTTTTATTTCATCATCCAACATCAAGTGACCACACACCATTGTTAATAATCCATTCAATTTTTTTTTTTCAATTTTTTCTTTTTGACAAAACAAATTGGCGATTTTAAACAATGATAGTCAAATAAAATATTTATTCAATTATTTGTAAAATCACAACCCAGAAATGGATCATACTTTGAAGAACCCTGAATTTTTTAATTGTAATTATTTGTCTGTCTGTTATACCTCTTTGGGGTATCTCTTTTTTTTTAACCTATCTTCTCTAATCAAATACAAATCAAATTCTATTAAATCTGCTAGTTCAAGTTTCATCTGCTAGTTCCCAAAATGCTGTCTTAATTCCTTTCTTTTTACTATTAATTCTTAATTCGTCTAATTCCATCTTTAAATTTTCTAGACTATTGCCGTTCTTAATCAGACTTTGGAAAAAAAATTCAATTTGTTAATTGATCGAGTTTTTAAATCTGCCTTGACAGCCTTGCAAATAGATTATTTTGTTCTTTTAAAAAACTAATTTTTTTTTTTTTTTTTTTTAGAAATTTTAAAGAATTTTAACATAAATGTGTTAAAAAATAATTCTTACAAATCTGAAAATAATTAAAATATTTACCTGAAACCTTGCTCGGAAAGTGAAAAATTTAGGGAATTCACGCTGAAAAATCAATTTAGTCAGTTTTAAACATCAATAAGACATGAATACGAAAAAATAAGTTTATAAATCAAATTGCAAATGCTGTACAATATTGCGTGCTAAATCATTAATAAA
Organism: Sepiola atlantica; assembly: GCA_963556195.1. Classification (NCBI taxonomy): domain Eukaryota; kingdom Metazoa; phylum Mollusca; class Cephalopoda; order Sepiida; family Sepiolidae; genus Sepiola; species Sepiola atlantica. The sequence goes on along the minus strand of OY744538.1, from coordinate 91,856,187 downwards.
AAAAAAATATGGATTCAAAGTTGCAAACGCATGAAAATTATTTTAAATGTAAAAACTCACAGTTCATCTTAATAACATTGAAATGTAAACACACACACACACATATCTTACCTTGAATAAAACCAAGAAAGTAATTCTGCGAATTCCTTTTTCATATAAGACTTTTTCCTGGAATTAATGAAAGACATTCACATGTTAAAATTGGCATTATATGAAGATACATGAGAGTTCCGAAGTCTGTGTTAAATTATATATTAAAATTAAAATATATTTTAATTAAAAACGTCTTTTTTTTATCTATTTTCACCTGACAATGTCAAAGATTAATCTGAATAATTTGAAAAAATAAAAACAAAAATATTCATATAATGTCAAAATGTTCTGCTGGAATAATTTCAAGCCCCCCCCCCCCCCCCACCGAAAATCAGTTCAATATTATTTATGCAAACAGCATTGCTTGAAATTTTTTATTAAGTAAAACTAAAATTATTTTTTAGATTGTGACAAAATATTTTGATTGCATTGTGACATTCAAATTGTATAGAGATGCCTGTTTATTTCCAATGTATTTATTTATATATTCATGTTTGCGAGTCTCTTTGGAGCTTTGTTAAGAGATATGTGTTTCTAGGATGTTTTGCTGTTCAATCCCTTTTCTAAGTAGCCATGAGGAAAGGCATATAACATGGTCACCTAGCTAGCCACAGGTCCCAAAATTCATACTAGAATTGTCCGCAAGGACCCGTGGTGTAGTGGATATAGTACTAAGTAAAATTCACTTCTAAGTGATAGTCATCTGAAGGTTGAATGTTCAATCCTCGGTGTGGGCAATACAAAGAATTCTCCCAGTTATGACTGATGGAAGGAGAGCATACTACCCCCATGGAAACATGAAAAGACATTGCTTTGTATTAGATGCATGCAAGCATATTTATAGAAGGCTATCCCATTATTATGTCTGTGATGTTTAAGTTTGAAATAGAATTTTTATTGCTAAATGGACACATTTTTAAATATCTGTTTGGTTTTATTTGGTTTATTTTTTCTGGTGATATTGTCTTCAAATTCAGCATAAACATGTTTATCTCCTTGAGACAAATTATCATAGAATTTCAACAAACCTATCCACATTTAAAACTACGATCGACCACATTTTAACGTTATAACGTTACCTTCCTCATGGTTTAATAAAAAGTATATTTGAATATTTTGGAATCACAGTCCAGATTTTAAATATATTACCTTCTCTTTGCAGAAATCCTGGAACATTCTTCCAAGTGTTTCATCGTTCTCTTTCTTTGAGCATTTTATTGCAACGTTAATTATGTTGATCGGTTCGTCATTGTCTGATGTGCTCTACAATTAAAGAATAAAATAAAACAGTTTAAAAAATTTTTTTTTTTTACATTAAAAAAGACTACAATCATTTGAGACAATTATTGGCAACAACATAAATTTTGTTGCAGACCGATTGTTGACAAACTTATTTTTCACCCTCCGTCTTGATGCTAGATTGCCAGGCAGACAAAACATCACTCGGCGATTAACAAGATTACTGATGAGTCTTGGATGCTGCTGGCTTCTCTATTGTAATACCAGTCTCTTTGGACAAGGCGGAATTACAGTGTTCCCTTTGAATATAGAAAATGCATGATCTGGGATGTCACGATTCGATACCGTTTTTATCCTTAACAGTAACCGTTGCTATTGAATTCAGATATATCGCTAGGCGTGCTGAGAAGCATAAAATAAATATTAAGCTTGTCTTCATCTCCAGAAAGTAGTCGAGTGTTCAAGGTTAGAAAACCGTGTTATTATTTAAAGGGCTGGATGCAGCTGCCGAGGATAGAAGTGGGAAATAAGGAGAGACTGGGGAGAAACCAAAAAATCTCTTGTGACATATTTTGGAAAACATACTTCTTCATAATTTTATCAAGTCCATATAACAGAAAAACATGAACAATTAAATGTTTTTAATCATTTTATTAAAAATAATTGCATAAATTTAATTTGGTAGATAAAAGAAAATACAGAATTATCAGATCAAATATTTTAACATGATCTGTATTTTTTGAGTGAAAAGAAAAAGTTTAATTTCTTTTTAAGAGTTGAATTAAAAAGATAGTTAAAAAAAAAAAAAGAGATAGAAAGAGAGAGAGAGAGAGAGAGAGAGGTGCCAAAAGATTAAACAAACATAAATAAGATTTGTTAAAATACCAACAAAAATTATTGAATGGTTTTTTTTTTTTGGGGGGGGGGGGGGGGTAATGTCAGTAATGGGCAGGTGAAGCGCTCTTTAGCCTTGGTGGACAATCACCTAGAGATGGTGTCTTACATTGGGTCAGGAAGGGCATCTTGACCAGAGATAAGTGTGGAAGCAAATTTCTAAAAGCTGTCCAACACATGCCAGCATTTAAAAAGGAGGAGGAGGATGCTGATGATGCTAAATCTGATAGTCAAGACAACTTACCTGTATTGACACCGTATCTTCCCTTCCTGGTGTGACATTTTTCTGAGAGACAGGAGGATTTTCCACAGTCTCTTCATCACCAAATCTCTCCATTAATGTATCAAAATACCTGAGAATAAATAAAATACATAATAGAATTGACTTTTTACTCTCCAACAACTTCTAGGACTGTCACCATTTGCCCAGTGAGTAACTAAATTGTATGAAATCATATAAAGATATGAGGAGGAGTGAAAGAGAAGAGCAAAATGACAATAACTAATAGGACAACCCATGCAAATTCAATTGAGAATAGAAAATAAAATTGATTTACAAGCATAAAAGATAAATATAATAGGTAATTCCTGGGAGGATGGTATCATGGTCACAAAACAGATACTACAGTACCCCCCCCCCCCTGAATTAAGCATTGAAAGATAGCACACATTAGTCTGAAATAGTATAGTAAACTGAATTAAGCATTAGTAATAGTATAGTTTGGCTTCAGACAGATACCAAATCTCAATTAGTAATAGACATATTTCTGACATAAAAAGTTATCTTGGGAGATTTTAAAAGTTGGACATAAATAGAATTTTTTCTTTTTTTATGGAAGTCACTCCAGACAAGGCATGAAGCTACTTGATGTTAGTAGCTAAAAAAAAAAAAAATACTACTTCAAGGTCAAAAACCAACCAACGATAACTGCTAGATGGATAGATTCTGACCCAGAAAACAGCAGTTCTTCCCCTTTTGTCAGAAACATCGCTCATGGAATGTGAGGATTAAAGGACAAAATAAGGGAAGCAAGAGGTACGAGGCTGCCGAAAGTAAACCCAAAGTCCACTTTCTACTTTATTTAAGCTGACATATCAAACTTTGATTCTGATTAGCCAATTTTCATTTGTTATTTTTGTACCATGTTATTGGCACTATAATAATGCACTTCGCTACAGTTTATTTTTAAAATTATGTAGATCTGCCCTGGTAATATGGAAATATTTTTCAATTATGATCAAAATTAACAAGGGGAATAACTCATTTTTAATTGAGGAATATAAAAAGAATTGTTTTCCTTATAACTTTCTCTATAAACTAATTCTGCAAACCAATTGAATTTCCATGAGTCTTGCTAGTTATTGACATTTTAGTTTTTTCTTTTTTTTTTCTATTCCTTCCTGTGTGATGCAATGCGTAATCTGTCGGTGCAGTTTGGTTTTTGTCCGTTTATATTATGGGAAAAAAGTGTCACAGTTCTATAAAGTCCAATAAACACAAACATAATTCTGCTGCCATCAATCAAAATGGCCGACATTAAACGATTGTCAGCTAATTGAATATATTTTCACTTGTTTGGAATTTGAGAATTGAGATTCTCATATTAAGGCTTGTTTTGTTTTACGGCATATTAATCTTTGTAGGGTTATCTAATGCCGAATCTCACCATTTTGGTAAAAGTTTTTTATGTTTAAAGTTCTTAATATCCTCAAATATCTATTCATATAATAATAAAACACATGTCTGTAGAGAACTATATTTTATATAATGATTTCCACTTAGCATTTGGGCAATATTCTCCCATAAAAATAATTGAATATTTTCAGTTATCATAAAAAAATAATTAAACAACATTATGCGATATAATTTCTCTCATTCCCACTAGGAGGTTCTTAGCTCAGTTGGTAGAGTACCGGATGTCAGTCACTGGGGACCCGATTTTGCATCTCGCTAGTTCTAGCTACAATGAGTTGTAGAGATGATGAAACACGTGCCTGTCGATAACTATATTTTAGGTATTTTGGTGACGGAAATACTGATTTCCACTTAGCATTGAGGCAATGCCCTTTCGTAACAAGAATTGAATATTTTTCAGTTATTAGTATCGTAAAAAAATATAAATAACATTATTCATATAACAAGTTATTCATCACGACAGATTCTACTTAACCCATAGATCGGACCATGACAGGATTGGATAAGGGTGAAACTGAGAGAAATAGCAACTCTGCATTAACTCCACACTCTCACAAAGCTCCCAAATTGGGGCTTCACCATCAGATGCTATTTTATGTAATACCCAGGAGAAAGTCGTCTTGACAAGGATGATTTTTTATACTTGAACTGATCTTGTCACAAGTTGAACATACTATCATACAAAACTAAAATTACATAATCAGCAACCAGAATTGAGGTTTGAAAATATTTTTAAAGATCAGTCACTCTGAGAAATACTGTTCATCTTTGGTATGAACCATAATACTTGACTTTGGCCTACAAATATGAATTTTAGCCAGAAATTGCATTCCGTCCACTATTCAAAACTTTCCCATAGTCATGTAAAAATAGACAGGCTACCACTTTATAGATACAAAAATGAAAACAAATGTGTCCGATAGGAATGTGTTCATGAGAAATTCGAATGTGATATTGAAGCCTTTAAAATGACAATTCAAAAGTTCTGGCGACAGTTAATGTTTATAGGCCAAAGCCAAAGTCAAGTATTGTGGTTCATTTGTTCTGCTAAACCAAAGATAAACAATCTTGAAGGATGTACTGATCTAGAAAGGAATCAGTTTGACTATCGAAATTATTATTAAAAAAATCTAAACAATCTCTATACGAAACTCAAATTGTTTTGTTTAATACTAATGTCAGAAATTTCTTAATAGCAAGAGAAATGGTCTTTCTCCATGTTAAAGATTCCATACTCTGTAAATTCTGTAAATGAAGAGAATGCAGTTACGATGCCCATTCTTTCGGTCAACATGGAGGAATCCACGTGTTCCCATTGCTGCAAATCTTCAGCCTTGGACATGCTGCCATCAAACCGCATCACCATCAACCTAAGAAAAAGAAAAAGATTTCATAAGTCATTAAAAAAAATAATAAAAAATGAATTGATGTCTAATACCTATGAAAATTTGACAAAAATCAAAGATATCTGAATTTTCAAAGGTCTCCCATCTCCTTTTACCCCTTTGCATAAAACGACCCACAATACCAACTCTTACGCCTAGCAACTATGTTCCAAAATTCATAATGATCGCGTAATTAGTTTAGGGGTGAATCCTGTATATACAAACATACCTAATTTTATATAACGATTAACAGCCATTATTTTTATTAAAACAAAGTTATGTTCTTCCGCACAACCCATATTATATATAACAGAAATGTTTCACAGAAAATATTTTTAGATGCATCAAAACCGATCAGTCACACATAAGTTTAAAATAGCATTTGCATCGCTAAATGAGCATCATTAGAATATCTTTGATTGAGTAAATCTAAACACAGTGAAGATATTAGAATTAAAGTTATTTGAAACTAAGTTAAAATATATAGCGAGGAATATCAAAAAGCTATCACAATGCAAGAAATGGAAATATGTTGGTGTTGAGAAGGAAGACAAAATCAAGTTTTTTAAAAGGTTTTTTTGTTTTGATTAGTCATGTGTGTGCCCGTGTTCCATAATATATTTAGAAGAAAGAGCTCTTTATCAAATGGTAGTTGTTTCAAATCTCTTGAAATCTGTGTGATAATTTCAAATATTTAAAAGTTTCCAGTGCATTTGTTCAACCAACATTTAAAAAGTAAAAGTCTATTGAGATTGTAAGTCGAGAAGAGAGGACAGAGGGATGCCGAAGGTTCTGATTGGATTAGTTTGGTCATGTGTTAAAAGGGCTTGTTTTAAATAGATTTAAGTTAGTTAGTGTCAGGCAGTAGTGCTTTATGGAGGGCTTTTGGATATCTCTGTCATCATGACCAACTTAGCACAAAATTGTTGACTGAAAGTTCAAAAGGAATCCATTCTGTGATTAATTACTAAGATTGGGGAAATAATAAAAGGACAAACACAGACACCGATCACTTTTTAAGATAGTGAGACATGTGATTAGAATGGGTCCCCCGATAAATCAAATGGGTCCTAACTGAAGTTTCTCAATAAATTATAGACTTTGACGGTATGGCCATGTTAAAAAAAAAATGGATGAGAGTTCTTGAGTTAGTAGATGTAGAAGAGTCCAGGTAGCAGGTTCAATTCACAGGGGAAGGTTAGGGAAAATATGAAAGAATCGACTTGAGAGAAAGAGGGATATAAATAAAGACCTGGCCAGAGATGGTTAGTTTGAAGATAAGGTAAGATATTGCTTAATGGCACATCAACCCTAAGGGGCATTTCATACCATGAATGCAGAAGGAAATATCCTTCATTTGAGTCTTAAGTCAGTGGGTCATTTATAGACATTATTAGTTAAGAGCTTTGGTATTTTTGAATCCGGTCATTTTGGTGAAGGTTTTTATGCTTCAAGTTCTTTATATGTTTAAGTATTTATTCATGGTGTTTGGTTGAGTGAGGGGGGGGGGGAGAAAGAGGGGAGATGGAAGAAGATAGGATGGAGGGAAATTGTTTTTTGTTTTGGATTTTGCAGAACATGATTGAGTTTGAGTCAGGAAGTCAACTTCAGAGCCTGATTTGGTAGCACCAGTAGGTTCTATTTGACCCATAGAGTGGACCTGGGAGCAATGACAAGCAACTCCACATTCCCCACAGCTCCCAAATGGAGGCCTCACCACTGGATGTCTTTTAAGGTCATACCCAGGACCGATTAGTTTTGAAAATCAATTTATAAAAGCCATTCAACACATGCCAGCATGTAAAACGGACGTTAAACCAAATATGATGTTAAATTGCAGAACATTAGATTTAATTTTTCTTATTGCCCTGAAAAACAATTTAAATCATTCCAAATTAATTAAATTGAAAGAACAAAGTTTTTGTTTTTTTATCAATTTTAAATTAAAACAAAATGTATATACTAAATCAGTTCAATTAAAATAGATTTTTTAGAATAAATGGCAAATCGCAAGCGTCATTCAAAGCAATTTCATCAGAGCTAAATTAAAATGTTTATCATTTATGTAATATATAAAAAGATTAAAAAGCTTTCTCTATCATTTTTCAGAGCACCTAGCAGCATCTATAAGTTGGAATCTTCTTTTTGTCATCTTCAAGAAAATCTTCAAGAGACAAGAAATGAATTTCAAGATGGCTAAGCAGTTTACACGTGAAGTTCCCTCCCCCCCCCCCACCAAAAGAAAAACACTAAATGTTCAGAGGAATATGTAACATTTTTTGTCAAAATCAAAAATAAAATTACAATTAAATTTTAAACACCAGAAACAATATCAGAAGATTCAAAAAGATTTCTAAGACAATATTAGCATGCAGATGGTCGACAGATGCTAACAGAAAAAAAATGTCATGCAAAAGAAAAAAAACAAAAAGACAATTTACTGCAAATGAGGCACATAAAAGGTAAAGTTTGTGATTAACTTCGATAATGGCCAGCGTTTTTGGGAAAGTGGGATAGAGTTAAAGATGATTATTTTTATTTTTTTATATTTCTGTGTAAATGGCACTTGTGTAAAAGTTTTTAAAAAGATCCGACAAGCCCATAGGTCAGATAATACAATTTCCATAAAATCAAAAGGTTGGATTCATCTCATGCCATGGTTCTATTAACCAGGTTGTAAGAATAATGAAAATTTTTAAAAAGATTTTAAATCAACTAAATCAACTCTGAAATATAAATATGTTCAGAGTTGTTAAGGGTTAGGTGATCTCAAAGGTTTAATACAAGGGAGAGTCTAAAATGTCTGATTAACTTAGTAAAAAGAAAATCTCTCTAGAACTTTCTGGGAGAGTCCAATTCAATGTCTTAGAGTGCAAAATGTCACCCAGAGGTCACTTCTTTGTAAAAAATTCACCCCTCTCTCACCTGTCTTATATCTGCTATTCTCTTATTGTTTCATCCCTCCCTCTTACAAATGTACATTCTTAAATTTGGTCGCATGATACTTTCAAAATCGGAAAGGAGGGAAGTAGAATAATTTTTTTTTAAATCAGCTGTGGTTTGGCATGAAAATCTGGCAGTAAAAATCAAGTTCCTGTAATGAATTAATATTCAAACCAACTTGACTGATAATGTTTGAACACCCTGTTAAACATTGTATGTTAGGGTAACAGGTCCTTAATCTTTTTTCATTTAAGGCACATGTTTTTCAGGTTTTATTCCGTTTTCATTTTACCAAATCTCAATGCCTAATACCTTTTTGACATTTTTAATGAAATAAGGAGATTTGGACTTTTTGTGTAGTTTCATGCATTTCACTTGATTTTCCTAAGACTTGAAAAACCAACTTGGCATTCAGAATTCTCGCCATTTTCGATCAGGTTGGTTATTTTTCTCAATTCAGCCTTTTTCACCTGAATAAATTATTAAGATTTTTTTCTTATTAGATTTTCAAATTTTTCTTTTTTATCTTCGATCGCTGTGTTACATATCGTCCCATAAACCGGGGTGGTTTGGGAATCATAACCGGGTGTTCAAACATTATCAGTCAAGTTGGTTTGAATATTAATTCATTACAGGAACCGTTGATTTAAAAAAAAAAATAAAAAAAATTTTTTTTTTTTTTTTTTTTTAATTTAAAAGAAAAATCTAAATCCATAAGTTTTCTTGAATTTAAACATCAAACAACCAATCCATCTGATTTCAGTAAATCAGCCTACACAATACACAACTAATCAACAATCACATAAACAATGGAAGAAAACCATCAGCCTGGAACTATACACATGAAGAAGGCTGGAGGGTAGATCAGCCAAAACATAGTCTAAATATAAATATCAACGTTGATGAGAATAGTCCGAAGAAAAACAAAGGAAATAATAAGAACACTTGAATTCTTCAGAAAAATATTTTTAACACTGGATCTTCTTTCAATAAAAGAACCAAATCCAACTTGAAAATTATCTGGATAACAAGAAAGTACCCGAAAGTCGATAACGCTGTAAAATGAACACCGAACTAAAACCTTGTTAAATGTTATATTCCTTGTTTAAATAGCCTCATTTCTCTTTTGAAGTAACTGTGTATACAGTCATTGTATACCCAAGGTTAACCTTGGGTATACAGTGACTGTCTATATAGCAGTGATCTTTTTCTAAATTTCATTAATTTGAGGAAAAAAAATGGCTGTATGATATAATAAATTCAATAGGAGAGCAGAATGTATATTAAATAGATGACAAGATAGAAACTAAACCGGATACGTACGGCATTGAAATATAAAAACATGCTGAGAAACATGAATCATAAGTCTGACAGCAGGAAGAAACAAATAATATAAGACTGTTTATTTCTATAATTAGTTGACATAAATAGTTTCGCAGACTTTCAATATGTTAATACATGAGGAAGAGCCAATAAATTTAAAGGCAGAAAAATTGAATTTCACAAAATAATTCTTTAAAATGACGGACTTGTTTTTTATAAAACCAAAATGCATTCTAGTGGATTTAATTTAATCATTGAATTATTTTTGCTTAAAAAAATTCTATTTAAACAAAATTTATTATTTCAAAATGTCATTCATTAAAATCGCTGCCTTGTTTTCTAAGAAACTGAAATGCATTCTGGTGGAGTTAATTTCTTAATTAAAAATTGTTGTAAATTATCTTTTCTTAGTTGGAGTTTTTTAAAGTTTTTTTTTTATATAAATCGCTCCAGACGAGGCATGAAGCTACTTGATGTAAGGAACTAAAAAAGATACTACTTCAAGGTTACAAACTAGCCAACGATAAGTGTTAGATGGATAGATTCGACCCATAAAACAGCAATTCTTCACCCTTTGTCAGAAACATCCATCGCTCATGGAATGTGAGGACTAAAGGACAAATTAAGGGAAGAAAGAGTTATGAGGCTGCCGAAAGTAAGCCTTAGATCCATTTTCTACTCTCCTTTTATTTAATGAATGTGTTCAGTTTGAGTCAAAAAGGGTAAATAATATAAAAAAAAAAAAAAAATTTAAAAAAAAAAAATCTTTTTAAAGAATAAAAAAAGAGCAATTGCAAGATTGAAATATGATAATGGCATCTATATAGAAATGTGTGGTGGTTAGCCATTTTTGGCAGATTTAAAAAATTTTTTTTCCATTATCTTATTCCGGGTCCATACATACCAATTTGATATTATGCTTCAGAATTTTTTCAGATAAAAATGTAGTATTTTGATTATTCGGACTACTATTCTCATTTTGGTTCTCATGGAACACTTTAACACATAATATACTAGCAGGACCCACGTCCCGGCATTGCCCCAGAAAATTGAGAACCAAAAAAAAAAAAAAAAAAATTCATTTCCTACCACTGAACCCCATATTAATACTTTTATTCATAATATTAATCTCTATAAATATCAATTTATAAATAAAATCAAGTAAAATGCTGGCATCCACAAGGTCCTTTATTATTACGTCCAAAATTGTTTGACTTTTTGGAAAATGTTATACACAAAATTTAATTTATCAATGACTCAATTTTGCTGATTTATTTTGTAAAAGAATTTACTTTATTTTATTTACTTCTTCGTTTAATGTGTCTTTTCCACCCAAGATGTGGGTTGCACGTTGACCATGGCAGCGGTACTATATGACTTTATTATGTAATTCATTATTTACTGAATTTTTTGGTATTAATTATTTTATAAAGTGAAAATATTATCTGAGAAGTGTTTTATTTTTGTAAACTGTTGCAATAAAATATGTTATTAAGTACCAAAAATTATATTAAAATATAATTATTATATGCAAGGAATGTAAATAACAATTTCGTAGTAAAGGCTTTCAAAGTATCTCTCATAAAGTGCAGCTTGTAATTTGAATAAATAAAAAAATTGATAAGTTTCGAATAATCTTAAAAGAAATTAATTAAAACTGACTTTAATTAGAATCTGCTTTTGAATGAGTGCTTGTTAGATGAAGTGGTTAGGAAACAAATGCTAATAATTTTCGTAAAAGTGACGGTCACATTAATAATTAGGGGTTAAATAATTATTTAGCTGAAAATATATTACTATATGAAAGGAAATCATGAATTCTATAGCGTGTACATTCACCAGCAGGCCGCCACGTTGGTTTATATAGCAAGAAAAATTAAAGAATGTTGAAGATAAAATTATTTGTTTTTCATGTAAGAAATGTTTCTAAAAAAGAAAATAAATGGAATTTCTAAATACACAATAAAAAAAAAATATCATTTGTTAACAAAAAAAAATGTATTTTAATATCATCTGACTGTAGGGTGCTGTAAAAAATAAGTATCTTACTAAATATTTGAACCCGGCGATTTGAGTGACAAGAAGAGTACCTGTGACTTATGGGATAAGTTCTCCTCCCTCTTCCTCTTTTGTAACTAAAATAAATGTTAAATACTGATCCAGGTTAAATCGATTAATGTGATTGAAAACGAATTTGTTTTTCATGACCCAAACCAATGCAGGGTAAAAATGAATGACAAAAAAGTTGTTTATGTAGTTTTTGTTTAATAAGGTATTCTAGTCAATGAAATAGGGGAAACTCTCACTTTACTTTATAGACATACACACACAGTTTTGGCAAGAACATTCACAATTCATTATACAAAGAATGATGAATAACGCGATCATAATTTTCACTGCAGTTTTTTCTTCACATTTTACAATAATTTTATATGCTTTTAAAGTCAATATTTCTAACGATTGCATTACTTAAACAAGTCTTATACATAAAATTCATGCCATGTCGTCACAAAAACTAAATGACAAAAGAAATATAGATCCTTATTTGAGTTATCCTCAAATGAAGAGACTGGGTTAATATGGGTTAAATTAAAAAATAGAAGAGGAATATCAGTAAAAATACAAACAATAGGAGACAAAGTTTTGTGCTAATTTTTGTGTCAAAGAGAATATTAGTCAACCATTATTTAGAGGCTGCATATAGATGCTGAAAGCAAGAGGAGGAGGATAACAAAGAAAAGGGAGGAGAAGGAGATGAGGGATGAACTGAAGTCACTTACCCTGATTGGTTAAGTCTGAAATTAATAAACATCAGTTAGATGCAATGGTGAAGATTTCTTTGTGTTTTTAAATGTACAAAAAAAAAAAAAAGATGAAAACAGAGGAGTAATAAATATTAAAAATCATTGATGAAAAATAAAAATGAAAATAAATGTTGATGGTAAAAAAATTAAAGTAACAAATAAACGTTGTTCGATTTTAGTAAATTGACTCCGAAGAAACTAGCAACGCAATAATTTTATTATTCGTGGGCTCACCATTCACGGTTTCACGGGCATTGACTTAACAGTTACTTCATAAATTTGGTAGAACTTATAAATATGATAATCATTTAAGTCCAACTAAGACCAATATGACAAGAAACAATTAAAAACGCTAATTATTCCGTAGGATTCATATTAAATGCGGCTCATACAAGAGCATTGGTATTCCAAATTTTCGAACTTTATACGAAACTGAAATATTTTGAAAAATAAAAATAAAAAAATAAAATATCAACCAACTTGCAAGCAGAAAGGGCTAATCTACACTAATTTGGTGGCTTTCATGCAAAAAAAACAACAAAAAAAAACATGCTAATGTAAAAAAAAACAGAGTTTTAGTAAATTTAGGTTATAAATAAAAGTAAAACTTATTTCATTTTTATGGTGCCAACACGAATATAAAGTACAAGTACAAACCCTATGATAATGTTGTACTCCCTTTGATCAAAATGAAATATAGTTGTCCAATACCCTGGGTTAGCATATGATGCTGGGTAGGTCTTTGAAAAGAAATACGCAACCAAAACAGTTCAATAAAAATTATCCAAATTGATATTTTTTAGCGAAGAGGCTTCTTGTTCAACACTGCTTTTATTAGTATAACATAATCACAGCTCTGAATAACGATGGATGTATATCATAAAACAAAAACAAAAAAATATAAATAACAGAACTCTTTAAGGGTAGGCAGAACATTTTTATGGTTCGAGTTGTGTAAACTACTGTTAGCATAGTGGAGGGAAAACAGCATTGAATAGAAGAAGAGATTTTATCCACAATAACTAGACCTAGCCACAGCAATTTTAGATATACAAGTTATCGAAAAAGGCCGATAAATTTAGTACTATTTTTAGTTTTTATAATATTAATGGGATATCCATTGTTGTGAAAAATATCAGTCATTTTATCAAGTTCGGCATCAAGTTTATTATTGGAACAAATCTTAAGAAGAATGCCGATGGCGGAAGAGGACAGACAAAGAATGGGGGAGAGAAAGTGATGCAAAGCTATCACGAAAAGTGCAGATGTTGGGAGAGAAATAGGAGATGATAATCACAAGAAAGGAGGAGGCATACAGAAATTACACCAAAACAGCACAAGAAATTCAGTTCTTGGCCAATGGCAAAGATGGTAACACACAGGGTGAGGTTTGTTTACTTCGAAATTAGACTTATGCACGAACGGTATAAAAAAAAAGATTAAATTCTTGAACATATCAGCTACACAAAAACCAAGGACTTACTATTGAATCCAAAGATAAGTAATTTCAAATAACCTTTCCTGTCTGAATCTGCACATTATTTCTCCCAAATGAAAACAAGAAAAAATAAATAAAAACAGAAAGAAAAATATGTCTGCCATCATCACACATACCACTCAAACATTTAGAAAACTATTTCCAGGGGCATTCAAACTTTTCGCTTTTGTGGGCAATTATTCTTCCTAGACACTGTCCTGTGAATTATGGTGTCCATGTGATTTTGTCTCTTTCAAATATTATTTTTAAATCCTTCCAGAACTTTTTAATTCAGTTGCTTTTATATATTTGAGGTTTCTCTTTTTTCCTTAATGTAAATTAAGCTTATTAATTTACTCTACATCTACCCACTGTTATATGTGTTGCATTTCTGAGTTTATGACTGGTTTGAAAAGAAGCCAGATTTTGATTTGTATTACGCTAAAAAGCATTCATAAAATGTTCAGCAAAATACCCTTGGACAGCAGCTATTTTTTGATTATTATCAATTAGAAATTTTAAAGTTTAATGATGTAAAAAAATACTTAATCCTAGAAGTGAAATAGTCATTCACTATAGACACAGAATAAACATTACCTTGGGAGATCTAATAAAGAAAATAACTTAAATTTTTAAAAAAGGGAATTGGAAAAAAAAACAAAGGAAAATTTAAGAACCTTTACATAGTGCTAAAGATATAAATCTGAAATCTCATATTAGAGTTTACAGTAGATGATAAAAAATTTAAAATGGTGATAGTTCAAAAAAATAATCTAACAATTCGTATTTCTCTCCCTGTTAAGGTCACCCTTTGTTTGACCCACTTAGAGTTGAAGAGTGCCAAAATCTTTTAAACAAAGTGAAGAAAATTCATTGTTAAAGGAAATGCATAAGTAGTAAAGAGAGTAATAAAATCAAGAATTGATTGGTTGTATAGGCACTTGTTAACAATAAAAATGATGCTAGAATGTAAATCCATGCAGTTACCCTGATGATTTCCCTCGGAATGAAACAAACGTTTCTGTATAGCTTACTTACCATAAGTAGATTTTTATACTATTACTAAGCCCTACTCATGTACTGAGCATTGTTAAAATATAAAACAATATATGTAATATATTATTTTATAATATAGACTAGCTCTACTGACCCAATGTTGCGTAGGAGTCATTACTTCAAATATTTCTTTTCTTTAAACCATGCCGTTTTTGTTCAATCTCTATGCTACAAATTGACCTATTTTATGTTTTTAAAAACAAAGATTAAAAAAGAAACCAAATAGGTGATATTCCAGTAATCACTATGCTACAATTGAACCCTTTTTTATGTTTCTAAAGAAATGAAAGAAAACGTTTGGAGTTATCTCCCTTAGTTATAAAACATGGCAACGAGAGAAACCGACGCTTGTCCAATAAAATTTTGTTTTCTTTTGTAAAAAAAAACAAAAAACTTCTTGATCAGTTTACGTGATTTTTTTTATACAATATATATGGGTATGTACATCATAAAGATATTTTATTTTCATGCCAGTCTACTTCTGGATAACCACCCGGAATTATAGTGTAAAGAAAATAACAATTAGCAATTTATGAACCGAAGAATCAGAAAAACTGAAAAAAAATTAAATTATTACTAAACAAATAAAACATGAAAAATAATGTAACATCTGAAAGTAAACTATGCTGAGGTATTCTCGAAATTAATACTAATAAATATGAAATAAATTAATATCAATAAATTGTGTATTTGTAGAAGATTAAGTGATTTAAAAAATACTAAATAGAGAACAGAATTAGAAATTATTCATCGATCAGCCATTTGCAATTTTGGTATTTAAGGCCACTTGTGGCATATCAAGACAACTGAAATAAAATTATTTAAACTAATATTATATGTAAATAAATATAAGAAATGAATAGTGTAATATTTAATTTAAATACATAATTGTTTATCTGATAGCTAAAGTAAAAGTGATGTTGGATTTTTGTTTTATTAACAACGTAAGCAATTTTTCATATCAAGTTATTATTGAAAAATGTCTCGATAATACCAATATTCTGAGCCGGAACAAGTATTTCTTGAAAGACATTACAGCAAAGTATGTTTTTTATTGCAAAGAACATGGTGCAACAATAAATAAAATTGGCTAGTCAGAAGCAAATATCGATTTATCAGATGCATTGCTATATGGGTTTAATGTTGAGAATCCGACCGACTTAATTTTATATATTAGATATTTATATTTGAAATTGTAATACATATATACACACATCTATTAATATACTAAAGCTGAGTCAATGAACATTTGTTTTCTCAAGGCTTTTTCCTATATACACGCTGACCACACAAAATAATGCTTAAATCTACCATAGTTCTGAGATTGAGTTGTTTGACAAAAAAAATTTGTTTTAATTGTTCTAATTTGTAATTAACTGAACAAGTTACCGATCTCTTTCTTAGCTATCTATGTATTTCTCGACCCTTATGTTCATTCAACCAATCTAATGTTTCTTAATCTCTCTGTGAGCATTTAGAGAAAGAGTAACTCTTTTTTTAGCATTGCTATCTAATTTACATAGTACCTGTATACACCACAAACGCATATGTAAATTAGATGGCAAAATGATAAATCTCTTTATTTCTATATAATCGATAAAGATAATATCGAAGAGACTTTTTTAGTTATGCAAGAAGAATATCTGAACAGATTTGTCACAGTCTATGAGATACGTATAGAGAGAGAGAAGGAAAAATAGTGAGAGAGTTTGCATGATGATGATCTAATTACCAACATTTAAGAAATAGCTTGTATACCTGTTCGGATGAGACGTGGGTAAAAGAAACTTGAATTCAACCACACAGAGGCGATTAGTCAGTTCATAATGGCGTAGACACACCAGTTCATATGCAGTGTAAGCTCGGCGGACGTACACCTACAAAGAAAATAGACAAAATAAAAAAAACAAAATCTTGAAAATGTCATATAGATATAATCTTACAAAATATATAAACAAAAACAAAATATATCAAAACAAAAAAAATAGACTGGTCAATTTAGTATTTTTTTTTTTAGAGAGAGCTTCCCTTCTCAATGTTACATAAACTGTATCCCAAAATAATTAAAATCATCCTCATTTTTCATGATAAAGAATTAAAAAATAATTAAAGAAAATGAACTCACCTCTAAAGCTGCTGTCCGAACCAAAGAGTTTATGTGGAAGAAAAACTCTTGCAATACATCATAAATGGCAGTTTCGGAGTTGATTAGTTTCTGTAAAAAAAATTTTTTTTAAACAATCAAAATTTTTTAGGATGAAAAGTTTAAAACTTAAATAGCATTGAAAAGATTTTTTTTTAATTTATGTTTTACTGTTTCTTTTATTGTACAATTTTTCTTTTTCAAATAAAGTTGTGGCGAAGAAGGTAGTTATGTCCTACCTAGGAAAAGGAATTGTCTGCTGCATGTCATCTGCTGGAAATGTAAAATATAATGGAGACGATTTTAATAAACCTCGAAATGTTTTCATTTTTGTGCTTCCTTGTCTGTCACAACCAATCAGAATTTGCCTTTAATAATAAAAAGCCATTGGATCATGATGAAGGGTATTTTTTTTCTTAGCGGTTTGGGAATCATTAGTATGAATTACTTTGGCAACAACTCACCTGGAGATTCTCCGGACAAAAATCATGTCCATAAATATCAATGGCAGACAGGAAGATGGATTCCATCTGGTTGTGTCGAAGCTCAAACGCTGGTTGGTGTGCAGCTATGAGCACCTAAAAAAAAGAACAGAATTATTTAAGAAAATTAACGCTTTCATTAAAAAAACTCAAAAAGGGTCAAACTTTCACCTGCAGAAAATTTGTGAACATAAGATTTTAAAATAAAACTTTAACAGCACATCTCCCTAGCTATCATCCGAGGCAACGTCATCATCTGTCATCTTACAATGTCTAAGTCTTGATGAAGAAAACAAAAACATTTGCTGTCATGTGGAGGCAAGTAAAGATGGACTTATAATACAGATGTTTATATCTGTAAACCAGATAAAGGTGTGGAAGTCGTGGTAATGAATCATGCAGATTACGTTCGGAAAACGTTATCCATTCTCAACGATACATCTAAATTCTGCAAACCTGGCCCCTTTGAGTCAGCAGATAATACTTGTAGGAATGAAATAAAAATTCAGAAACGTTTATTTTCTTTATTTAAAAAGAAGTTGCTTTCTAAGGAGGCCTATGACAAGATTAGACTCTCTGGTTCATTACAACCTAGATTATTTGGTCTTCCTAAAATACACAAGGAGGATGTTCCACTTAGACCCATATTATCTATGATAGGGTCTGCCCAACATACCTTTCCATGGTGTTATATCCTTCTATTGATCTCTGTATCAACTGCAATAAATTGGCTATTCAAATCTGCATTTTTATTTAATGATAAAAATATTTCCGTTTTATGAATATTCCTTTTATCTGGATGTCCAGATAAAAGCAATATTCATAAAATTGAAGATATTTTGTTGTTAAATAACAAAGCGGATTTGAATAGCCAATTTATCGATACACTTATTGATGCACACTTTTAGTTACAAGTTAGTTATTTCATTTTCTAATGACTTAATTTTCGTGAAACTAAAAGAATATTTTGCATAACGAAAATTAAAAGTTTAATAACCTGTCTTGCACGTAAAGCCACTTTTGCATTTTCTGTCTTATTAAGAGTCGTCAACTCATTCAAAATCTGAGTAAGATCATCTGTTAATCCAGGTTCTTTACCACACAGATGATCCTGGAAAGAAAGAAGGAAAATGTTATAATTATTACAGAATTTGGATAAAAACAAAAAGATACGAAAATATAAATTTTTAAATATCAAATATTTTTAGCAATCAAAAACTTACTATAAGCATGTTTACAAGTTCATTCTTTTGGGCAATGGCCGAGTGAGAAAATATTGTTGCAGTTACAGCAGCCATGTCCTCTTTATTTCTTTCTCGGACTTGAGCCACACATTTATCGTAGTGACCTAAAAAGAATTGATAACAGGAGTTAGATTTCAAATTGGCAATATCTCAATCAATAAATAATTAAAAAGGGGTTTATCTTAACAATTTATAGCAGTATCATGGTAAATATGATCTCGCACAAAAATAAGATTCTATCTTGTAAGCAGAACGCTATGGGTTCAATCTCTGATGAATGGCACACGGCGCAACCCTCACACTTTTACCTTGTGGACCCACATGATAGCTGCTACACCTTTTCTTCCTTCCAGCATGTTCTTTAGAGTACCAAAACGTCTTTTGGTTCAGTTTTTTTTAAATAAGATTATAGTACAAATAGCATTTGAATATTTGTTTTCATCATAAAAAAGAAATTTTACACTCAATAACAGAGAATTAATTCACTTGTCAGATAGTAATATTTTGTGAATTTAAATTGAAAAATACATACAAATAAGAATTAAGTATAAACATATATTTTTAAATTTTAATTCATCTCACATTACACATCAGCCATATTTCAGATTTGCCATTGTATTTTACCAATTAACAAAATCTTCATGAAAAGAAAGTCAAAATAACATCGAAAGGCTTGAACATGTTTGAAAACAACAAAGCCAATGAGTCAATCATTTAAAAGGTACGAAAATATGTAAAACTTACCATGTTGAAATTGGGTTTCAACTTGAACATAACGTTTCAATAAATCTTGGACAACAGATTTCATGTGACCACGTATACCATTGCGGTACCTAGAAAAAAAATTGAAAAACAAAAGAAAAAAAAAATCATTAGAAAGAAAATGTTGCTGGTGTGGTTGGTTGTTTTATGGCATACAAAACGTTTTTTTTTTGGGGGGGGGGGTATTTAATGCAGAATTCAGTCATTTTGATAAAAGTTTTTATACTTCAAATTCTAAATATTTTTTAATATTTATACAGGGTGACCCCAAAAAAACGGGCCCCAAATCTAATTAGGCCCCATTTCTTAGTGTTTCATCCGAATGAAATGAATTTTGGGGCACAACTAGTTTATTATATTCACAACATCATATCAAAACATTAGGCTCTTTGGCCTTTTTTTTCTCCGTTCTACAGCATGTGTTCTAGATGGACTCCTTTTAGCTCCGTGCATTTTTTGAGGCGCAGAACAAAGTTGTCCATGACATTCTTACAGACTGAATTGGGAATGGCTCTCATCTCCTCCCTGATGGCTTCCTTGAATTCCGTGATGGTTCTGGGTTTCCCTGCATACACTCTGTCCTTAAGATAGCCCCAAAGGAAATAATCTGGGGGGCTTAGGTCCGGGCTATGGGGTGGCCACTCAAAATTAGTCTTGAGACTGATCACCCGGCCTCCGAAGTTCTCTTTCAGCCAATCTCGGGACAGGTTTGAGGTGTGAGAACTTGCTCCGTCTTGCTGGAACCAAAACTTGTTCATGAGCGACGGGTAGAGGGTCTGGAGCTCACTCTTGAAGGTTTTGAGGACCTCCACATACCGCTCCTTGGTGACTGTCACTGCTGTGCCAGATTCTTCGATGAAGATTGGTCTGATGATGCCTCTGACCGAGATTGCAGCCCACACCGTGCAATTAGGAGAGTGCGGGGGCTTGGTGTCTACTTCATTGGGTCGGGAGGACCCCCAGAAGACATTTGTCTTGGAGTTCGCCTTTCTGTCAAGATGGAAGTGGGCTTCATCTGAGGTCCAAAGGAGGTTAAGGAAACCTGGTGTCTCCTCGATCTTATCGAGCATCTTGACTGCCATAGCGCTCCTCTGCTTCTTGTCTGAGGCTGTAAGGGTCTGCAGCGTCTGTATTCTGTATGGGTAAGCCCTGATATGGTTCACCAGCACTCTCCTGCAAGTCTCACGGGAGATACCGAGGGACCGACTTCGCTTACGCACAGAGCGTTTCAGACTCTCCTGGAGAGACTCTCTCACACTTTCGACCAGCTCAGCTGTCCGCTTCTTGGGACGTCCCGAGTGGCTTGGATGCTTCTCACTGGCAGCGTTGAGGTTCTCCACGGTCCCATACTTCTCGAAGTGGTCCACCCAGTTCTGAATTCTGCTTTTGGGTGGAGCCTTTTCACATTCAAACTGATGCATGAAACTGTCCTGGGTTTTCTTAAACGAGCCTGTCTTCTAGTAAGATTTAACACAGTGTATTCTTTGTCCCAGCTCCCACTGAGGTCTTGGTGTACTCATGGTCGTTGATTCTGCCATGTCCTGTAAAATAAAGGCAATCGGTGAATAAATAAAGGAGATATCACAAAGTGTACACGGGGCCCGTTTTTTTTTAGTCACCCTGTATATATTTTGTAGGCAAATATTTTTTTCTATCTGATCCAGAAATGGCAACCCTGACAGGTACTACCACTACTCCAGGTCAGAATGGACCAGAGAATAATGGCAACTAAAGAATGATTCCACACTTCCCAAAGCTTCCAAATTGGGGCCTCACCATCATCATGTTTTTTATGTCCGTTTTACATGCTGGCAGGTGTTGGACGGCTTTTAGAAATAGACTACCCGTCCAGGTCTTTATATATCCCTCTTTCTCTCAAATCCATTATCATTTCCTCCCATGTTTTCCTTGGCCTTCCCCTGCCAACCGAACCTGCTACCTCAACTATTCTACATCTACTCACCCAAGAACTCTCATCCATTCTTTCAATGTGACCAAACCAACAAAGTCTCCTGTTCTGCATACATCTCTCTATACAGTTCAGATTTAATCTTCCTCTGAGGTCATCAGATCTAAGCCTGTCTTTAAGATTCACATTAAAAATCAATCTTATTATTCTCACATCATTTCTCTCCATGCAACACATGTCCTCAAACCTCACTGACCCGGTTTCACTTCCAAACATCACACTGCATACACATGCCTGACAGACTCTTCTCTTGGTCGAAAGTGGTTACTGATGGTTACCCACAAGTGCGTTAGGATAGAAAGTTTGAGTAGTTTATAGGGTTGGAAAGTAAGGTAGGTAGAAGAGAAGAAAGAAGTTAGAAAGGGCTAGTAAAGATAGATTTGGGGATAGGTGTGGGATTGAACACTTTGTTCAAGGGAGTTTGCTGTCGCACTTAGGATCCACTGTCGATGGTAATCTGTAATATCCAAGCAAAGCTGCTTTTATGGAAATATTTTTTGTCTTTTTTTTTAAACTAAAATAAAAAATTCAAAAATAATAAATAGTCATACTACACATATAGATAAGATTAGATTTAAAAGGCTCCCAAAATTCATATGAGGATCCCCCAAATGCTAGCGTCCAAATCTTAGTTAAGTTCCCATATGTTAGCTAAGACCTAACTGAGATAATTTGTCTGTAGAGGCAATCATTGTCGTTTGCTCGTCAACTCATCATATCATCTGCTAAATCTCTATCGAGCTCTGCTTACTTTGTCATGTCTATCCTGATCTGCTCAAAGCCAAACTCTCTCGTAAACCTCCCCAAGCCGCAAATTGCCTCGAACAACTCGTACTACTAAACATATTTAGTTTGTCCCAGAGTGACTGATAAGCGGAAATAACTTGTCCTCTCAGCCACTTCCAGCTGACTACTCATCCTACTTCAGATAGCCTTTCCTTTTTGGTGAATCGTTTCATCACATTCTCCGGGGTCTTGGCTCGGGATTGGGGGGGGGGGGTCCATAGTATCACACAGTTTTAAGTGACAGTCTTTCTGGATGTTGATGGTTCAGCCCTTACTACAGGCTGTAATAACTAAAAATAACAAATTCATGTCTGATGGAATGAAAACAATCTACCCTCATGGATTAAATAAAGGGTTCAGTTTGAAATTCCGTACAGGTTCACAAGTTCAACTAAAAGGTTTCCTTTTGTTTTTTAAATCTAAAAGAAGTTTTTAAAAAAATCGATCTAACATTTTAAAACATGAAAAATATTATAGTGTAAAAATATAGTCATCTTCTGTGGGGGTTGGTGAAGTAAGTCTGGGATAATGGAGGTTTCAAAACTAACACTGACTATTAAACCTAAACTAGTAATACCCTGATCTCTTTGTATGTCTCCCGATGTAACAAACTGATTTAAATACAGCATTCTTTATATATTATTTGGGGAAGGGGAATCATTAAAAATTTAAATCAGTAAAATAAGAGATGGATAAAGAGAATAAATAATTGTAATCAATAAATGTTCTTTCGAGAAACAAACCTTTGGACAAGTTGTACAATTCCTTGTGTTGTCATGAAAAATACTTCCCTTTCAACACGTCTGTTTAATGTTGCAGCATGACTATCAATCACATTAGCAATCTGAACAACAATAAAAAAAATAATAATTCAATGACACAAACAAATTTAAGTATTTAATTACACAAAATATAACACTATATATGTTAAGTACAGCATGCCAATCCCTAGATACAGTGAAACATGTCTTGATTGAATAGTTATTTTGCTAGAATAGCGTTATTGCAACATCAATCGTATGAAGATTTTTGAGAACATCAATGCACATGACATCTTGTCATTCCTGAGAAAAGTGAGCCGAAAAAATATTTTAACTTGATAATCTATTTATATAAAGATAGGTATGTTTATATGATTATATATTTGTATGTACAGGATTCACTCCTTATCTAATTAACCAATTATGAATTTTAGAACACAGCCGCGAGGCATAAAGAGTCAAAATGTGGGCTATATTTAGTTTAATTTAGTCTTCTGCAAAAGGGTAAAAAGGGGATGAAAGGGGATGAAAGCTCTTTATGAAAATTTAGATACCTCTGAGTTTTGTGAAATTTTTAAAATAAGACATCAATTAATAAATATTCCACAAATTTCAGTTTCTTATAATATGTGCACAACTTCCAATTTGGAAACTCAAATATATCAGATTTGCATTGAATTTGATCCAACATCATTAGATGCAAGATTACCTAAATTCCAATATCTTCTTAAGACTCCCTTAAGCCTTACATTTTAGACATTTTCTAGACTCAAAATCATGTAATGGATTTTGATAAAAATTAGAATAAGGATTCTAATCATTATATCTTGATTTTAATCTTCATAATAAGGTGACATAAAAGTGGTGCAAAACTGTTTTTTTCAAAGAATTAATTTTACATGTCTTGGGACGAATAGTTACTCTATAAAAAATAGCATCGAAATAGGCAATGAATGATCCTGGATTACTAAATATGTAATTAAAAAGTAATCAACCAATTAAGTTTATAAATTTGCATGCCTTTAAATATAATCTGATATAATCTATATAATAAAATGGTACAAGTTTATTGTCTTTGGAAATTCAATATAGGTTTTAATTTAATGATTTTGTAATTAAATTTAAATTCTTAAAAAAAAAACAAAAAAAAACATTGTTTCACTTTCCTTAAACAATATGGTCCAATAGAGAAAAAAAAAGTAAAAACACTCCCGTAACTTTAACATTTAATTATTTTTATTTCCTATTATTATTTGAATATTAATTGATATTATAAATACTATAGCATGAAAGAAAACATAAAAAACTCAATAGAATTTAATTTCATAAATATTAACCATAATGGTCATATTATCTCCTATATAACAGCATTTTTAGACAATATATATATATAGTCTGTCTGTGGCGATTCACATTCAAGCAGCTTTTGAAAGTATGCTATAATTTTAAACAATTTTATTCGACCATAATTTTAAAAAAATTCAACAAAAATCTGATTTAAAAAAAAAAAAGGGTCGGCAATAGCAGTTTTTAAAAAATAAATATACTAGAAAAATGTGACTCATTGAGCTTGGATTTAATTAAATAGTATTACTAATTGTGGTGATATTTTCTTTTGTTTATAATGGACTATTTCAATCTCTATGATTAGTTTTATTGCTTTGTTGATAAACAGAGAAAGAGTGAAGGAAGTAAGAGTGATAGAGACTGTATATAATAAGAGTGGGGGAGGGGGGTCAAACAACATAAAATGAGAGAAGTTGAGAGTAATAGACAGAAACATATTAAGAGATGGGTCACTTAGTGAGTTAATTGAAAATTACGGCTAATTATAACATTTTACAATAAAAATAGAAAACGAGTACGTACATCTTGGCTGGGAAATTGGCACAAAACTGATGTTATGTTTTTCGCATAACAGCTAATCAGCTTTCGAATGGCCTTGTCTACATTAGGAGTGACACGTCCGGAGATCATGGAGATCAATTCCTGCAAAAGGAAAAAAAAAGACGATTCCAAGTTGACCGAAATACAGACGAGAAGAATTGACAAAATATGATTTAATCGGAAATCCACTTTTTCTGGATTAAAAAAAGCAGAGAACTTGCATCCCTAACAATGTGGCTGGATTTGTGGGGCGAACACCTTGCCCAAGGGCGTAAAAGACAGTTATATCAAATTACTTTATGCCAACTGATACAAAAAAAATATTCTGCACAGATTATTGAACTTTTTTCTCTTCAAAAAATAAGACAAGTCTTACAGAAAATTGATTTTTTTTAACTGTCATTTTCTCCTTTTTCAATGACAAATAAAAAACATTAAAAAAAATAATTTACCTGAAGTTCAAGCAGAGGTAAGTTCGGATCCCGCAAACATTTCATAAGTGTTTGTACTGATATTTGCAGTCCTTTTTTAAAGTACGGATCAGGCAAAACGTATCCAGAGAGAATGTTTTCCAATTCAGCTTTCGTACTAGTAAAAACTTGATGCAACTGATCTCCACTGGTTGAATGATTGCTGCTCGGGGGTAAAGCACCGTTAAATAGTTTCGCCTGAAATACAAGACGAACATTAACACATCACTGAAAAAGAAAGCTTAAAAAAAAAAAAAATCATGAAAATGTGAATAATGATCAAACAATAATAAAAAAATAAAAAAATTTACAGGAATGAGATCGGTGCAAGTCCACAACTCCCCTCCCCCTTAAAAAAGAAAGAACATTTTTTATGATGTACACACCCGTTCAAGTAATTTTTTTTGGGCTAAAAACGCCGATCATCGATCTATCAACACCTTTGTGGAAATATTGCAGGACAAGGGAGATAACTCTAAATAATTCAAACTTCAGCCTTGTACATCAAGCTTAAAAACTATTTTTTTTATAAAAAAAAACTACACTACTAGATCAATTTATGCAATTTTTGGTGTGGCGTGGTTTTTTCCATCATGTGTACGTACATCATAAACATTTTTCTTTCTTTTTTTGTTATGGGGGGGGGGGTATGGACTTGCACCGTAAGATCTTTATTGTTTGTTTTTTGTCAATGTTTCGCTTACTTTCTGCATTCTTGCAAACGTAAAATGTCTAAGTTTAGAAAAGTTATTAGTTGTTGTGGTAAGGTTATTTAATGCCAAATTCAGTCGCTTCAAGTAACATTTTCAAATATTTATTTGTCTTGTTTAATTTTAAATTAGTTTTATCACATTGTTATTTTTTTTCATGGCACATCAATTCTTTCGGGTTATGCCAAATTTTATTTTTAGTAAAAGTTTTTATACTTCAAGGTTTTAATATTTTAAAATATTTATAGATTAATTTGTTTTTGTAGGCATATGGATTTTGTAAATAATAGTCCGTAAATGATATGGATGGATGCGGTTGGAATGGACCTGGGTGTAATGGTAACTAAGGGATCACTCTATGCTCCCCTAAACTCACCACTGGATGCAGTTCAGTGACATGCAAAATTATTGAATTCAAAATGATTTTATTAAGTCTACCAAATAACACAAACCAAAAGTTGGGCTTCTTTAATATTCCCTCCCTATGTATCGATATTAATAAAATTGTGTGACCACTTCTCGTGTGTCTATGTATATATGTGCATTTCTTGTGTCAATATAACTTTGATAATTACATGGAATTATTTTGTTTATTGATCAATTATTTATCGAAATCAGAAAGGCAATAAGCATAAAATAAAAAGAAATTTTAAAAATCATTAAAACAAATTCAATTACAAAATTAAATCTACCAGAATGCCTTTGTTTATTTGTAAACTTTATTTGTAAACTTTTTAATCTTTTATTAATTGTTGAAAAAAAAAAAAAAGGAAAAATGAATGTACTTTATGACCCTTTGAAATTTGAAAGGAAGTTAAGCATTTAAATTGTCAAACAGAAAGTCGTTTAAATTGGCTTTAAATTTCTTAATTGAAAGGTTTGGAAGCTTTTAAATGGAGATTGAAACAATATTACCTGAATAAAATTTGTTAAAGTTTTATAAGAATTTGGTTTAATTGATAATTTAATGACCAATAATTAAATTTAACTTTCAGAATCCTAATTATTATTTTTTTAATTATTTGATAAATAAATAAGAAAATAAATGAGACTAAACTGACTCCCTGGCAACAAACGGGTATAGCTAGTCTAAGAATATATATATTCTTTTTTTGCTTTGCAAATGTTGAAATCTTACTTGTTGAGTCCGACTTGGATCATCCAGATCCAAGATGGCAATGATGACTCCAGGTTCAAGAAGTGCTCCAGGTCGTTTTTTGTAATGAACACTGCAAGGAAAATTCAGGCAAACGAATCAAACAGGATTTGTTTATTCAAGTACATCAGTCAGAAATCTAAAACTAGACAACCTATTGGGTCAATGTTGGTACATTGTGCATTAGTTTAGACATTTAGTGCCCTCAACCGATTGTGAAAGTAAATAGATATTTTAAAAGAAATTTTTGAAAAAAAATCAGAGTTAGTTGCTGGAAAACAGACCCCTCCTTGACGAAATCTGCGCCAGTTTACAGTCAAAGAATGAATAATTTTTTTCTAAATTTTAGATATTATTCAACTGGGGCAATGCCGATCAAGAAAATACCAACTTTATGGGTATTTGTTTTGTCGTTTTAGCCGGACACACACACACAAACCCACCCCTGCCTTTTATATTATAGAAGATATACATATACCAGTTTTGTTTTTTAATCCATAATTGTTAGGTTGAAATGTTAAGCTATAAAGTAAAAAAGAAAATTTCTCCGGAAAGTTTGCTTACCATCCATTCTCTGGAACACGAAGGCTGAGATTCATTTTCATGACTTCCATTTCTGCATAAGGTTCACCAGCAAAAACATGGCCACCATCTTCCACTTTGTACATCAATAGTTTACCAGCAGATGGAGATCTGTAAGAAGAGACAATCAAAGTAACTGATACTACGCCGGTTGCATATTTTTATTTCTTATTAGACCATGCTTACAGAAGAACAAAGGGTTTTAGCACCCCTATATCAAGGTCTTACATTACGTCTAACTAATTGAAAATTCTTGCAACTAATTCTAACCTCAGATCTTTCCTACATCACTTGTTTAAATAAACTATTTATTTCTTATACAGGACTTTGATTAGGATTATGTTAAGTCATCTCTTATGGCCCCCTCCTTCCATATAATACTTTCATTGAACATGGTCTAACAAGAAAAAAATGGGAGAAACAAAAGGTGGAAAAGAAAAAAAGACAAAAGCGCGGAGGTGAGGGGGTCAAATTACTTGTTAAAAGTTTAGTAGGACTAAAAAATAAAATAGACTAAAAATGGTGAGAGAGAGAGAGAGAGAAGGAAAGTAAGAAAGACTAAATGGAAACATTTTTATGTGTTTTTGCAGGCATGATTTTCCCTATTTCCACTGTTTGAAAAAGTTTGGTCCGTTTTCAAATATTTGTACTTGTATGTTATTTCTTCAAACCAACCATCCCGAAATGTTGATGAATACATAGATAATATTTTTGGTTTTCCTTTTTTCATTACATTAGAATATTATTTCCATTTTTTATCACATATATATTACACACACACATAATGTGGCCTTATTAAAATTAAAAGTATTATTGAAATCGGGCATGTCAACCTGAAGAAGCCGGTGTAGACCGGAATGGATTCTTTTATCTTTACATTTTTTTGAGTCCTTAAAACCTAATTGATCCTTCTTTTTTTTTTTAAACCATAATCAACTCATGGTTACATATTTTGTAGTTTCTGAATTTTAGCCAGTTTAGCAAATTAATTTCTCGAACAGAAATGTTTTACATGACTTTTATGTCCCCTTATGAAGAGTAAAATCAAGATATACTACTACTGTCAATTTTTATTAAAATCCATAACATGATTTTGATTCTGGAAAATGTCTAAAATCTGAAACTTACGGTCTTAAGAAATTGAAATTCAGGTAATCTTGCTTAATTGGTGCTCAATGACTATGAATAAAAATTCAATACAAAATTGAAATATTTGAATTTTCAAATGTGAGGTTGTGCCTATATTATACACTCTCTAAAAACACTTTAAAATAATCCAAAGAAACTCAAATTTGGGGAATATTTATTAATTGATGTCTGAATTTTCACAAAGAGCTTTGCCTTCTTTGCATAAAAGTAAATAAACATAGCCCACATTACCCCCATGACCCGTGTTCCAAAATTTATAATGATCGCTTAATTAGCTGAGGAGTGAATCCTATACATAGAAATATATAAACATACACAACTTTATATAGATAAAGATGTGTGTGTGTAAAATAAAGATTACCTGAGAATAGTTGGGTCATTCTCTTTCTGGAAAACACAAGTCTTGTTCCCAATTGTAACTCTGTAGCTATCCACTTCTTCCTTCATATAAGTGGTGTAGCTGGAGCCAGCCACAGACAAAAGTAATCCACCATCACTTAAACTGCAAAATAAGGAGGAAAAAAAAGTTTCAGTAATTACAATAGGGTTAAAAAAATTCTTAAATAATTTTGAAGAAAAAGAAATCTTACACGAACTAAAATATTTCTATAATCTTAGCGGAAATGAAAAAAGTCGCACAGAGCAAGATAAGGTGAATAAGGAGGTTGTATCAGTATGGCGATGTTCTTCCTGATCAGGAACTGCACAGAGTAATGTGAGCAGGTAGGATGTCGTGATCAGGAACTGCACAGGGCAATGTGAGCAAGATGAATGTCATGATGAGAAAGAGGTGTGAATAAAAATTGCAATATTGAAGAAAGCTAAAATTAGAGTGAAAAAAATTCTGAGATGTAAAATGATGAACATGTATTAATACAAAAAGAATACAAAGGAAATAAATACTTCAGGTGAAACATTCGTCTTTGTTGTTGCCTTTTATTATTGTTGTTCCTTTCTCTATACTTCTATGTTCGGCCTGGAACAACAAGCAGAGGAAGAAGAGACGTGAGAGATGAAAAGAGGATCATCGGAAGCATAAACAGGAGGTCACAAGAAATGCGACATATGCAGAAGACTTGTGAACGAGCGATTTCGTCCACTTATTTAACGTGAATGCCGTCAGTGATTGCGAAACAACTCATTTGCATAGCCAACAACATGGATAAGTCGACTGTCCCAACAGTTTACAACCAAGCGTTTCCAGGCTCAAACCAGCCCTGCTCATTTGGGAATGCCACCGTTCCTCTTGCCCCGTTTACATAGCACACAAGGCAGCAGCGCTTCACCCAACGAGGACAGTCGTCACCATCAGAAAGTAAGCAAGTTATGTTGCTTATGAGCAATAGATTAATTAAATTTTGCGATTGAAAAAATTTTTAAAATATAAAATGAGAAATGTATTTACCGGTGAGCTTCAATATCGAGGTGGGAATCATTCATTAGAACAAAGTAGCTGGTTGGCCCGGTTTTAACAACCTAAAACAGACAAAAGAAATTAAATTAATTACCAAGATGTGGTCATTTTTTTTGTACAGAAACAAATTTATTGAATGAAATAATAGTTATGTATTTTAAATATTTTTGTAAAATATGTTGAATATATTCGGGTTGAGAAGTTTCCCCTCGTAGTAGATCCTAAATGCAGACCGACAAGATTTTCCTGCCTAGTGGAAAGACAGAATATTTATTTGAAAAATAAGCGTCAAGCTGCACCATAAAGAGACAGCAACCTGGTAAAAACATACTTGAATATGTCTTTTTAATCATGAGACATCCGTCCGGCAATGTGCCCATCAGTAACGGATTGATGCTCCTCTGCATGCAATTCAGCAGCCATGTTTGTTGCTTCCTGGAGGTTTATTTTTAATAAGCCTAATTATGTCCCCCAAATTCTTGTTTGAGAAAGTGGCCAATTCAGCCTTAACTATCATTACTGCACTACTATCTCTTGTCTTCACAGTCCAATCTATTCTAGATTCTAACGCTGCTTTCAACGATCTAGGTTCTCGGTTGAGTCAATAAGTATAATCAGTAGAAAACAACCTAATGTGAGCCTTAAAGTGACTACATCATTTATTCCCAAACACGACACCCGTCAGCTCCACTTTAGGGTTAGTGATATTTGGTTCTGGAAATCCTTTATTTCGAACAACAATGTGTTGAACTTCCAGTAACTGGTCGTTACTTCGTTGAGGGCCATCCAAGTTGACTCGCACACGAACAAGCCTATGGTCTGTGTAAACTATATTATAAAAGTTTGAATAATCTAAAAACCCTACATTGACTCTTTTAATTAAGAACCAGTCAATGTAAATGGAAAGCTGCATTGTGCAAGAACTGTATCCAGTAGTCTACACTACATCACAGGGTTTCTCATTTGAGAACTTGTCAACAAACTCACAAAATGGTTTGACGTCAATGTTGTTGTTAGCACCCCTTAAGGGAATCCTGCAATCAAAAGTGGGATCAAAGACTAATTTCCAGTCTCCCGCTAATATTATCCAACGAGATGAAGTCATATACAGCTCGATCTGCTGAAAAAGGACCCCACGGTCAATACTGCTATTGGGGATATAAACCCCAATGAGTCAAAATGAGTTTATAGTAATATCCAACAAAACACACAGCCTGCCTTCTGGATCTGCGAAACAATGGGTAAATGTCATATTCAAAGAGCATCTTACTAAGAAAGCGCCCTTAAGCAAGTTTCAAAATAAGCTGTATAGATACAGAAGTCCTAGACAGGATACTATAGTCACTCATTCAGTTTCTTAACCGATATATATTTAAGTGTACATAGTTGTAAAGTTAAAAAAATTTTTATTTATTCTAGACTTGTATGAAATACACGAGAAACAATAAAATTACCGTCAATGCATATTTAACTCCTTCATAGATGAATTCAACATCCACTCTGTTTTTGAGAGAATTAGCAGAAAATATTTGACCTCTAAAAATAGATAAATAGAAAAGAAAATATTAAAAATTAAAATATTAATTTTATAAAGAAGTAAAAACTCTTTAACTTATAGGCACATGCAAACAAATAAATACAGACTTTATAACTCCAGAATCCTTATTTTGTGAATGATATTTGTCCATTTTATTATCTCTTATTATCCCTTGGAATTTGTGTCAAGTAGCAAATAGGGTGAACTTATAAAGTGAACAAAGGAATTTGTATCTAACAATGTTGTGTATAACGTTGCTTTATGTGCTTTTTGGTTGACACTCGTTTTTGCACAGGAAATACAGTTATTAAAGAAATGATTATTCATTCTACTAGTATATAGATATAAACATTGAATTTTGGAGCTTTTAAATCTACATGATGCATTTTGTGATTGTCATAGATGTTACACTGAAAAACATCCTAGATTCTATAAAAAAATTATATAATATTAAAACAAATAATTGATAATGCACAGTAGTTTATAAAACATTCAATATTACATTTTATAAATAAAATTACATTCACAGAAAAATTAGCTAATTAATGGCCAGACAGAAAACATGCAGAAAAATATAAAATTTCTAATTTCTGTGGAAAAGAAAGATTAGCTAAAATGGACATTTTATAATCTCAAGTGTTAAATATGACTGAGAATTAAGAAATAATCAAACCTTTCGAGTGCACTTTGAAAATTCTGGAAATATGTGAGTATTGTATGATCAGCAACATGGAGTGCTCCACTGATGACACTAAGAAGGATGTCAGGTTTTTCAGCCTGAAAAGTAATTTACAAACACAAATCAAATTTGCACATAACTGTTCATAGTACAATACAACATGGTTTATCTTGCTTAATATCGTTTACTAAATGCAAATTAAATTAGATTTTCAAAGTCAGACCCAAATAGCAATCAGTCTGACATATCTCTATTTCATTCGGGCTAGCCTCTTTTTTTGCTAGTTTTTGGCAGGAATATATTTTATTTCAGTTCAGGTAAATTTCTTTTTCCGAAAATACTTATTCCAGCTAAAAAATATGTTAGGGTAGAGACAGACTTTTAAGGTGCCTGTGTTGGTCAGCACAAAACCAAATGCTACTGTAATATTTAAATTATCTTTTAAAATAATATTTACAAAATTAATCTGCAATTTTCCATACTTTGCTAAATAAAATGTTTTTTAATTGCTTTCTGTACAGTACATTAAATACTTATTTTGTGTGGACCTGCTTCAGCTTATTTTTACAAATGGCTGCCTTGAGGTCAGTACTTTGTTTAAACAATTTTCTTTTGAGTTCATTATTGCTAATTTTTTCTTATTAATTCCTTTAAATCACAAGTTTTATTTTTTATTAAAAAAAAACATCGCTTTACTTCCTAATTTCTTATTAATTATTTTGTATCGTAGGAATCAGTGGAAAAATTGTTGCAGTTGGTGTCTCTCTGGCGACTGGCAATACCCCCCCCCCCAACATACACCAAAAAAAAAAAGAAGAGAGGAGGTAATCACCAAGAGGATGACCTCTTGATGACAACCCGAAGAAACCAGGCACTATAATACACTAGGACATAAGATATATATTTTAAAATGGTGTCTTGGACGCTACGGGTTCACCTAATTTGATTTGAACATCGAAGTCTCTAAGAGGATATATCTTCCTTACAAAAACAACACTCGTACTTAAAATTTGTAAAAATTAATAGAATTATTTATTGCACAATCAGCGATGTTAGTTGTAATAAGAACCTGAATCCATCTGCCAGTTTTCTTTAGGTATTGTTGTAGTTTTCGCTCAATCGTGTAGATTGATTTTGATCAGTAACTTATGAGGTCATCTATGAGATCCATTAATTCCAGGTGTTAATTCCTTGATTGTGCTGTTTGTTTTTATACGAGATAGAGTTACAGATAATATACTGACCTGCGGGAGATCTTCCTGATTATTCACATTTGAAAATGTGGAGTCAACACGGACCCAGAATTCTCTTTTAGATAAAAAAAATCATTGATAAAATGTGGCAATTTCCATACTGCCACGTTGTATAAGCTTTTTCCAGATATAGTTCTGGGTTTCCTTATGCAGATTTCATACATTGACCTTTTCTACTCCGAATCTCCTTTTTCACAGCAAAATAAAAACAAGATCCATTTCTAAATGAAAAGAAAAAAAGAAAAAGAAAAAAAAATCACCTGAAATTTTTTGGCAATGAGTTTATCCAACCATCCAGTCGTGAGGATATTCAATTGAAAATCTTCTGTCTCCAAGAGACGAATCAGGTATTCAACAGTTGTGCGGAAATCACCACGAATGGATAATTCATTCAAGGCAACGACCATGTTTCTGAAAGACAAAAGCAAAAGTGAACAAAGCAAAATTAAAAATAGGAATAAAATGATATTTTTGAAATGAGGTATTGTTATTTACATCGCGTACACAGCGTAGTGTATAAAGGCATTGATTAAAAAATGTAACCTTTATTTAATCTACTGATGTAGGATGCTCTTACACCCTTTCTACAATGAATGTTTACCTAAAGGTTCCGAGTTCAATCCCTGGTGAAGGAACTTCAGAAAAATGAACTGGTTAAAGGAGATTTCCAAAAAAGGCATAGAATGCCGAATAAAAGACATCTACACTGGTAGATTAAATGAAGGTTACAGTTAAAAATTCTTCGTTTTCCCCTCATCTGTATGTTGTGCGCATGTGTGGTTTGCATAAATGAACCCAGATTAAAACAGCTATTTTTCCTTAGATCTTATACGCTGTCCACTTGGCGCTACGGGTATTGAGAAAGGACCAAGACCAAGAGGTTGACGGTTCGATCCTCACAGACTCCAAGAATTTTCTTTTAAAACGAGCGGGGGGGATGAATGGGATGACCGGGCAACAAGACAGAGATAGTACTTTTAATGATAGAAATATGTTATGCTTTGAGGGGGGATGGGGCATTGCTAGTATGATAGAAGTACAGAATATTCATTTTTAAATTTAAACATTTTTTTTCTACAAATTTTGGTTATTTTTTTAGCTAAAACTTTAATCATAAAATTAACCTGAAAACAAAAAAAAAATCAGTTGTCTACTTCTTTACTTTATATAAAGAATGCTGTATTAATAGTGCAATTGGGAGATGACGGTGACTAATCACACCAACTGACAATCTGGATGTGCTAAGTCTGGCAACCTTCACGTGGTTCCTCCTGTAAGTACCCGATGTCTTTCTAGAAAGAATTCTAACTAAAAAGATATTGGGGAAACCAATGCCAACAATAGAATCATCTGATTCATACAAAATAAATGAATGAATGAAAGTGTATACATATTGGGGAGTGTTACGGTCATACGAGCCAGTGGGCCAACCACAATTATTATACAGATTGGTACAAAAATCAAATTTTTACATGACAAACAACAGCAACATTTTCAAAATATTCATAAACTGAAAAATTTCTTTCATGGACCATCATCAAAACCTTTTTGAATAACGACTTAAACTCCTCTCACCCTGCCACCTCCCAAAATAAACAAAGTTAAAATACTGTGATTTTTTTATTTCATGGTTCCAATCTTTCTTTTTATAATATTTTACCAACAGCATCTCTTTGTCCATTTACTATAACTCCTTTTGCATGTTAATTTTAAACTTTGCAGTTTTGTTTCTTTTTGCCTCTATACAAATAACCATATTTTATTTCTTTTTTGGATTTATTAGGCTAATTCTTCTGTAAATGAGGGTCCATGAAATAAATTTTTCTCAGAAATTTATAAAAATGAATGTTGCTGTGGCTTCAAATAATTAATCTTTGTCGCGATAAGAATGGGGGGAAGATCAGTGATCCATTAATTTTGATCTTTATTTTTGGTTTTATTTTTGCTTGATGTTAAACCAATTTTCTTTTGGGTTGAAACAAGTGCATTTGTGTAACAAAATGAAATTTGTATAACAAAATAACCTTTTTTTAAATATATTCTTATGTAAATAACTAAAATAGGGTATTATTGAAAAAGGATTCTTTAACTTGAAATTAGCCAATGAAAACACTCAAAATATTACAAATCATAATGGTGAATATTGAAAAATTGTCCATTATATTTTGTACCCAGTGTTCTAGGTGACAGTATGAGGTAAAAACTTTGTCTTCCCTTATTTATGACTAATAAAAAAAAAAATTGAACAGGAATAATGAAATTGATTGAAAATAATTTGTTTTTTACAACACTGATCAATATTTGGCATTAATCACTGACAAAATGTAATTATCTCGCAGTAAAAAAGCTTTTAATAACACAAGTATGGGCGAATAATTGTCTTTATATGTGTGTGTTTTTAATATTTATTTTGTATAGATTTGCTCAATATTAAAAATATTTTTAATTTCTAAAAAAA
Organism: Sepiola atlantica; assembly: GCA_963556195.1. Classification (NCBI taxonomy): domain Eukaryota; kingdom Metazoa; phylum Mollusca; class Cephalopoda; order Sepiida; family Sepiolidae; genus Sepiola; species Sepiola atlantica. The sequence goes on along the minus strand of OY744538.1, from coordinate 91,819,835 downwards.
AAAGCATAATGATAAAAATATTATCGTAGACGTTATTTATTATGCTCCTTTCATGCCTCATACATAATTTCAACAGGAAAAAATATAGAATTCCTGTTACAAAATTGCAGAGGACACAGGCAATAAAATATGTAACAGGTATTATTATTGTGTGTATGTGTAAATAGAAAAAAAAATTTACGTTGTCATTTGAGATTTAAAAAGGCGAGCATCAGAGTTGGAAATAAATTTACATACTCCCTTGCATCTTCCCTGCATTCTCCCCAAGAAAAACAATGTCCAAACTGGGAATCAGCAAATTCATGAAGTCCGCCTGATGCAATGACACTGAAGTATCCCCATACGTTCTTACTGCTTCGGAAATTCAATTCTTGGACAGTTCCTGAGCTGGGTTTGAAGCCCTGGAATATCAAAGGATTTACTAAGATTATGAACACACCAAGATCGAGAGATTGACATTTTCAGTGAGGTCCCATAAACCCCACCACCTGGATGATGCAACGGTTACAACACAAGGAATAACAAAGACAAAACAACTAACATATAAAGTTATCTTGTCGGATTTTAAAAATTAGACCTAAATAGCATTTAAATTGACAAATCAAACTTTGCTTCTGACTAGAAAATTTTAATTTGTTATTTGTTGAACCATGTTATTTGAAATATAACATACTTTCATTTAAAAATTTACTTAGTCCAGCCTAGATGACTAGTAATATGAAACATTTTCAGATAATCACCTTAAAAAGGAAATCAGTTCATGTCAGTAATAAAAAAATTAATAGATTCCAATACATTTTTCTCCATAATTATTTTAACAAAGATAACAATTTATTTTTCTTTAGAACGACATGGAAAAAAATAGATAATATATGAAACTTTTAAATTTTAAGGTAAAAAAAGGTCATGTGACACATAATTCATAAATGGTGTCTTCAATCTTAACTCCAATAATGTAAAGGGGAATAACTCATATTTTAAATTAAAGAGTATAATAGGAGTTGTCTGCTCTACAACTAAAATCTTATTTCTTTTTCTGTGCAAACCCAAAAAACTTAAAAACTTAAATGACTTTATTCTGTTCCGGGCAACAGAGGGCTACTAAAACTTATCATTTTCTGTGGGATCTGATGATATATGACATAGGGTTAGATATTCCTACAGGGGTCGAAGTAAGCAAGCAGTAGGGAATGCAGACACCCGTTCTGGTTAGTTACTGTGTTCTACCATCAGTTGCTTGCCACTGACCAGTCACCTCTGACTTCTACTGACTTCTTTTACTTCAGCATGTATCAAAACCATCATCAGTTATATTTAGATCTTTCCGCAAATCAAACATCCATATTTAAAATTAAGCTTCTTGAAATAAACTACAATATTTCTCATAACTTTAGATACAATTAGAGATATAGTGAGGTGTCGCAAAGACTAGCCCTCTGAGACTCAATTTTTCGTGTCCCGTCTGGACTCCCAAATGTGTGAAACTTGTCAGCATGTCCAAGAATTTACAGCCTGATTTTCTATCAGCACTAAGTTTTATCCATTCACTTAAAACTATATGGTTGAACATAAGCCTGGTGGTCTATGGGAAGAGACGGGCTTCATTGCAGCACCACTCAGGATGGTATTGTCTGGGAGTTTGTGTTATTTAGGAGCCATCATGGATTTGTTGTCTTGATCCAAAAATGGTAAATTTCTGTTCTAATTATCTGTCTCACCGACTAACCATGTATAAAAAGGAGATAATTATTACAGTAAGGATTGACTCACTGTAAAATCCAATATGGCCGCTAAATAAAAAGCAATGCCTATAAAATTAGCATCTTTTTTCTAATTGAATAATATTTGGGGGGGGGGGGGAACAAATTATCTAATACAGGTAAAAATTGCACTTGTGTAGAACATTCTAAGAATAAACTGAATGAATTTTAAAATAATGTCAGAAGAAGAAATTTTTAAGGATATTTTTCGAGTGTTTCTGATTAAATATTTAAGAGAATTAGATCCGTATATTCCTTTATATAATCTTGAATTACATTTCTAAAGTGCAGTGGTCGAGGTCTGGCTTCATCACGAATTTTGGATTATCACATCATCAGATCTGTTCTACCCCGAAATGTTACTATGTCTCTTTACTGCATAATTTTCTCCAGTGTCCTTTTGGAAAAAGAGTTTTACAAAAATAATTGATCATGAGAGATCTTATTTTTATAATGATAGAAATTTGTCAAAAACAATCAGAAACTGTTTTGCAAGCTGTTCACAGGTATAAAAATGGTTAGCCAGATTTAGTCAGATTTCCTCTATCTGTGCATGCATTGATATCATGCTAAGTTCCTTCATTCTTAATGTCACAAACCAAAAAACAAAACCTCCATTTCATGTGAAACTATTGGGCATATTAGCTTATGCTTATCACCCTACATAATTTCTTTACTTACTCTAGTGATGAAAAAAAGTTGTTTTTTTTTTTTAATTAAAAAAAGAAAATAAACACAACCTGTTATCAACTTAAATGTAAAAATTTGGAAAATAAATAACATGTGTAAAATTCGATTGAGTTAACTTTGTTCATAGTGCCATATATCGGGGAAACACATATATATATATATATATATATATATATATATATCTCAAATTAAACCAAATTCATATGCATACTCAACTTGTATATATGGATAATAAACAATGGTTTTTAAAAGAGTTGATTGATGCTCTGTGTGTGAATTAAGTACATAATGCATTTCAAATGCTACAACATAGTTTTAGATTAAACATTTTTAAAGGATTCACTTGAGTAAACAAAGGTGTCCGCTGCAATTTAGGGTTGTGCCTGGGACCAAAAAGTTAAAATCGGATTATTAATAAAATTCAGAGATGCTGAAAAAGACAGGATAAATAAGACATGGTGTTTAGTTATTTCTCTGAAAATAGAAATTTATAAACGTTTTCATTTTTTTTTTAAATATCTTTTCATTTGTAATGATGTAATTACTTCAAGAACAAATTGATTTCAGTAGCAAATTTAAGTAGAAACAAATTTACCTCATCTGGATTTTCACTGGTAACTCGTGCAGCAATCACATGACCACGTGGCTGAGGTTTTACCACAGGATTATCAAATGGGATCATCATATCACCCCATGGATCCTCACCATACAGTATTCGAATATCCTTGATCCTATACAGTGGTATGCCCATAGCAATCTGAAAATAAACATCAAGTAACATTTTCATATTTTCAATGAAAAGATAAGTTAAAATATTTAGAAATTAAAATCAAAACTGGCGATTAGCTAAAATAATATTCAGCACATTTTCTGTTAACTCATTAAAATAGAAAATTGTTTTCTTTTATTTAAAAAAGCATTATATATTTTTTAAAATCTACATTAATAAAATTGTGTCCACTTCCCATGTTTCTGTATATGTGCACATGTTTCTCACCTTTACGCGAATTATACATTATTATTTTATTTCCTATTAATCGATTATTCATTGAAATGAAAAGAAAGAAACATAAAATAAAGAAATTTTTAAAAATCCTATTTTTAAAAATATAATTTAATTACTAAATGAAATCCACCACAATGAATTTCTATTTTTAAAAACGAATCAATTACTTTGTGACCCTTCCAAATTTGGATGGAATTTGGAAGTATTTAAACTGTCAAATAGAAAGTCATTTTTCGATTTTAAAATTTTTTAGCAAATCTTTTTGTATTAAAAGATTGAAAGTTTTGGAAGCGATTTACATCCAATCCTTCTATGATGCATAAAATACATAAAACATTTAGATCAATGGTTAGAAGACCACGACTGACACATTGAGTCAGTATTTGTTTGATATATTATTAAATGTTTGGAAATTCCAAAAATGTTTTTCATAAACAATGCTGCTGTTTTCAAATAAAGATAGATGTCCACAAACTTTTAGTATTAGATAGATCAACAGCAGTTACAGCTGCTGCTGCATACAAACGGACACAAATATTTATGAAACTCTTGTGATGGTAGAGGGGAAAGACAGACAGAGGGGTATATCTCTTTTACTTATTTATTGTTACATTTAATATCACTAAAGCGTGCATGGGGAAAAACAAGTAAGCAAGATCAGTTTTCATAGTATATAGATTTAAATAAAATTACTAATAACCTCAGCGAAAACTGGCTTTCCTACTAGAAAAACTGAAACCCCCCCCCACACCAAACTTTTTTCACAAATATTTACATGTACAAAATTAAGTTTTGCCCACAAATCAAATAAGTCATGATTTATGATCATTTACATTTATTTAAGTAGTAGTGATCGTAGGGGGAGATAACCCATGCTTTGCTAGTTTTTTTTAGTTCACTAGCTATGTAGATAAAAGAATGTTTTAACTATTTTGTTAGGCACATAAATGAAATCGGATAAAAATGAATTTGGAACAGAAAATGAAAATAAACCAACCTGTAATTGTGCAGCTGGCAGATTGACATCTGCAATCATTTCTGTGCACGGATGTTCCACTTGAAGACGAGGATTCAATTCTAAGAAATAAAAAGAATCATCCTCGGAGTATAGATATTCGACGGTACCAGCACTCACGTAACCCACCATCTTGGCTAATGTCACAGCAGCCTTTAAAAATATTAAGGAAAAAAAATAAAGAAAAGAAATATTAATTAAAACAAATATAATCAGATCTTAAAGATAGATTTTAAGAAATAAATAAAATACAACAGTTTTCAGAATTGATGTCTTCAGAATCTATAATATAATTAAGCCTTTTTTGTTAATGTGCCAGTCACTTATAATAGGCTTCAAATCTACTCAACAGAATTTTTTTTTATGTACTAATGAATCACCGCTTATCAAGGCCCATAGACCACACGAAGATAAGGGTTAATGAGTTTGTCAAGAGGACAGTGAAACTACAACATGAGGATTGGTAATGGTCGAGACTAGTCAGAAGTAGATAATTTAAGAGGACGGCTCAACAATTAGTTAACATTGGACAAGCAGCCCCACTGTATTGTGTTCCACAGACGGATAGTTCTTGGAAAAAAAGTTTGCTCATGGAAGTTCCGTTTTGTTTTAGGTACACAGAAGGAGAAAGGAAAATAATTTACAGTGGTTGTAGCTAGACAAATTCTTGTTATAAATGTTTTACAAGGGGGAACCATAGATTGGAGCTCAGTCAAGCACCTACCATGAAAATAACGATAGAACAGAGAAAAACTAGCAACGTCTCTGCTGTGAGAAAACAGAGAAGATCATCCCCACGAAGTTGCAAATTCGATTTTGTACTCTGAGCGCCATCTCCCCAGAAGTGGCAGCAGTAATCCATTTTAGGTAGAGGGTCAATTCAGCAGTCAGGTACTTTTTGGAACGGTAGAAGGATCCAACCATTTTTCCAACAACCTTTGTGTAATAATTCTTTGATTTGGAAGTTTATACTTCCAGGCAAATTAAAAATAAAACAGATCTATTAAGCAAATTAATTTGTTTGCTAATAGTGTAATATATTTTTTGAGCAAGTTGACAAACCAGATTAAAAAAACAGCAATAGAATAGAACATTTTACGACAAAATTCTATGAATTCAGAAATAATAGTCACAAAAAGAAATTAAAGAGACATTTTTGGGAACTATCGGATTAAACATTTTTAATCTGTATATCGATGTCACATTAATATAAATGTTCTGTGACATGTTTTTTTAAGGGTTGAATTGAAAAGATAATTAAAAAGGGGACAATGCCTAAAGAAGCATTCTTGAGATGCCGGGTGTGTTAGAGGTAACATTTTACTACTACTAATACAAATATTTAAAAACTATTCAACCAAATTTGTGATGAAACACCTTTAACATTGCTTCTTTTTTTTTTTACATTGTGTCAAAATTATAGCAGTAGTAGCACTACTACTACTACTATTGGCACTACCACAACGCCTACCACTAGTAAAAATAATGGATATTTTATAAATTTAATCTACTGGGCAAAAATTCTAAATAAAGCTGAAACAAATGTCGGAACAATGTTTCACATGGGACTCAAACACATGTACACTGCAAACAAAGTGTGTTTCCACAAACACCAATCATCAGCCAGCTCAAAAGTCAACTGCCAGGCTACAGAAATGGGCTCTTTTTATGTGTCTCCCTTATACTATAATCTTCTGTGAGAAATTTACATTACTTTGGGAGGTGACGGTGGTTAAGTCAATAACGACATGGACTGATGACCTGTGTGTGCCAAGTTTGAATCCAGTCAGTTCCATAGTACCAGTTTTACTTAGTTGGCAACCTTCAAGCAGTTTCTTCTGCAAGAATGCCAACAACAGAATCAAACCCTCAACAAAGTTGTACCACATGCAGTGGCGTAGCTAGACCTTTTGCCGCCCAGGGCACTTAAAATTTGGACAGTAATAAAATTAATGAATTCAAACTTTCGCATCTAATGTTATTTCCTCTTTGATGTCGGTGTATATACACCCAAATATCCAATTTTCTTTTCGCACCTATTCGATAAAAATTTATATGAAAGTTCCCCTTTAAGTATGAAATCTTTCTGAGGTCATTTTGTTTTTTTGGTGCTTGGCCGAAGCCTAGGCTTGGCCCTATCCTGTTAGGTCAGCCGGTCACTGAGTATATCTCCAGAAATAATTAATGCTTGCATTTTTTAAACTTAGTGATTGAAATGAATTAAAGCAATTTATTCTCAATTAATGGAAATTTTGTTCAAGAATTAAAACCAGCCATATATATATATATATATATATATATATACATATATATGTATGTATATATGCGTATTTATATATGTGTATGTGTGTGTATATATGTATATATGCACGTATGTATGTATATATGTATATGTATGTATAAATATATGTGTATATGCACATATATATGTATATATGCACATATATAGTTATAAAATAAATACATATTTATTATAATGCTCCCATAATGTTGAGCATAATGAGAGCCGAAAATGGCAAACGGCCGTAAGCGAATATAGCAATGGTCTTGTTTAAAATTAGATCTTGTGTACAATTAGAGCTGAGGTCGGTTTGGCAACGACTGCCGATTGTTCCCATTTACTTGCCTCTCCACGAGGGCAGAGTTAGACACAAGGCCGGTTTTTAATGTGGGGAAAATCCAGCTCCACAAAAATCCGACTTGATGAAGGAAAGGTAGTTGATAAAGTTGAGCAAAATATCATTGAGAAAAAAACAAAGAAGTGGCGAGAAATCCTAGCTAGATTGCTGGACATTATCAGATTTCTCGCCAAGCAGAATCTGGCGCTACGAGGTCACCGGGAAGACATCCATAATGATGAAAGGGGTCAAGAAAACAAAGGAAATTTCTTGGAATTCGTAAATCTATTGGCTAAATATGACCCTGTACTCCGTGAACATTTGGTTAAAGTTAACCTACGGAAGAAATTCACTATTTCTTATCTGTCACCAGAAATTCAAAATGAGTTTGTGAGCATTTTAGCAAAGCAGGTCAGAAAGAAAATTATCGATCAGATAAAGAAAAGCAAGTATTTTTGTATAATTTTTGATAGTACTCCCGATGTATCTCACAAGGACCAGATGAGTGAGGTGTTGCGCTACGTGAAAGTTGACAGAAATGAAGTGACGGTGGAGGAGTCGTTTCTCCGCTTCATCGAAACAAAGGGTAAAAGCGCGGAGGACATTTCTGAACTCATTTTGAGAGAATTGGAGAATGATGAGATACAGATTGGTGACTGTATTGGCCAGGCATTTGACAATGCCGCTGTTATGGCAGGTCACCGATCGGGTGTGCAGAAACGAATCTCTGAAATCAACCCAAAAGCTCTATTTGTGCCATGCACCAACCATTCACTAAATCTGGCTTGTGTACATGCAGCTTCAGTAGCGGTTCACTCTGTTACATTTTTTGGCACACTGGACCGGTTATTCTCGTTCTTTTCTGCATCTACACATCGCTGGGACATCTTGATTCAGTTGACCAGTCTAAGTATCAAACGGACTGTGGATACTAGATGGAGTAGTCGAGCAGATGCCGTAGATGTTGTGATAAAAACAATAGTGGAAGTCGTCATTGCCCTGGAACAGCTCACAGAAGAAGGAGTAAATGCAACCACAAGATCAGATGCATCTTTAATTCTCAACTCGGTACTATCGTTTCCGTTTCTTTTATTTCTGAACCTTTGGAAAACTATTCTCCCAGAAATCAATGATGCCCAGAAATATCTTCAAAAAAAAGGGCTGGATCTGCAACAAAGTTCTGTCAGGCTGACGGCGTTGAAAGATTTTCTTCTTCAGAATAGAGAAAAGATAGTGGACACTGCAATAGACGAGTCAAAAACACTCTGCTCTGAAATGGGGATAAGCATGGAGCGTCGTATTCGCAAAAAGAAACGAATGGATGGTGAAGGATTGACTGATGCAGCGCTGAGTTTTGATACTGAGTTGAGACGGGAAATGCTGTCTGTCATAGACAGATTGACTGAAGAAATATCTTGCAGATTTCAACAAGTTCACAATCTTGCAAATAAATACGCTTTTCTTATACCGTCAAATCTGCTTGATGATAATTATGATTGTCAGCTTGGTGGATTTGACGAAGATATAGAAAAAGAGAAATTCTTTGCTGAAAAGAAGAGGTTACAGTATGTTGTAAAAGCTTCAGAAAAAGACAAAATCGATGGACCTCTTGAACTTTTGAACTTTATTCAAAGATACCAACTTGGGGATTCCGTCCCTAATATTGTGATCTTGCTGAGAATTTTCCTCACCAGAGCTATTAGCGTTGCTAGCTGTGAGCGCTCTTTCTCAAAACTGAAGCTCATAAAAAACTACCTTAGATCAGCAATGAGCCAGACAAGACTTACAGACTTGGCAATCCTCTCAATAGAGAGGGAACTTGTCGAGGAAGTGAATTTTGATAGAGTCATTGATAACTTTGCCGAAAAAAAGACGCGAAAAATCTGTTTGTAAATTTTCAACCGACTTGATGCCTTGCGACAGTTCTCTCACAAAAAATAAATTTATAGCCTTATTTGCCATTCATAAATACATTTGTTTAAAATATATTAAAACTATTTTTAAAAGAGTTGAAACGTTATTAACAACAACAAATTTCTGAAAACCGAGCGATTACACACACGGATTTAAAAAAGCACCGATACAAGACGTTTTTTCTCTTCGGAGGGCTCGCCCTCTTAATAATAACATTATGAAGACAAAGAAAAGAAAACTACATCGGACTATTCTCTCCTTGATACATCCATGTTATTTGGCGAAAATTCGGACTTTAACAACAACGACAAAAAAGTAAATAAAAATGATTTTATCATTTCATAACATTTTCAGGTTTTCAAATGTTCTCATTTAAATTTATTATTATATAAAATTATAGTATAAAATTTCATATTTTTTGTTAACTTTTGTTTTTTTTAATTTTTTTCTCTACTTTCTATTTTTACCCTCTCAAAATGCCGCCCCCTCAGGTGTGCCGCCCGGGGCGGCCCGCCCCCCTCGCCCCCCCCCCCCTAGCTACGCCAGTGACCACATGTATTATTTGGATTGTTCGGACTACTATTTTCATCTTGGATGTTATATTCTCTTAACGTTTCGGCCGATGTAACCTCCAACCTTCTTCAGGAGTATTTTGACAATGGCTCTTATTAGTGAATGGTGGAAACAATGTTTTTGTTCTTTTTTTCAAACAAACCATAGTCAAATTCGAAATGTATGATGTCTTTATGAAACTGAATGAGCGTTGAGTCGTTTCCATTTTTGTATTAATTCGGGTTCGTACCAATTTCATATGTTTCTGAATTTTTTAAGTAGTCTTAACAATCCAAATAATACATATTATCAATCCTCAGCTCAAAAAATCAGAAACATTATATAAAATCGGTATGGACCTGAATTAATACAAAAATGGAAACGACTTAACGCTTTCCCATTTCATAAAGACATCACACATTTTGAAATCTAACGACTATGGTTTGTTGGAAAAAAGAACAAAAACATTCTTTCTACCATTCATCAATAATTGTTAAGTTACACCTGAAGAAGGTTGGAGGTATATCGGTCGAAACGTGAGAATAACATTCAAGATGAGAACAGTAGTGCGAACAATCCAAATACATATTATCAATCCTCATCTTAAAAATTCAGAAACAAAGTTGTGTTATGCTGTCATGCCATTCCAGCATCTGCACAACAGAACTTGCACGTCTCTATAGTCTACAACAAAATACACAGGCGACTAACTCTTTTGCTGTACCAAAATAGGTCTTCACCACAGAAGAAAAAATTTAGTTGAATCAAATTGACAATGAAAATCGCTGAAATTTTCTGAAGTTACAGGAATTTTGTAATTTTTTTGTTAATGTTGATTATTAAGTTTGTCACTTAGTTGTTAAATTAAAGGAAAGAATTCTTTTTACTATGAAGAAATACAAAACTACTTACTTTCTCCATTTGTTCAAATATTTCTGTTTGTGCAATAACTACGGGTGCTTCTTCGATAATTTTTTGATGACGTCTCTGGATAGAACAATCTCTGCCAAATAAAGAAATGGCATTACCGTAGATATCGGCCAATAGTTGGACTTCGACATGACGAGCAGCCATGGCTAATTTCATAACAAAGATTGGAGAACCAGGAACTTCGCTCTGCACCTGAAAGAACAATGCACGAAAGAATGAAACCATTTTAGTTAGCACGGAACTTTATGGAAAAAGATTTTTTAACAAACATTTTTTTTAAAGAACTTTAACTATTAAACATTTTCATATTAAATAAAAATTAATAAACATATATATCATTGGTTCCATCCAAGACTTATGGCTGCATTTTTGCTCAAAGAAAATTTTTTCTTTTAAAGTGAAAAGTTAGACAAAAACTGAACGCATAGAGAAACCCTTTTATAAATTTACCGTGATTTACATTATAAATAGAATTATTTTTCCACAGACAAAATGCAGCCTACACACACACAAAGCCAGCCATCAACAAGTAATCATAGACTCAAGTTTTGCTCTTAGGGTTCTTAGATAGGATACATCTTTAACCAAGATTTGAAATCCGAGTCACCTGCATGTAAAGCGGACACTCTGCCACCGTGCTACATACAAAAAAGCTGAACTACCACAGCATATGCAAACTCCGGTGAACAACCAATTATGGGAAGTGATACTCACTATTAACTAGTGATGGGACGATTATAGTATCCACCGCTCCCCCCCCGATTCCGATACAATTACAGATTCTGTTCTAAATTCCCGATTCCGATTCTTTTCAAATCTCTAAATATTTAGCTATAGAGTTGTTATTTTTTAAATTTTCGAATTACCGTAAAAACTTATTTAATATGTGCATATATTTTTGCAAACTTAAAAATACACTTGTGGTGGGTGATCTATAAATTTTAGTTTTGCTGGTAGTTTAATAGGCACAAATTTTTTCGATTCCGATTAATCGTCCCAACACTAGTTACTACCCAGAGAAATTAACGAGTAGAGAATTGAATGTAATATATATATATATATATATATATAACTGTTTTTCCGCAATCGTTTTTCTTGTAGGTGGCACGCTGGTTATCACTCCACATGCAGGTGACCGATTTCAAATTCTGAGTTGGAAGGTATTCTACTGAAGAGCCCAAACGAGGACAAAATTTGACTCTAGGATAACCTGTTGATGGCTGGCTTTGTGAGTGTGGCTGAAAAAACAATTACATTATATACACACATCTATATACATCTATATCTCGCATTCAATACTATAAATAGAGTTTTTTGGAATAATTGTACTTCTCCAGACCACCAAATCTTGGTTATGCGTTCAATCTAACCTGCAAAGCTAACTGGGTCTGTTTTACAACTTATGTTCGACTTCATTGTTTTAAGACACATTAACCCTGAAATAAATGGTAAAACCTATTGGAAACTATTAATTGTCAACAATTAAACACAAGGGTTTAGTTCTTACCTTTCCCAGTGATGTTACAATCTAAGTAAATATAATCGATTCAACTCTATTTGAACTCAACTTAAGAGTTCATAGTCTGTGTTGATATTCGTTACATCATTCACTTCACCCTCCCACCAATATCATGGGACAAAGTGGATTTTCAAAAGCGTTGGATAAAGCGCAGCTTTTGCTTACCTGTCTGAAAAGGTTGTGAAAGTCATCGGCATTGGTGGCTTTGCGAATACCACGCCCACCTCCTCCCTCGGAAGCTTTTATCATAACAGGAAAACCTATTTTATATGCAATTTTCAAAGCTTCATCGACAGTATTTACGCAACCTTTGCCGTAAAGGTCGGGCGGAACCATTTGTTGACGGCCCTTGTTGGTATCAATTTCAGTTTCTTTTAGTGTAAGACCTGAAAGACAAAAGAATTGATTGTTTTACACAGAAAATAGACAATAATTCAAAAACATTACTAAACACTTATTTTGTAGATGTGTAACATTCAGGGTTATCTAGCGTTGCCCAGTCTATATATAAAAACAATGCCAGTGATTAATAACAAATTATCTAATTATTAACATTAGAAAACTTAGCATAAAAATATAAACAATTCCCAGCCCTTCAGTAATGGACAAATCCAGGATAAATTTGGTGTAAGTTAACTTCTTTATTATTTAGTTTTCAAATAAATCTATTTCACATGTTCATTTTTTTACCATTAGGGCCATCACTTATCAAGGCCAAAAGCCACTCTAGGATAAAGGTTAACGAGACAGGAATGATTGCCAGCCAAAAGATGAGGAACACTATGAGAGTACTAATATTGATCAATGGTATGAATTGCGTTTGATTGCTTATGTGGTGATCCATAACAAGAGTTTGTTGACATTGGATTTGAAGACGACCAAGTAGTAGTCAGCTATGAAGTAGTCCCATGGTAATGTGTTCCACAGATAGGAAGAATATTGTAGTCGGCAATGAAGCAGTCCCATGATAATATGTTGCAAAAAAGCTCTGTCTACAAAAATTCCATCTGATGCTAGGCACATAGAGGGGAAAAGGACAGGCTTTCGTTGTGGTATTCTAATAAAAATAGCAAGATACAAATTTAGGAACGCTACATCTAAAATATTTTTGTCTATCGTTACTTTTGAAATATTGAATTGTCAGCAGAAATATTTGTTTGTTTCTAATGTTATTATTACACATTTATTCATTTGAAAAGACTTTTGCTCATATAGTTGCTCAAATTTGCATCTTTCGACAAACTTCCTACAAAGATGTTGAATTAATGTTTTTTCGTCTAAATATTCTAGTTTTAGTATTTTAGCCAGACACACATACAAACAGTGGCACTTATATAGAACTCTGTATGTCCCTGCTCCCATCTTACCACTTTATTCTTTTTAATTTTTAATTATCAAGTTATAAACGTTGGCGTATATTGGTCAAGGGAAAATAACTAAAATTATTTATGGAGTTAGTTTCCTTGAGAAAAAAATACTTGCACTGATGATTGATTTTTTTCCCCCCTTCCTCTCTTAGCAATTGCCATGTCCAGAGATGCAAAGTGTCCCATCGTGTTTGGTCTGTAGCCAGATCTACAGGGTTGTTCCAGCTTCTGCCTGTTGCTTGTTAATCTCTCTCGATTGTTTGCTTCCAGTTCATTTTGGCCTTCCTCTTCTTTTCTTATCAGGGGTCAACTAAAGTACATGGTTAGCAATTCTCTCTGATGCCTTCATTACTAATTCGGTTTAGGATGCTTTTCTTTTTCAAATTATAAACCTATTATATTTATCTATTCTATACTCATATTGTTTGTATGTCTGCAAAAGACTCCCGAGATACTCGACAGACACCCGTAAAGTTGACATTTTCTGAATCGTCCATCTTTTGGATGAGAAATATCGAAAAAAATGTAACCTATTTTTCGTTGGATCCTATATACTATGTCCACTAGGTGCAACGGTTAAAGGAGAATGAAGAAAAATCTCATGAGAAAGAAATATGTTCAAAGAAACAGACTATTAAATATAAAACATAAGAAAAGGAGATTATAATAATAAATATTTTTTTTAAAACGATACTTACCAGAACCGCTCCATGGGAGTGTGGGAACTCCAGCTGTTTGAGCTACAATCGTAGACGCAATTTTGTCGCCTAGGGCCCACATAGCACCTTCTGGCGGTCCTGCAATAGGTTTAAGTTCATTTTTTATTTTATTATCTTTTATACAAACAAAAAGCTGGTCAATTTTTTTATTTTTTTTATTCACTCCAAACAAGTCACAGAAGTCACGTAAGGGGCTACTGTGACTTGAGGCCAGATTTATAGGAAGCATTCTAAATAGGAGTAATAAAATTTACTTTAAATATAAATAATTTTATTTACAAAACATTTTACAATAAACACACGAAACAAACAAATATATTTAAAAAAACATTGCACAGATGGTGTCCCTATTTACTTGCCTCTCCACGAGAGCAGATTTAGACACAAGGTCGGTTTTTAATGTAGGGAAAAATCCACGTCCCCTAAAAGGAATACTCTGGATTGGGACAAAAATAAAAATTGCCTCAGTCTTGCTCCTTCATTGACAGAGGACACGAAAGATGAAGTGTAATATCAGAACAGACACTAAACTTTGCGTAATGTTATACGCACATTTTTAATTAAAATAAGTTTTATTTACAAAACAAAAAGTTTTGTAATCCGTCTCTGAACAACATCGACTTATTTAAATGTTTTTGTTTATTTGCTTCGTTTGTTTTTAATAAAAAGTTGGTAACGTTTTCTTTTTTTAATTTTAATTTTTTTTTTTTTTTAAATCTCCATAGTTTACAAAAAATAAAACTTTTTTAAAATTGAATCTGCAAAGGCAAGTCTGTGTATCTTACTTGTTTATAATTCTGGATAGGGACAAAAATAAAAAATTGCTCCAGTCTAGAAGGATTTCTCCTTCACCAATCAAGGACAAGAAAGACGAAGTTTAATATCAGAACAGACACTACACTTTGCTCATTGTTATACCCGCATTTTTAATTGAAAAAGTTTTATTTACAAAACGAAAAACAAAACATATGTAACTTATTTTTTTTTATTAAAATATTCAAAGTTTATAAAAAATCTGCGAAGTAACCATCTATTTAAGGCCCCATTCTACTACAGACTGGATATCATTTTCAGATTTAGCCATTATCTTGGAAATGTGTTCAGTCTATCTTCATGTCTAGAATAAAGCATGGTGTCATCAATTATACCCATCTCTGATGCGGTTGAATCAGGGAAGTCTTTTATGAAGATCAGGAATAATAATAGTCCAAGTATCGACCCCAGGGCACACCCGCATTAATGTCATGTTATTTAGATGTACGGACATCGAGAACAAGCTGGATCTTTCTTTCAGCTAAGAAGGATCTGATTATATTAAATATTCATCCAGTAATATGGTATAAATCAATTTTCAAGAGAAGACCCTCATGTCAGATCTTGTCAAAAACCTTGGATATGTCAAGTGCTAGCACCCTAGTTTCACCTGCCTTATCCAGTGTATGGCGTTCAGAGATGACTGTTATAATATCTGCAGTAAAACAGGATTGCCTAAATCCATACTGTTTGTCAAAAAGAATTTTAGCATTTTAAAAGTGGCGGACTATCGCGAGATTGATTAATGATTCAAAGATTTTAGCAAAGAGTAGGAGGAGACTTATGGAACGATAATTTTGCCCGTCAGTTTTTTTTCACCAGAGTTCTTGAAAACTCATACCACAGAGGCAATTTTTCAGCTATCAGGGAAGTAAGATTCAACAAGACATTTGTTACATAGCTTGGAAAGGACAAGGGCCAGCTCAGGAGAGCATTTCATTACTATAGTAGGAATAAGATCTGATCCACATACTTTAGAGGTGTCGAATGGATTTTTTTCCCGTCCGTAGTGGGAAATTCGGGACAGAGTGGATTGTGGAATCCGAGGTGGAGTTAAAAGCGAACCGCTAAGCAAGCAGGTGAGCCTTATTTGTTGCCGTGCAAGCAAGATCATGGTGATTGGATAGTGGGGGATGAAGAGTAACTCATGGTTTGTTTTGTCTGTTTATGACATATCAATTCCTTTTTAGGTTAATGCCAAAACAATACCGATTGTAAACGATTCTTTTTATACGATTATAAGTAGCTATTTTACTTATAGCTTTGGGAGAAATTGTGGGTTGACATAAGAATCCTCAGTAACTAGAGTAAATATAAGTCTAGAAAATATAACCTATAATATTTTTTGTCATACAATCACAATCATTATTGTTGTTAAATCTAAATGTCTTTCCTTGCGCAAGAAAAAAAAACTTTTCCATTGAATTTACCATACAATGACTGTTTTCTTCTCTATTTAAACATTGTTTCTTAACTGGCTAGGAAGCAAGTTGAGACGATGTATAAAAATGAGGTCTTAAAAAGGAATAGTTAAACCAAGCCAAAGTCATCTCTTTCTCCCTCTTCACTTATATTAGAACCCGAATAAACATGCTGTCGATTTGAAAACTATCTCTGAGTTTGTTGCTCGTCCAGCCAAGAAAAGGCTTTAATTTCTTTCATTTTCACATTTGTTTGCAACAAATTTCAGGTGAGAAAAAAAGCTTTCTTTATAACTCAGAAGAGTCCGGCTTGAAGAATTGAACAACACAACGTTTCAACCACACCCACTAGACAATCGTTCAAATGGATGACAAAGACATGTAATATGCAACTCCTTTGAGTGGGCATGACGATTATGAAGACATGCAATAATTATACAACACTTGTTTTCTTTCACTAAAACTAGAAGTATTTCTTTCCTATAAAATAACAAGTCATAAAATTAGAATTGTAGTTACTTAGTATTGCTATCTCAAGAAGGACATTTTCAGATAATAGTTGTGACTGAATAACAAAAATAATATCGATCATATTTTATGAATTTAAAATATAAGCATTCAAAAATTTTAAAAAAAAAATTTTTTTTATAACTTTGTAGAATTTTCAAAAACTTTGAGACAAGCTTTTTTTTTGTCAGTTTATTAACAAATTTTCTAAAAAACGATTTAACTTTTCTCAAATGTTTCACAAACTTACCTATAAATACAATCCCATGTTTATGAAGTAATTCAGGTAACCGGGGATTTTCAGACGCATGGCCCCAACCAGCCCAAACAGCCTAAAAAGAAAACATACAAAATCAGTTTACATTGATTTTCATTTTAGTGCTCCTTAGTTTTTTATTTGACCTAATAAAAAAAAAAGTGAATCTCTACATGTGATAAAACCATTTGGTAGGAAAAACACTCTTCCTATTTTCCTTTTGATCATGTTTTTAGGGGGGGGGGGGGGGGAGAGAAATTATACAGACAAAGAAATACAATAAACCAATGGATTTTAACACAAAGTTGACATTTTAATCTTTCTTTATTTTGAAAGGTAAAAATTGACCTTTTTTAATTTCTTTATATTCCAAATAATTAAAAAAATAAGCCAAAAAGTTGTTGGCTATAAATAGCTTAATCAGCGTCCAACACAACTGTTATTATTATTAATAAAACCTTTTAACTTCAACTATTTTCCATATTTATATTACATATAAATGAAAAATATAAGATTGGTCCCAGAAAGATTTGCAAACCAAGTGCTTCAGTGGACCCCTGATGGAAAAAAGAAGAGGAAGACCAAAAATAAACTGGAGGAAGACCAAAAATAAACTGGAAGAAAACAATTGGGAAAGATTTGATCGCAAGGGGGAGAAGTTGGAGGGACACTGTGGATCTGGCTTCAGACCGAAAACAATGGTTTACTTTGACTGACTCATGTGTCGCAGGATGCAAGAGCTCCTAAGTCTAAGAAAAATATAAGTTTATAAAAAAAACTAGTTTAAAACTGTTAATTTCATTATAGCAATTCAAATTGGTGGTTTTAATTTTACTGTTTTTTTTTTGTCTTGTGTGAAAATTATACTGTATTTCCTTAAAAAAAAAAATATATATATATATATATATAAATAAATAAAAAAAAAAGTTTTAAAATTTGATCTGCTTGTGTAATTAATAAGAATATCTGGAATTTAATCATTAAATTAACTAAAGAGAAAACTTTACATAAAAAGAAAAAAAATTAAAAACAAATGAAAAATTGCATAGTTTTATGGCAAAACTTCATTATGAGATGAGTTTGCAATAAAAAAAATTTAAAAACAAACAAACAAACCTGAACATGTGTTCGTTTGGCAATGTCCAGAATTAGCTCTACATTAGCATAATTATTGTGATTGGTTCCTCCTTGGACTGGAACGTATTGATCTCCCATACGAATATACTCTAAAAGAAAGATATTAAAAAAAAAAAAAAATGGTTATTTTTCAGAATCTTTGAGATGAGGATTGATAATTTGTATTCTACTATTCTCATCTTTGTTGCTATATTCACAAAGTTTCAGCCGATGTAACCTTCGACCTTCTTTAAGTGCATCTTTTCGAACTAGGGAATCTTTATGTCAAACTTGGGAACCGATACAGAATTTCGAACTGGATTAACGAGGGTAGATCATTCTCATTTCGATCAATAACATAAAATTAACAATTTTATCAAGTCCCTATTTAATTCCCTTCCCACAAGGGCAGAGTTAGGCACAAGGTTTGTTTTTAATGTGGGGAAAATCCAGCTCCCCAAAAGACAAGCATTCTGGATTAGGATAAAAATTCAAATTACCTCAGTCTAGAAGGATTTCACCTTCACTGACTGAGGACAGAAAAGATGAAGTGTAGTATCAGAACAGAAGTCATGGATGACAGAATAAGAATAATCTACCCTCATGGATTAAACACAGAATTTCATTTGAAATTTTGTACAGGTTTCCTAGTTTAACCCACAACAAGGTCAGAAGTATATCGACCAAAATGCTGTGAATATAACGTTGTGAATACATCGGTCAAAATAAGAATAGTAATTCAAATAATCTTAATACAAAAACAAAAGTTTGTTTGATAACAGTTAAAGATTTTTTTTAAATAACTTAAGACCAAGATTTTCCCGATTAATATAAAAAAGTTCAATTGCATTCAAAATTTCCGTCTTCAAAAAAGAAAAGTTGTTTGCTTTTTACCAGCATTTGCTTTTAAGTCCTCCGGAGTAACCATAACAACAAAGCGTATAGCTCTTTCATTGCGAAACATTTCATACGCCCATCTTCGCACTGAGCGCATACATTTGACTGCAGCGATCCCATTGTTGGCAATCAAAACCTGAAAGAAAATGAAGGTAAAAAAAAATCATTTAATTTAGACATTTTTATCCTCAAATGGTTTTTGGTCTTGATAGGTTCATGGATTTGACGCGAGACGGATGTCCAAAAAAATGGTCTGAACGCTTTAAGTCTCTAACGAGTCAACCCTCCCCCCTTCGCCCAAGTCAGGAATTGTGAGGAATTAGCTAAATCAGAAACTTAGAGGAACAGACCAATTAATCTAGAAAACAGCAATTTCTCTCCCAGACATTACCACAAAGATAAATAAAACTTCTGAACCTGTCTCAAGAAATCTGTCTTCCAAGTTTATCCACAGATATACCATTATGATAATCACGGGTCAGGAGAGAAAGATACCAATACGAAAACAAAGCAGAAATCTATGTGATGGTTACAACGATGAAAAAGAAAAAATCAAAAATTTTTCTCTTATATTAAAAGAAAGTTTTATACACATTAAAAAGAAAAAGACATTTACATACATTAAAAGAACAAATGATTGAACGCCCACACGCATATGAAACTTGCACCCACGAAAACGTAAAAGACGCGGAAAGGTGTACTGGTTATAAAGGAAGTGGAAAACAGTTATAAGAACATTTGGTAATGAATAAAACAGCATGACTATGTTACATTTCTAGAGAATCAATATTTGATTCCAGTTCATCAGTTCTTTTAGTGGATCATTGCAGCATGTTGGCAAGAACATAAAATGTAATTCAATTTAATTCCTTCCAGAAAATACTTAAACCGGGTTGGAATATTTTCATATGGACACCATCTTAAAAAAAAAAAAAAAAAAAAAAGGGACATAACTGTATTTGTGAACGCCAGATAGGTACAGCTAGTGTTACATATTATGGCTTTTGCCGTTAAGTGGTTTGCCAAATGCAAAAAGATTATTGGGTATGATTGATAATGTTTAGCTCCAGGGTCAGATGTAGCCTCATATATGCTTAGTGGATCTGATGGGTCATCATGTGACATAGGACGAATTTGAATTTGAATAATCAATTGTAAGGGATAATCCTGCCAGAAACAACTCTTAGCGAAGGAAAGATGGATATCCATATAATTAAATTAAATAAAGAATATTTTAAGTAAAATGGTTGTGGTCTCTTTCTCTAAGAACATGTTCTCAAGGAATGAATTAACGGAAAATATCTTTAACCAAGATCCACAAGACGAGGTGGACAACATAGGCTCCATTGAGTTTTACCCAACATTAATATGCACAAAAGGAAAAAATAAAATAAATCATATTCGTTATAAATATATAAATAAATAATATATATATATATATATATTACACACACAAAAAAATTGTAATACTCACTGTGTTGATAACTTTGTTTCCTCCAAATTTTTTAACAAATTCTTCTGGAGTGGCTACAGTAAAATCCTTTGGATAAGACAATCGCTTCACACGATGGTCCAAATTTACTCCAGACATTGTATGCCTAAAAGGAAAGTAAGGCACAAGTTAGTGTTTAGTATTCAATAACAATTTCATTTTTATGATGAACCTAAAAAAGCCTGTGTTTAGCTTGAAACGTCACCATTTCCAACAAGATCTTGTTTCATATAAAGGGGGGGGGACAATAGGGGTGTGCTTCTTGGTCATCCAATTGCTATTTCCATCTTTCCAGTTTATTCTTAAAATGATTTACATAAAAGTTATTTTTAACCCGATTAGGAAATTTGTTCCAAAAGTATATAAACTCTTAGAAACCCAATTATTTTGAACGTTTTAATTACATACTAGTAACTAGCCGTTATTCCAACCTATTTATATAATTGAGATCGTTTAATCATTTTATTACTTTCCTCTATTTTCTTTGTACACCTTCCAATTTTAATATTATATCCTAATTCGCGAGTCAAGCTATTCGGAGTAACTACAAAATTCTTTATAAGGTCTTTCGAAAGTCTGAAATATTCAAACAATAACATTTGCCTTTTTTTTTACATAAATAGTTAGTCATCTCATTAGTACATCTGTACTCATCTGAAACAAAAAACTTGTTTATTTTCGATATATAAATTCATCATGCCCTCCATTCAGTCTTGAGAGACAATGGATACCTCCTGTAAGGGTAGCCACGCATGTAATTGTGAAGCAAGAGTTGCGCAATCCCTAACTACATCTCTCCTGAATAGACGCGGCTTGATTCCAGCGGCAAGATGTCCAGAACGACTGGAAACAATACTCAGATAAGTGGAGAGCACATACAGTACCTGTTATTCTAAAATGTTCAATGTCACTTAACTTTGGTGATCTAAGAACCGCAACGTGATTATGCCATATATTTATATTACAACAAAAATAATATTCTATTTTGGATCTCATATGAAGGATTTTTTAAAATTAAATATCTGAAAAATTTCATTACCAACAAGTATTGCAACAAATGCATTCATATTTTGGATCTCATCAAGCCTTGTAACAAGATTAAGCAGAACTTTTTTTTTCTTGGATACGATTTTATGAGAAATCCAATGATGGTAATTATTATTCAATCAGGTTAGGGTTTCATTTTGGGGGAATATACGATGAAATTCATCAGAGAAATGTAGTTTGATTGTTAAGAGTAATAAAGTTGGTATTCACCATGGGAAAATGTAACACAAGGTCGGAAGGTAAGGATTTGAAAGCCAGTGCACTATGGCCTACAAATGCCTGAGCAACCCTGTCATTAGCAGAGGTGGAGTTAGATGACGGCAAAAGACAAAATGCTGTTCATTGACGAAGTCCAATTCACTCAGTGTCCTCAAAAAAAAATAAGTCATGTAAAAGGAGAGAAAAAAATTTCACTCATTTTTCATTACAAAATTTTCTTTGAATTCAAAACCGCACACCATCACCGAAAACTTGAAAATTTATTGGGTCTGCGTCCAATTGTTTCCTCTTCAAAAATGCTAAGCTTCAATTGTACCAACAACAACAACACCTGTTAAAAAAATATACAAGTGTAATAGAATAATAAAAACTATCTATTTTGCAGGATGTAAAGTTAATAGATTTTGGCAAATAAAACGATTTTTTTGCAAATTCTTAATTTTTTCTTTTAAATTACCAACTTCTTTAACCTGGCTTATTGCCTTTTAGGGATTTAAAGAAGCCAATTTTTGCCTGCCTCTATAGATTCAAACCTACAACTAATTTTTCAAAGTTATTTTTAAACTAGAAGGCTTTGTCTGCTCACTATCGCTTTGTAATTTCCTATTCATTACTCAAAATCATTGAAACAAAAGACTAAACGATAAGAAAAAGACATAACTAATCGATAAGAAAAAGATAAAATTCCTCCTCTCTCATTGTTTTAATAATAATAATTAAAGGATATTTTTCTGTCTATATTAAAAGTGAAAGAAATTCTTTACTTTCTTTTTAATTATTATCAGTTATAAAGATTATGCCTCTCCTTTGCTCATAAAAATTAAATTTGCATATGTGATTATTGAAGCGAGCCGGACATACATATGTTCACTTTTATTATATAGCTTAAAATAAAAAATATATACTTATTTCAGTAAATTGTCTTTAATAGAAGAAAAATGTAATGAATTTTTTTTAATTAAAATATTTTAAATAAATGATTGCATCATTTCATAAATTGTAGGGAAAAGTTCATCAAGAATTCCTCAAACATTTCATTGCTAGAAATGTCGAAAGCATTTGAAGAAACCATTCGTAGATTGCATATAATTACAAACATTTAAAAATATAATTATCATTTTTTTTTAATTACTTGGCAGAATTTGACCTGTAATTATGCTCCATTTAATGTTTATTATGCACAAACTGGGGATAAAATGAAAAGGGCAAAAATAAGAGTGTTAGGGTTTAGAAGACAATCAAATAACTTTTTATGGAAAATGAAAACAAACTCGAGCTAAAACTACCCATGTCGTAAAGTCTGATATGTAAGAAAAAGACAACTAGAAACTTAGAATATCAGGAAACTTGCTGTCACTGTAAATCACTGGTAAGACTGGTGACTAATAATAATTATAATTTTAAAAAATAGAGGCATTTTTTTTTCACTTTCTTTTTATATGGCTATGGACGTCTCAATGAATATACAAAGGAAGGAATCCAAATGGATTCCCATATACCAGCCCAAAATTAAATATAATGAAATCATAAATGTAATTTAACAAAAAAGAAAAAGCCTCGATTAAATTATCAGTTCGCATAAAATTCTATTTATTACACTGAAACCACAAATTGAAATTTGCTAAGAATATTTTAAAAACTCAGTTATGTAATCTCCATTTACACTTATATAACAAATCAATCTTTGAAGTATTTGGAAATTAAAAAAAAAAAACAATTCACAAGAGCCTTGAAAAACATGTCAGTTCCTTTAAAATAAAATAATTATAAATAATATAGTCTATATAAATTTTTACTAGTGAAAAAAAAAATTTAAGCTGGAGACCTTTTAAAATATTGGAGTCAAGTGTTTATTCTGCGTACTCCATAATCATGAAGTCAGAAGCAATTAAGAGGTCACTGGGGTTAGAGTCGATAAAATTATACAAACTGCGACACCAGTTGAATTTACATTTTCTGTGGCCAAAGTTTATTCATTAATATAAATGATAATGATATAGGCCGACTCAAATTAAAATCGCATGAATAGACTTTGAGATATGGCGGCCATAATCACATATCCTTGGGAAAGGTATGAATTCATATATTCTCCCTCTAGCTATGAATCAAATAGTAGGGCAGACTCAAGCCTTGGTTGTGTAAATAGTCTCGGAGAAGGAAAAATATAGAAATAACACCAGTCTTTCTTTGCTTTCCCTGGCATTGTTTCCAGTTGTCCTCGGCATCCTTGCAAAAGGACTCAAACAATGCAGGTTCAGAAGTACGGTTACTGAAATCAACGATTCTTGCATGTGTATACTGAATTACTGGTTGAATATGCATAAAATTAAACAAAATAATAGTTTTGGAAATCAAAACAAATTAGGAAGAATTCGCAGTCGATTTTTATTTTAGGTTATTGTCACAACGGTTTTTATTTTTAACGGTAAAAGTAGAGTGAACATTTCTCCTGCACCCTTGACAGGTATATTATGTTTGAAAAAAAAAAAAAAAAAAAAAAAAAATTATTTCTCCTAATTCATCCATTTTTATATTAAATTCGATCAGTCATTTTGTCTTTCATAAATTTCAGTGAATGAGTAGAAGTGACTAACCCTGCCAGAATTTAAAGACCTCATTCAAATTTGCTTAAATTATGCAAATATTCCCAGTGATTCAAAAGTTACCAAAATTTAAAGACCTGAAATTTGGGGTTCAAAATTGACATTATATCCAAAGATTACTTTAAATCACAGACCAATAACCAACATACAAAAATTTTTATTCTCTTTCCGCAGCGCGCCATGTTACCAGTTTCCTGTCAACCTGAGCAGACTGGATTGCATAATTCGGGACACGGCAATGGTCATCTGTAATGTCACAACGGTTGAAGACATCGGGAAGAGATCCTTTATGATGTCATAAATGCTGAACTAAAGAATGTCATCCATTAAGACAGAAAACATAGATGATCTGTGACCAAAAGGGTCAAGGATTGTCTATGTAGACAGTGACTATATATGTTTCCATTTAATCCTGAAAGGTCTAATATAATAAAACTCGGTAGATCTTGCTTGTCCCTATACACACTAGATGATGTCATCCACTAAAACAGGCTGAAGACACGGGGAAGATCCTTTATGGTGTCATAAAAACAGATCATAGACTACCAATGGCTCAAAGTGTCACCGATCGTTTATATGGAGAGGAACTAATCTTCTTAGGTTCTTTTTTATTAACGTGCAGGTTGAAGAGCATCAGTTACACTAGTGGGCCCCCTGTCTAGCTGCATCACTCACTCACTATTCAGGTTTATTGTCTATGTTCCCTTCGACAAAAGGTTCGACCCTGCCTGGCTGTCCTTATGCTAAGTCTCCAGTAGTCATGATTGTGGGGATTGACTGTGTCCATTTGCCACTGTTTACGATCTTGCCTGATGGTTTCTTTCCATGTCATCTTAGGGCAACCGGCTTTCATTTTCCTGTCCAGTCTTAGATCTCTGCAAAAGCTGATATACCTCTTGCTTCTTTCAACATGCCCGAACCAGCGAAGACGGTTTGCCCTTATTAGGACATCAAGTTTGGGGATGGCCAATTTTTCAAGTAGAGCGTTTGATCTGTATGCATGCAAATATCCATTTGAAGTGAAAATAATATAAAACTAATATAATATGTATATACATAATATATACATAATCAAGGTTCATGACCAAGGGTTCGAATCCTGTCAGTCAGCTATTCTGATGAACCGCAGTAACGGCAAAACACGTGTCAGTGGATAACTATTTTATCCATATATAAAAAAAGTTTTGAATGAATTTCAACTTAAATAATTTATATCTAAAGTAACATTTACCAAAGTATCTTGTATTGAAAGTAGAAAAGTAATATCTATTCGGTTTCAGGAGCCCCACCCCCCCCCTCTTAAAGAGGGGGGGGGGGGCATGGGTTTATTACAAAACATGCTTATTCACACACACACACACACTTTTTTTAAATTAATTTAGAAGACGAACCCTTCAATAAAAAGTTTCAGTTAATTTTTTTCCTCAATTTTATATTACATCGATATTCACTAAAAGTTCAACACATTCATAATTCAGTGTAAATGTGTTATTCTTTATTAAATGTTTTCATATATTAAAAGAAAATGGGGAAATTTAAAAGACAATAATTCATTCTACTTTATGCCGGATTTCTGGCATAAAGATCATATCGCTTTTTGAAGAGATATTTTTTAAATTTCCAAAAATTATAGTTTGTCAATTATCACATTTGGATTAGGATTATCAAAGAAAAAAAAGACATTTTCATTTGGAGGGGGGGGGGGGCACTTCTAGGTAAAAGCAAAAAACAAATTCTACATTCGAAATGAGAGATTTCAGTTACACTGACGATAAAATAAGTCCATTTTAGAATGAAGATATAAACGAAATAAACACCCATCGTCAACACATTAAAAAAAATTGGGCTCTTGTATAGATCGGGTACACGGGCGAAATTTATTTTAGAAGAGTTCCAATGGTGTAAGGGGCAGATAACTCTTTTTTTAGTACGCAATGTCTCCGAAAAATGGAAAATATCCAGTTTTTAAATAAGTCATGCAAATTCAATTAATAGAACATTTTTCGAAGAAATAACAATTTGAGAAAATCAACAGTATATTGATAGCACATTTATTGAAGAAATTTCACAAATGTTAATTTCTGCGATAATTTAATATTTTAAACTATAACAAATAAAATAAAAAATCTGTTAATCCAAACAATAGGACTGTTCGTTTTTGCTGGTTTTGAAATGAAAAAATATACTGTTGATTTTCCCAAATTCTATTTTCTTCAATAAATGTTCTATCAATATACTGTTGATTTTCTCGGATTGTTATTTCGTCGAAAAATGTTCTATTAATTGAATTTGCATGGTTTCTTATTTTAAAAAAAAAATGGATATTTTCCATTTTCGGAGACATTGCGTACTAAAAAAGAGTTATCTGCCCCTTACACCATTGGAACTCTTCTAAAATAAATTTCGCCCGTGTACCCGATATATACAAGAGCCAAAATTTTATGGATATTTTATTTTTTGTTTATAGATAATGTTGCTCTAAACGTCGTAATAAACGAAGAACAATTACGATGCAACCTCTATTCCGAAGCTCCATCCAATTTCTTGAGTAATATTTTAATGATTGGTCAGAAATTATTTACAGTGAAATGGATTTCTGCATTATTCCTAAACAAATTATTTTGTACTAAAATCATGACATATCATTTTCTGGGAGAAAAAAAACAATACTTAGTAAATATCAGGTATTTACTGTATTTAGTGTTAACATTAAACTGAAAATAAACAAGGCTACACAGAGGCAGATAACTAAGCTAAACCAAACTTCTTTTAAGCATTTCTTGCCTACCAAATGGTTTATTCATTTATTTTACTAATATTTTGTATGCATTGAAAAATAAAGCAAAAGTTTTACACACATTTAATCAAAATGAGCTTGGTTTTGGTTTGGTTTGTTTCACGGCATATCAACCATCCATGAGTTATTTAATGCTGAATAAAGTTGTCAAATATATTTCTATAGGTAGGATAATTATTTATATTCCTATAATACTTTGCTCCTTGAAAACATTACGTTTTGAGGATACAAACACCTAAGCAAGGAAAAGACTCCGACAATCCCCAAAACTACAGCATTTGTTTGATGTTGTTTGGTTTGTTTTACGGCATATCAACCATCCATGGGTGATTTAATGCCGAATATAGTTGTCGAATATAATTCTATAGGTAGGATGATTATTTATATTCCTAGAAGACGTTGCCCTTAGATAACCAGAAGACGTTGCCCTTAGATAACCAGAAGACGTTGCCCTTAGATAACCAGAAGACGTTGCCCTTAGATAACCAGCATTTGTAATTTTTTTTAATTTATTAAATTATTTAAAATAGTTAATTAAAAAGAAAAATGAAATAAATTAAGTTTAAAAAATCCTATTTAAAAAAGAAACTGCTCTTAGCTTCTTATTTATACATTTAAGAGTTTTTTTAAAAATAATTTTTGTTTTTTATTAATTCCAAGTATTTATGCGACTTAAATTAATATCTTATAAAATGTCCGATCGAATTTTGTTGCAAAACCGATTTAAAAAAAATAACATTCCCTCATTGATGAGATTATCTTACCAAAAATGTAACTATTTTCTAACAATAAATTAAATACAAGATGGGGGAGGGGGTGTAAGGGAAACAAAAAAAAACAAACATCGTTCATATAAATCGAACAGAGTTTCTTAAAAAAACTTTTTAAGACTTTGCTAAAAAGTTGGATCTGCGGTTATCATTAGTTACCACGGCTTCACAGCTGTTATAACGAACGAGTTAACTGCTGCTAGATCTACTTTGTATGATATCACATTTAGCCAAGCATGCCTTTACATAATACCTGTGTGACCACAGGAATAGCTTATTAAGATAAAATACTAAGAAATGAACGTAATAATCTTAACTCCAGAAATTTAGCAGTTATGAAAACAATAAAATGATTGATTTCATTCAAATGTTATTTTGGGGGTTTTAATAACTTGACATATATGCTATCTATTGTGGAACTTTGTTCCAGCAGATAGCAGAATAATCTTTGTAAAATATTTAATTTGGATTGATTACCGAAATTAGATCTCAGCCAAATCCAGAAAAATACAGTCGCATTGGGAGCCGGATACCTTCTATGTACTGGCTATTTAAGCAAAGAACCAAGCCCAGTTAGCAACAAGACAAAACTGTAACCACAGATTCTTGTCAGCCATAGGAACTAAATTTCTTGCGGATGAGCCAAAATTTAGCCTTTCCCGCTAGGCCGAAGGGTCTTGGCAGACGATACAAGAAACATGGGCAAACACACACACAAGTTAACGCATACTAAACAAAAGGCAAGCATACATATGCACACCATGCCAAATGTACAGCTGCAATTCCTTCTTCCCTTTGAACGTTCCTGGTCCCTCAGAACGTAAATTCACTACAAACCCTTTACTTTTGGTTGTTCTAACAAGGTGTTAATAAACATCGATACATTTGCATATGAATCGATTTTCTCGTTCTTTCTCTGATATTGCCTAATTCTCTACACTAAACAGATATTCAAGCAAATTGAAATTTAATCAGTGTTTTTCTTTTACGTTACAATACAAAATTAGCTTTCGTTTTTTAATTGGTTTTTACTGAATTGAATTTTGCTAGACAAAAAGAAAATCAGATTTATAAATTTACAACAATAAATATAGGATTATTTTTTACTCCAGAGCTTTTAATATTAACTTTTTAATATTAATGCTCGGACATTATTAAAAAAAAAAACTTATTTCATAAAACCGTTGTATTTAATATTTTGAGGACAAAAAAGAAAAATATATGTCATGTAATTTCATGAAATAAAAAAGAATTACGATCCCTGTTTGGCACGCAAATGGAAGTCTTGTTAACTTTCTGACAATGCATTATGGGCTTATTCTCAGAATTTTTAAAATTTTATTTTGGGGGACAAAAAAACTACTACACTTTGATCCTAGCCCAAAGTTTTCAGGGTGTGAAAAGAATTTCAAATGTTTATTTTTGTGTAAAATATTTTTTTAAGTAAAATAAAAAGTATTTTAAAAATTAATTAAAGAATAACAAACAAGTTCATTATAGATTAATCATAAAGTAAACAAGGCATCTCCATTTTGAAAATAGCTTCAATTATGCATGACAAATATGGACCGTAATTCTTTATTACATTATATTAGATATTTTTGTCCAAAAAAAACATTAATAGAGATTATGTATCTGTCTGTCTGAAGCCAGAACTATACTATTTAAGACTATTGTACTAAGTATTAAAAGGATAAAATTCTCCGGAAAAAACAATGTTACATTTATCAATTGTCTGGAAAAAACAATGTTACATTTATCAATTGTTGTAAATTTAAGACTTTTAAGTGGTTTTCTTTTTGTCCAACAACGGATAATGCTGAACTGCTTGCCCAGATCTTATTCTTGCTCTAGTTTTAAAAAAAAAATGGTCTGCTGAGCTGGCCCCTGTCCTCTCCAAACTCTATACAAATGCTTCCCTAATAGCTGGAAAATTGCCTCTGTGATAGCCGTGTTCAAGAACTGACCCGCAAAATTATCGCCCCCATCAGTCTCCTTACGCTCTTAGCCCATCACCTCATAAATCCTAAAGTTCTTTCTGACCAACAGTATGGATTTAGGCAAGTCCGTTCTACTGCGGTCATCTCTTAACGCATATACCATACACTGGATAAGGTCAGTAAGCTAGAGCGGTAGCGCTTTATATATTAAAAGTCTGGCATGAAGGTCTTCTCATGAAAATTCATTTGTACGGTATTACTGGACGAACATTTACTATAATCAGATCCTTCTTAGCCAAAAGAAAGATTTAAGTCATTCTCGATGGCTGTACATGTTGTTAATATGGGTGTGCCCCAGGGATCAATCCTTGGACCTTTATTTCTGATTTTCATAAACGACCTCCCTGATGCAATTACATTCCGAGATGAGTATATTTGCTAATGAAACAATGCTCTATTCTCTACATGTGGGTAAAATGAATGCAGACCTATCCAAGGTGATGGCTGAATCTTTAGAAAATGACCTAGTTTTTATTTGAAAATACGTTTTTTTTTATATGTACCCTCATCTATATAAGCACCGAAAATTGCCTTATCTCGTATTAGTCTGTCTGAAGCCGAAACTATACTATTACTTCTATTAATGTACATTCTTTTAATGCTCAGGTCAGGGGGTAGTGTAGTCTATGTTCTGTTGTCAGGGTACCATCATCCCGAGGGGGTATATGTTCGTTCGTCATGATACCATTCTCCCAGGATAGCAAAAATATGCGACGGGGGGAGCAGGGGGCATATATTTTAGAGTAAAATATGAAATAAGTTGTTTTGAAATAGTGCCGTGTGGCATTTTTAGGACTCCCTCTATACTAATGATTTTTCTGAGGGAGAATAGTCGTGCGTAACTCCAGGAAAATATTTAGAGTTTCCTAATAGCAATCAGTAAACCAATGTTTTATTATCGTAAAAAGATTAAAACTAAAAATAGAGAAACAAAAATCGCCACCGACTTTAGCTATTATTATCATCAGCTGATCAAAATCGTTGCATTTTTTTTTTGTCCTCCGGGTGATAATCTCTGAAGCTGACATCGCCCAAAGAATCATCGATAGTTATTTACAAGTGCAGTTAACTAATAATGATATCGTTAATGTTTTTGTTTTTTTTAGATAAGTGCCCCTCAAAGTAATAATGTTTTATCTTTGGTTAAAAGACACAAATAAAACAGGGTTTTTTACCCCGCCTAATAAACCGGTATTGTCCGGGCCTTCGGGTCTGGATTTACACCGGTCTATCGGTTGTCCGTCCTGTGCAGTTCTAGGAGGTGCACCCTCCCAGGCTTTGCCTTCTCACCCTTTGAGAGGGGGGTTAGTTTATTGCTAATCGTCTGAGGCGCCCCTACCGGGGAATGCCGACGGGGCTGCCCAGGCAATTTTTAAATAGCCAGAGTGCTCAAATTCTCGAGCGCTGTTTTTTTTCACCACTTTCCTGACCTTGTGTCACATCTTACCTTGTGGGAGGAAGATAAATAGGACACAAATAAACCATAATACTTGGCTTTAGCCGTTAAATATTCATTCTGACCAGATTCATGTACGATAAAACTGGTTATATATAAACTTAAGGTTCTTTTTTAGTTTAGCTGTGAATCAGAATTTATTTGTTTTCAATTTTGAAAACAGGGGCCGACAAACAACCGGAAGTAATATAGAATTAGAGCGAACAATGTATTTAATAATGTAAAATTTTATAAAACGAATAGTCAGTGATTTTTTTTTGGGGGGGGGGGTATAATTTAAAACTTCATAAAAACGAAACTTAAAATTTTTTTTTTTTTTTACTAAAACATGGTTTAAGTAAAAATAAGTTGTTTTGGGATTGATGCCGAAACCAATTTTACTTTAAATTTAGGTTGACTGAAATAAGAATTAACCAACTTAAAATTGATAAAGTCAACATTTAACATAAATATTTTTCAAATCAAGTTTGAACTTAAGATATTCCGACTTAAAGTAAAACTAAACAAACGGAAGTCTCGACCCACACGTCGAGATAAATTAAATAAAAACAAAACATTAAGGCTAATAATACGAATATATTTTTAAAACTAAATTTTATTTACTTATAGGAAAATATACAAAAAATGTTTTTAATTAAGAACGTTTCGTCATGAAAATATTTTTTAAAGTAGTGTCACTAAAAATATAAATTAAGTTTTAAAATACATAAATGACTGGAGTTTTAAAAAAGGTTAGGTTTCTTTAACCATAATTATTAATAATAAAACTATTAGACACCTTTTCGTGTGCCCGTATTTCTCGCCTGTGCGTAACTTTTATAATAGCACATTGAATTATATACATTATTTATTTACTATTAATTCAAAAATAAAACGAATACAGATAAAACGGTGCTTATGCTGTTCAGCGGCCGTATTAAAAAAAAAAAATTTTTTTTTAAATATGATATACTTATTCAGCGCTACATTCTTACTCACTGTACAAAAAAAGTAGAAAAAAATTATACACTAGAACTTTAATTGCAAGTATCTTTCCATTCTGCGTATCATAACAGCGATTCGTTCACTAAGCCTCCATCTTCTTTCTTAAGAAGATTTCAGTTATCTGCCCTTGAAATCTTCTTAAGAAAGAAGATGGAGGCTTAGTGAATGAATCGCTGTTATGATACGCAGAATGGAAAAATACTTGTAATTAAAGTTCTAGGAGATAATCTTTTCTACTTTTTTTGTACAGTGAGTAAGAATATAACGCTGAATAAGTATATCATATTGTTTTTATAAAAAAATATTTTTTAATACGGCCGCTGAACAGCATAAGCACCGATAACATGAGTATATTTTGAATTGTTATTAAAGCTCTGCACCCGAGTAACGCCGAGCAAATACAGTTAGTTAAAAAAAATTAAAAACCCAAAATTTGAAATATTAGAAATTATTTCTCAATAATGAAAAGCACTCCTTCCTTACGACATTTTTTACATAGAATGTAAATTCTCGGGGGTGGGGGAGGTCCAGCATCGACCTGTCCCAGCAGCTCCCTCACCCTCGGAGATATGTAGTAAAAAAAATAGGCACAAAGGTCATTTTTGTTGGAGGTTGGGGTCCCACTGCAGGCGTAGCAACTAAAGGTAGATAGCTGTCCGACCTGGTCGGAATGCTTACGAATTTAAGGCAGTTTTGAAAGAAAAGAAAACTGTCAGCATGAGGAAATGATACAAAAGGATGGTTTTCTCGACCTGGCAAGTTTGACAAATCATTCGAACCGAGAAAACGAATGAAGGAAAAGAGAAAAAAAAACTAAACAAGAACAAAACTAATCAGTGCGAAATACTTAAATTGACTTCATCTTAAAATAAATATTGCATTTACAAGTCCCCGGGACAAAATCACTCTAAAGTGGCGAAGAGAGTATGACAACGAGGAAGCGAGAAGAAAACAAGTCGGACAACCCAACCCAGGATGAAAGAAAATTTTTAAAATATTATTTAATTCGATAAGGAATTTTTTTTCTTATTCTGCGATACAAATAAAGTAAAAAAATATATACAGATCGGCCCCCATGGTTGCCTCAATGTTGGCTCGGTAACGAGTGACAAGAGCCCAAAATTAAACTCTGCTTTCTAAAAAACGAAAACATTTATTTTTACCGATATATTTACATTGTATTTTTCTTTATTTTATTTATTCGTTTTTGTAATGTGTTGCATTTCACGTGGACATGCATGCTATCCCAAATATCTACATTATACATTTCAAAATAATTGAAAAAAGTTATTTCTGACTGTTGGAAAATAAACCATTAAAATTTTTTTTTAAATAAAATGTCAAGTTGTCAACCTTACTTGATATTTTTGGAGTGTTCGTATTCCATGTTATTTTTAAGTGATTCTTTTTGCGGGGCGGTGCGTATTTATCATTTTTCTCGAAAACTAACCATTTGCCGGCGATAAACAACTTACTTCAAAACATACGTTCAGGCCAAAGAAATCCTGAAATATATTCGGGTGTTTCCTTTCACATGTTCATCACATGGAATTCGTTTTTATGAATGAATGAAATACTACTACTACGACGATGACCAAGAAAATCTACGCAGCTAACAACGCCTTTTTACGGATTCCGTATTAAATTCAAGTAGCACAGTGAATTTGCCCCTCCCCACGAGAGCAAAGTTTATCACGAGGTCAGTTTGAAGTAAATAAACCTCACCCAAAAGGGACACTCGAGATTGGGAACAAAAGTACCTGTAGAGAATCCGGTCAGCACTCCCTCAATGAGGGCGCACCAGGCAATAAACCCAGGTTAAATCCTATTTCAATTTCAGTCACCGAATTATTTAAAGTTAAATAGGTTTGGGCATTCTTTCAACCGACTTATTTTTTTACTTAAACCAGGTTTTAATTTTAAAAAACAACATTAAAAACAGTAATTTATAGGAAGTTTCATCGTGTACGTGAAACGCCGAAATGAAAACTCGCTAAGAAAAGTCTAGAAAACGCGGCGTTCTATAATATAAAATACTGTATTATTTGGCACTTGTGCAGTTTAGTAATCAGCAACAGGAAGTAACGACCAGTAGATTAAAACATTTTAATAAATTTATTTAATAAAATATAGAAAGAAAAAACATTGTAATAAAATAAAGTTTATTTTCAAGTAACATTTTGTCCTTTTGGCCAAAATGTTACTTGAAAATAAACTTGTAATGAAATATAGTTTTATTATTATGTTCGTTTTATAACATTTTAAATTACAAAAAAAATAATTCTCAATTTCAGAAACTATATTTTATTACAATTATATTTTATTAAATAAATAAATTTATTAAAATGGTCGTTACTTCCTGTGGATTATCTGCCGCTGTTTACTAAACTACACAAGTGCCTATTATTTTTCTGTGGCTTAGGAACACAGGAAAACATTGACTTGGGTAACTGGTCTATAAACTTAATTCTAGCCAGAAATTACTTACTACAAGAATCATGATTTTCACAAAATGGGAGTCTTACGGGATGTCGCCATGTTCTTTTTGTATCGCTCAAGACGAAAAAAGTCTTAAAACGTCTTTTCTAGGTACGTGCAAAAAAAATGGCCGCTTGCACTGACCCTCGTTCTTAAAAGTGTCTTTTCTTAATTTTTTTAAAGCAGTTTTCGTTTAACTTTTGATTGTGTTTGAAAGATAAAAGCCTAATGTTATTATATAAAAGGAAACAAATGTATATTTACGTTTGAAAAAAAAATTAGAATTAAAAATGTTGTCAAAAACCCCTATAAACGTTAAAAATTGATAAAATCTGAAAATTCAATAAAACACGTTTTAAATTCGTTGGAAAGATAAATATCAATTTTTTGGAACTATTTCAAAGAAAATTATTAAATTTAGTCTTAAGAGAGTGAATTTAAAAAAAAATGACCTTCATTTTTCTACTAAAACTTGCCGAATTATCCAAAATAAAAAATAAAAGATACATCACGAGCGCATTTTGCTGTTTTATGTAAGTGTAAACAAAAGTTGGCGACCAAATCTGAAAGTATGGAAGCCCTGAACTGCATTAATATTTATTTTTATTTAAAAAAATTTATATGGAAGTTATGCTTTATAGAAATTGAAAAATGATTATAACTTAATTTCTTTATTTTTTAAGGTTACGAAAAATATGTCTACATTAAATTGACAAGTATGGAAGACACGAATTTATTATTTTTTTTGAACAGAAGGTTTTTTAATAATTTTCTCTTATTTTTATTTTTATGTACTGGTGCAGATTAGGACCCAAGCTAACTGACCGTAAACCTTACGCCAAACCTACTCTAACCATGTCTATACCAACCAATTTATGTATCCATTATATATTATAATCATAAAAGATCGCTTTTATTTTGCATATGTAGTTGAAAAAATTTCATTAAAATTTGGTGGCCCTGAAAAGGGCCGTTTTGGGGTTATTTCCTCATCTTCTTAGCTCATCTTCCTTATAGCAGTCAACGTACAAATCACCGATCCAGAAACCAGAGGTCTTTGAGAAGCAAATCGGCACCAAATTCATATATGGATAATTGAAGTTCATCTTCAGGAATAGGAAAATAACAAATTTCATAAACGTTGTTTTCAAAACTTGTTATTTCCCCTGTGAATCTCTGAATTCGACCATCAATTTCCCATAAATGAGTTATGCTTTTGCTTATAGGGCTCCCTTGCAAAATTCCCTGTAGATCCATCAGTATTTCATCTGACATATCAGGAAAATTCTCTTTGAGGTTTGGAAAGGAAAATTCCTTTAAAAATAAATATATAATAATTAGAAACCTAATTTACTGGGTGTGAACAATTATAATTATACTTTTAGGATTTCATATTTCAATTAAATCGAAATCTAGGAATTAAGGACAATTTAAGGCCTAAATCATGCAGGAAGACCTTAAATGCCCTAATATTACCTTTCCTGTCACTATATCGAAGGGAATTCAAACCCAACATAATTTTCCAGGCTAGGCACTCACCACCATGAAGAATTTCTTTTATGTGAGGGCTTTCACAATTCGCAAGAGCCTTTCTGGTTGCACGGGAAACTGCCTCTAGTGGGTGGATATTGCAGTTGAGCTCAACTAGACTCTTATCCCATGCCTTCTCCAACAAATAACATGTGGCATGGTTAACGGGAGCTCGATCAGTTAACGAGCTGTTTATTTTGCTTATTTTTTGTAGCAAGTCATCAAAACAGTGGCCAGTTATTATTGAATAAACTTTGGCCAACTGTCTGATGCTACAACAAATATGTTGCTTGTAGTCGACTGCAGTGCCGCCTGGCAAATGTTCCAGGGACACAAGATGGGCAGAGTCAGGTGTTGTAAGTAAAATGCAATTAATATGCATCCCATCTTGCGTCGTGGCATCAAATACTATAGTTGCATTTTCTGCCTTTAGCACTGCGTCGACTGTCAGGTAATCTGCAAAAAAACCAAGCTCCCCTACCATACAGTATATAGTTCTCTGACTTACTGTTTCAACAGGTTTTCCAAACTTCAGACACTGCATGAGAAAACTAACTGTCTGTGGTATTTTGGACAGTGTTACACCACTAAGGATGCAGCTATAATACAGTTTTCTTGTTAAGACAACTCTATCCATTTTGTTATTTTTAGCTTCTCTTAGTTGTTCTTGTAATGTATGCAGTTTTTTGTTACATGTCTGGAGTTTGGTTTCAGCATTTGCCAATTTTTTTTTCATGTTAGATATTCTAGCATGCCACTTTTGTTTTGTACTGTTGAATTTTCTTTTTAGGAAGGAAAGTTCTTTTTTTACTTTTGCTAGTTTTGTTAACAAAAGTTTATTAGTTGGAGAAGTAGAGGCAGAAGCAATGGATGCAGTTGTTGATTTAGTATAAATCCGAGAGGTGTTAGTTGTAGTCGAGAGGATACATGCATGGGCTTCAGTTTTGCACACGTTTTTGAAGGCGGTTAAATGTAAATTATGCCTTTTCTTGAAAAATACTTTCAATTTACAAATCATAGAACTGGTTATTGGTGGGTAACCATTTCGTCTGTTTTCCACAGTAGCCCATTCTTGTATTCTATTCTGTGAAAAATCCTTATCGATAAATTTCTTTAATATGTGCCCAACTAAAACTGGATGAGAATTCTGAACTATAGGATACTGCTCCTGGATATATGATAGCATAGACATCTAAAAATTAAAAGAAAATGTAATAAGAAAGTTAATTAAATTTTTCTGTAATGAAAAAAAAAAGAAAATATTTAATTATAATATTTTCGAATGTACAGAATTAAGATTTTAATTATGTTATCTACAAAGATTTATATTTAATGTTATAACTTTAAAAAAATTAACTTTTTTTTAAAAACTGAAGAGTGGTGTCAAAATGATTTTAACAGTTTGGGGATTCCCTCCCCCCATTACAAATGTTTTGCAAAATAATTTATGGAAATGTTTAAAAAATAATAATGGTGCTTCTTTAAGCATATCTGTAAAAAAAAGCTAAAGAAATTGTTTACCAATGATTTCCTTAGAATTTGAAATAACTTTCTTTCAAATGTTAAAATTATTTTTACGTTAACGTTACGAAATCCTTCAATTGGATCAATTATTTTTACATGATGATTGATTAAAAACTTGAACAATTACATTACTCGATTTATTTTTATAGAATTAATTTAATTTTAAAATACATTAATTCTTTAAAAATAAAACTTAATGGGTATTTTTTTATTTTAAGCTAAAATAGTATTTAATTTTCAGTGTGAAAAAGTAAATAAATATTCATTGAAAAAAATTAAAACATTAACAAATTATTGTTAACGTTTTAATTTTTTGTTAATAACAATTATTTATAATTAAATAAATAAAATTCAATTTTAAAGAAAATGTCATATTTGAACTATTTATTTATTAATAAATTTTAAACTTTTTAAAGAATATTTATTAATGAAAAAAAACAAAGAACAACTTACGTTTTATCTGTCCAATTGTGAAATTAACGAAATTGAGAAAAATTAAGTAGGAGTGGTGGGAGTGAATGGTGGGAGGTCTAATTGCGCTTGATTATTACATAGCGTGCCTTCCATAGCCTTGCGGATCGATCGTTAGTAGAAATTATTCAATTTTTTAAATTCTTTTTTTCGTTAACTTACTGAGTTACAAATGTGTAAATATTTGGTTTATTTTCAAGATTATAACAATAAATTCTTGCGCTGATGATGACTCGTTTCTCTATGAAAGGGAAATATAATTACGTCGCATTTTTTATTTTTCCAAAAACTTTAATCATTAAAATCGCATGAAATATTTTTTGCAATTATATTATTTTTTTGGTGAAAATATTGATTAAACAATGCTTTATTCAATAATAATATCGCTAATTCAAAGAATTAATTTTTCTTCGAGTTATAGTGATTTTATTAACACGGTATTTACTGGCCTTTTTCGTAATATATATGAAAAATTTTGGAAAAAAAATTTATTTGTTAACATCTACGATCCTTTATTTACATAAGTAAAATTTAAAAAATCATGCATTTTTTTTTATTAATATATAAAAATATAACTTTAGTAAAGGTGTATTTTCTTTTAAAAAAATAATACTTTTTCACTAAGATTTAAAAAAAAATAATGGTTTCATTATATTCCGTGATTGTTGATTAATAAATATTGAAAATTTCAGTAAAATTGCTTGATTTCCTGAATTTTGGTGTATTTTTAAGTGAAGGGGGGGTCAAAATGTTTTTTCATTTTTGGGAATCAGCCATTGATTTGCACGTACCTAGTCTTTTCCCTCTATTGCTACGCATTGAATTCCAAAACTTTCTTAGTGTCATATATATATATATATATATATATATATATATATATATATATATATATATATATTTCGTCTATGCACTAATTTTGGTGCTTCTGCCGTTTCACAATAAAATGTTAGGCCTCTCTTAAAAAAATAGCTAAAGAAATGTATAAACTTTATGTACTTACATGGTAGCTGAAAAGAAGACTGTACACCAAAAATTATGTAAATTCATCCAGTATTTATTAAATTAAAAATAAAAACTATTTCGATCGGTCGTCGTCATATTGTATCTTCGCCCGATTTTATCATTGAGTTATCTCCCTTTGCCTCGATTGATTACAAAATATCTAACGATACGTAAGATCGTTTTTTCCTTCTTTTTCTTATAATTTAATAAATACTGGATGAATTTGCGTATTTTTTTTTCTGTACAATCTTATTTTCAGCTAACACGTAAGTACATAATGTCATTGTGAAACAGCACAAGCACCCTAATTTTATTCGAATTTTTGAAGAAAACCGTCGATCTTTACCTTTTAAATGATTGATTTTTTTTTAAAAAGTATTTTCTGGATAGAATTTAAATTTTTCGGTTAAAGTCTCATCTGTTAAACTATTCCTAAAAACAATTTTTCGCGGAGGAGTCACTATTCTGGAAAAGAACCGACGAACAGATAGAGATCGATTTAACAAAAATAAAGTGTTTAAAATGTTCTTTATATATATATAAAAAAAATCGCGTTAAGATTCTAGAAATTGACATCCAAGCAAAACTGTCACTGGTCAGAGTCTAACTTTGCCCTCGTGAGGAGGCAAATAAATATGAACCAGTTGAAAGATAATGTGACTGAGGATAAAGAGAGAAATAATGTTAAAAACTCTTTTTTTAACTCTATTTTTTTCTCCATGCTCCCTGCCAATGCCAGGTATCCCTGCTGGTTGTGAAATGAAATAGTTATGTTGTTATCTATATAAATAAGTGTGATGTCATAAGTCGCTAAGCAACAAGTAATACCAAATCACATCGAATTGGGAACTTGAAGTTAGATCAGTGTTCCTACTATTCTGGCACATGTTATTCATCATCATTATATTTGGTTTAACGTCTATTTTACATGCTGGCATGTATTGGACGGCTTTAAGAAATTGACTCCCAAGCTAAACTATCTTAGCCCAGGTCTTTATTTATCCCTCTTTCTCTCAAGTCCATCATTATCATTTCCTCCCTTGGCCTAACGCTACTACCCTAACTGTTCAAAATCTACTAATCCAAGAACTCTCATTCATTTTTTCAACATGACCATACGATCAAAGTCTACTCTTCTGCATGCATCTAAATTGAAAATGTTAATAGCACTAACTATTTATGAAAGGCTATAAATATTGTTACATATTCGATATACTTTCAATATATGCAAATCAGTTGAGTCTAATTTGCATAATTGACCTTGGCCATTTTGAATACATAAATTGTTCACTCAATTCAACTACTGTGATAACAATGGACTTGAGAGAAAGAGGGATAAATAAAGACCTGGACAGAGATAGGTTAATGTTGAAGTCAAATTCTAAAAGCCATGACAATAAATTAAACCGAATACGATCGATTAGCATATCTGTCCAACATAAAAATTATTGGTAATGTTACCGAATGGGCATCTAGAGATTTGCATGCGTGACGTAAGCAGTGTCGATGACGATTTGCTGAGGATCATAAAACAATTACACATATAAGCTAAACAAGTTTTTTCATTACATTTTTTCTTGCAAAAAACAAAAAAAAACAATAATCACTCATAAGTACATTCAGTTCGTTCGACAGTCTCGGAAGTGTTCGGTAAAACTCGCCATTGATAACGTAAACACTGATATTTTCTTGGATGCCCATGAGGCAATTGTACCAAATTATTTTGAAATCAAGTACCTACGGAGTTAAGTGAACATTTTTTTTTTACTATTTTCCTGTCCACAAGATATTTTTTCATTAAACAAAAGAGAATTGAATCTTTCTCACATGATGTTTGTTTTCATGTATTAAATAAAAGAATTTTATTTTCTATCTAGCTGATGTTAGCAAAGCCTTTTATGAAATTGTTTTGTTTTAATGGTGCCAATGACACGAGTCATTACTAGTAATCGCTCACTGGTAAAAAGGTGTTCTTTAGAATCCGAGTGACGAGTCTCCCAGATTTCCAGTATTTTCCACTTCCTTTCATCACCATTGCAACTCACAACAGCCGTTTACCATGAAGTTCGTGTTGATAATGGCCAGTGATTCTCTCTGGAATGTGAGTGGCACTCAGCCTCCTCAGGAAACCAGTATTCTCCATACCCTTCCAGTCGAGGTTTGGATGATGCTTGGTGCTATCCCTCCTCGGTATTTCCATCTTCTCAGACCATCCATAGAAATACAAAGTCGTGCGTGATCAAACACACTAAGTTATGAGGGTTTTTTTTTAAAATAGTTAATTGTGTTGGCAGGAGATGAGAATCATCCAGAGAGCCATGTAAGATGCTCTTCCTAAGGAATTGATAATGAAAGTTGGAGGAACTTAGTATGCAAGCAAACCAGCTAGTGACGGTTTGTAGAATTAATATTTTAAATATTCTACATGGTTCATAGTCATGAAATCATTCCCAAAACAGATTCCAGTTACTAACTATATATTTTTTTAAAAATAGAAATCGCTTCAGACTAGGCATGAAGCCACTTGATGTAAGGAGCTAACAAGAACGAAATATGATTATTGCAAAGACAGGAGATGCCCATTGGCCTTAGTTTTGAAAAGATCAAGGCTATAGGTAGGAGGAAAACAGTCATCAGGAAGAGAGTTCCACAAGCCTGTGGTTCTTGGAAACAAGCTACTAGAATAGGAAGCTGTATTATAACGAGGTACCTGAACAGCAAATTGATGGGGACCATTACACCAACAAGTCAAACAAGCTGGAACAAAAGAAGCAGGGAATAGACAACACAATTCCGAAGAACACATGCCATAATAGTACATCACGTCTGGGTGTAGAGAAGAAGAAAGGGTAGGGCCAATCAAATTACAGACACGTTTCTGCACCTCATTAAGAGCCCTCAAATAGGACAGAGATTCACCAGTCCAAATATGATAACTCCATACATAGTCTGATAGTAAATTTGTAGAGATAGAGAATAGCCTCAGGTGTGAAAAAGTGTTTGGAGCGATAGAACCGACTTTACAAGAAGCAGAAAGAGCAATGGATCTAATGTATGAACTTCAAGAAAGATTTGATGAGAGAGAAAGATCAAGACGTTTCAAAGTCGATTTTTCCTCAAAAGCAGAGCTATCCATGAGAATCTCAGGAAGAAAAGGGACATGCCTACGATTGAAAGACACAAGCTGAGTCTTAACAGAACAAGTCGTTTCGTACCCCAATCAACAACTGAACCCAGGTCAACTTCTAGATCAGCTGATCTGACCGAAATAGTAGAGAAGCAACATCAGAATAGAGAGTGGTATCATTTATATATATATATATATATATAAGTTGTAGTCCATGTTTGTTCA
Organism: Sepiola atlantica; assembly: GCA_963556195.1. NCBI lineage: Eukaryota > Metazoa > Mollusca > Cephalopoda > Sepiida > Sepiolidae > Sepiola > Sepiola atlantica. The sequence continues at coordinate 91,777,010 of OY744538.1, read as the reverse complement.
CAAATTCCTCCAAGGATAGACCTCTATAATGATATATATTCTGAAACTATATTACCCAGGATATTTGGATAAGTATATTTCATTTTAATCAAAACGGGAACAACATTATCTTGGGGTCTGTGTTCACATTTGTGATCCATACTTACTTGTAAATTATAGAAATTAAAAAATAATTGGAATAAGGGGTTCATGATTTTTGAACGGGAGTGCACGGCAGGGGTCCTCAGTAATTCATAGGAAATGCTATTAATGTTACTTTACTTACGCAAAACCCCTCCCATCCAATCAATGTATAGTACATCCTGAACCCCACCTCAAAAAATTGAATAAAATAAAAAGTAAAAAATGAGAATAAAATTGATATCGTATTATCGGCTGAGCATAAAGGAACATAGGATTTCTCACTCAATCGTGGCCAATGCCGGGTCTTCCTGCCAGTGTTTTAATAAATTCATAATTTGTATGGAAATAACATCAAATTTACATTTAAGATGAGAGGGGGGGGGGCAGTTCGATATTAAACATTCATTGTAAAATGGCGACACATTTTATAGCCAATGTAACATTAAAAAAAAATCCTAAACTGACGTCCTCCTCGTAAAATTAAAACATTTATATTTTCTGACATTTTAATTGTCTGAAATCAACGTTTCTTGCATGTGTAGATTAAATTAAATACACATAAAAAAAATAATAGTTTGGAAATCGAAACAAGTTAGGTAACATTTCTAGTTTTATATTTTTTTATAGGTTATTGTTATTGAATCAGTTAGAAAGAGCTCTGTAAATTGAGTCCAAAAAACTGTTTGAATTTTGCAATATTGAAAGTTATGTGAATTTAAAGCACTGAAATTTGGGGTTCAAAATTAACATCATTCAATGCAAAAACCACAGACTAATTCAGTAATTTCTTCACTATTTCTCTATTTTGGGAACAATTTTGATAGAACTTGGCATTTTATGTTTTTTCTGATTCTGTACTCAAATTTGCTGTTGATCATTATTTATAGAAAACGTGATACAGAAATAAGCTTCTTTTTTTTTCTTAATCAAGCAACAGATAAACACGTGATGCAAAGAAAGTATATATATATATATATATATATATATATGGAAATTGAAAAAAGGAAAACCAAAAAATATTATTTATGCATTCATCAATGTTTCGTCTTTATTTCAAGACTTCCTTAGGATGATTGTCTGAAGAAAATAACACACAAGTACAAAATGTTTGAAACAGAAGTGGTGGTAGCCGTAGGTCTAAAAGGGCTGCTTATGAAAAAATAAATTATGAAATACAAATAGATGGTGGCAGTGGGAAATTGAGTTAACAGTAGAGAGTGTGGAGGGGAATGGTGGCGGTTGGAGTTATCAGATCCTTAGAGAGAGGGAGTGAGCTAGTGTTATGTAAGCCAAGAGAGGTCGTTTATGATAAGATTATTTCCATTCTTTATCATATATATATATATATATAGTGTTAAAGTGAATAATGTTGGTAAGGAATCCGAGTAAGAGAGCTCAATGTAGAAAACAGAGCAAGAATAGAATATAGAAAGAAAAAATTCACACACACATTGTAATTGTCAGCATTTATAATTTATTTTTACTTCATAGTCTCTTCAGAATGCTAACGGGACAGCTAGAGATATTGGAAATGATGGAAAAGAGAAATATTCACAAGCCAAAAAAGAAATATCATAGGCAGATATATATATTTCCCTCCCTTCTTTTTTTAATGATTTTAACTTTAGTGTGTTGCTTGTCCCCCTTTTTTTATCCTCCCCTCTTTCTGCCTATGATATTTCTTTTTTGGCTGGTGAATATTTCTTTTTTCCATCATTTCCAATATGTAGCTGTCCCGTTAGCATTCTGAAGAGACTATGAAGTCGAAATAAATTATAAATGCTGACAGTTACAATGTGTATGTGAATTTTTTCTTTCTATATTATATATATATATATATATATATATATATATATATATATATACTACTAAAGCTTTGTGGACGTTGCTTTTTATCTTGTATTCTTTTTGGTCTCTGTGCACAATAGATGACGTCACAAAGGTTGAAGACATCTGGAAGAGATCCTTTATGATGTTATAAATGCTGAAGTAACCAAAAGATGATGTCAGCCATCAAAAGAGAGAATGTGGACGACCCTTGATCCGAAGGGTCATCTATGTGAACAGAAACTATATATAGAATGCTGAGATGGGTCCTTTAAGAGAATTATAATTAGGCTGTCAAATTTAAATGCGTAATGCTAAGTTCCGCCCAACTGGGTCGTTGAGCACTGTTTATGACAGGCTCTTATATATCTCTGCTTGCATAGACATAAATAGATATTAATTTTCTTCCTTTAATCGTGGTTGTTATATTGGCTGCATGGTTCTAGGCGTTCAGACAAAAAGTTAAAATATTGACTTGGGTCTGAGGCTTTCAAATCATGTGACCGGCAGAGCAATCATCCCCACACTAATGATTCCTGCATAAAGATGAAACATGCGTATGTGGATAAGAATGTAAATAAATATTTATCATAATATTATATGTATAGATATATATAGTAGACGAACAGTGTCGACCCAGAAGGTCTAGTATACTACTAAAACTCTTGGATCTTGCTTGTTATCTTGTTTGTTTCCATGCACACTGGATGACATCATCCACTGAAACAGGTTGAAGACATCGGAAAGATCATTTATGATGTCATAGGGGATGACGTCATCAATTAAAATAGATCATAGATGACCCGTGACTCAAAGTGTCATGGGTCATCTATGTGGACAGTGATCATAATTTTAATAGGTAAATAAGCTAAAAAATAAATAACACTTGCTTTATTTTACTTTATTTAGTTTTCATTTATTAAATTTTGAGGAAACGGATCAACGTGTGACGCAAACAAATACAATAATTTCTTCTATAAACTTTTTGGAATGAACCTTACGAATTTTGCACACTTAAAATTTTTGTTAGCTTTTCATATGTTTATGCCAATATACATCAAGCATTTTTAAAAGCAGTTACAAATAAAACAAAGGATTACACAGAGTGTCTGTCATATTGAATACGGTACAAGAACCTCATTTAAAGAAATACCATTTTTTTAAAGTATGTCAGACAAAATTGTTGGAAACATGGAAAGTTATTTTCAACAATCAAAAATTATTCAGCACAAAATTATTCTTGATATGCAGCTCACTACAAAAAGGGGCACTCTGAATAGGAACAAAAATGACATTCCCTCACAAATGCGGGCACTTTAGGTGACAAGCAATATAGCCATCCCCTCTCTAAAAGAAGAAGGTAAAGCCTGGGAGGATGGCCTCTTCACATCGAACCGATACTACACTTTAATTCTGGCCAAAATTTTTTAAAGTACTTACCTGAGAATTGGTCGATGAAACATGCCTTCCGCCGAATATGAAAAGTTTGACTGCGGAAGATTGGTCGGAAAGTCTGTTGCCACTTCATCGGCACTCGAGTTGCAACTTGCATCTTCGTATTCCGTAGTAAAAATGGGTCCATCAGAAATTTCATCATCTTGTGATGCTGTACTTTCAGAATCTTTTAAATCTTCTTGGGATTCCTCCATCAACACGGGTTGCTGCTGGAGGGATACAGAGCCCTCCATTCTGGAAACAAAAACAAATGCAATTATTAATAACTTCAAACTAACAAAGACGTTTCAAAATGCAATGTGAAAATGAAGCCATTTGAAAATATATTAACCTTTTTTTTGGTGGTACAAATCTTTTTAATTGCCAAACTATGTGAAATATATAAGAGTTAAATAATATATAGGAAACTGAATAATGCATAAAGAGCAACAAATTGAGATTATATCAATGCTAGGGTCGGCACATAGTCGCATGGTTGTGCTGAACTTAGACAGAAAACATAGTACTAACATCACATGTGACGATGACACTGCAACAAAACTAGTTTGTAAGTTACACAAAACTGGAAATGTTGCAGATGAACCACAAAATGGTCCAAGAGAGAAAGTGCACACAACAGTTGTGTGCAGAAATAGTGGTGTCAGCAGATCAAGTATTAGGCACAATTTTAAAACAGACAGATGGCATCGATACAAATGGCGGTGCTTATGCAGTTTATGAACAGGATTATTTTTTTAGATAGGATTTTCAAGTTAAATTTAATTTTTACAGTATCTTTTGCTTATCAGATTATTAGGTGACAGTACAGAATATTTAATAAAGCCCCTCCTCCTCCCCACGTTAAGAATGGCTTTCTAAATAACCTTATTTCAGCCAGGTCCGTAAACTGCATAAGTACCCAAATGGCATTTGACACAGCATTCGAATGACGATCTGGATAGACAGATGGAATTCTGTGAATGGCCATAAAACAAAGTCAACGAGGATGCAACTTTTCACGATAAAAATAAGTTTTCTAGTTATGTTTAAAAGGTTTCAATACACCTATGTGTATATATATACTTGGTTTATCCCATGTATCGTTTCAGTATATATCTTCCAAGACAAGAGAACAAAGATGTTTTTCCATTGGAGAAAGTATTACAATAAGGAAAGACAATAGACAGTAAAATGAAAAAAAAAAACTGGGTAAGAGAAGGGGGGGGGGGGGGTCATATATACAGCAAAATCACATTGTCACACAGATTCTCGCTAGATCACTGAAGTTAAGCAACGTTGAGCCTGGTCAGTGCCAGATGGGTGACCATTTTGGAATACCAGGCATTAGACCTCTTCAAAATTGACCCTTTTCTTCAAACATATGGAAACTGCTATTATTCCCATTCTCCAAGGTCTAAATTAGCTAAATATACCAGTTATTGTGATCTTGGACCTTGGCTATGCCTGCCTCAAGAGCCATGTAATTTTATTGTTGACGTTTTTCAAAAACGCTGCAAAATTTGGGATATTATGTCCTTATTTTCATTGTAGCTTTCCAGAGGTCGATGGTATAGCATTGAAAGTGGTACCAAATGAAAGCTAATAAAATTTTCTTGCATATGGTAGCAAACACATGAACACCTGTGTTAATTTTAATTAATTTTAATGCACAAACATATATATTTTTTATGCTTGGAAAGGATGCCATCATATAATACATAACTTTATCTCAAAAACGTTACTCTTAATGCATGTATATAATTTATTATCACTAAGTATGTTTTATCTCTTCATTTCAGATTGTAAGTTAAAGCTGATTTGTTAAGATTTGTGAACTGCTGACAACATGGCATCTGGAAGACAACTATGCTGTGGGAAAGTGGTCAGCGATACAAGTGAACGGGATGAACCAACTGAAAAGAGAAGAAAGGTGGCAACTCCTGCCACAAGGTCATTCAGTGATGTGTATCTCATTGGGCAAACCAGCTCCAGCATCAGGGGCTCTCAACTTCCTACTAATCGCCAGGTGTTCCAGTATTTCCTGCATTTGAGGAATGATAATCCCAACAGTGACAATAGGTCTTTAGCCCATGATACAGTGGATGTCGTTTTGCCATTCTGGAATATGGCAAGGATTAAAACACTAACTAGACCAAATGCAGTCAACCGTTTCATGATCCTCCATGAAAAGTACAGGAAAATTGTTAAAAACAAGGGAAGAAATAACAAACCAGAGGAAGATAAACGAGCTAACTTTCTGAAGGACTTAGACAAGTTATTTGATATTGGAGCAAAGGATGTTGTGGAGGCGATAAGAAGCAACAGGCTGCTCACAAAGGAGACCAAGGAAGAGGACGTCAATTTCTACTTGGACCAACAGACAACTCGCCTGGCACACATATCTGGTCATGATAAGGTGTTTGAGAAGAAGTCTAGAGAGAAAAGCTTCCGAGAAGAAAGAGAAGAGAGAATGTTATCATCAGTGACTGCTGCAGCAGCAGAAGTTGGGAAAATTTCAAGTGATGAAGACCCAGAGAACAGTCAAGGCTCTGGTACTAGTGAGGGTTCAGAATACACTGAGACAACACCAAGCTATTCATCAAAACCAAGTACGATAACCTTACACTTTCCACACTCAGTTATGACCAGTGAAGAGATTTGTAGCACTGCAGATCGGTTGTCACTCTCTGACAACCAGACTACAGCCATGGTGTCTGCAGTGTTGAAGGCAGGAGGCGCAGATCTTGATGACTTTGTTATATCAGCCTCTACTACAAGACGAAATAGGATAAACACTCGTCATAACTTGTGCCAAAGTTACATGAATAACTTCAAGGAAAGTCCGCCAGATTACTGCACACTACACTGGGATGGAAAACTTCTACGGGATGTTCTTGGTGAAAGATACCCAGTGGAAAGTCTTGCAGTGCTCGTCTCTGGTACTCCACAGTATGAAGAAGGGAAGCTGCTTGGTGTGCCCTTCATAGAAAGTTCCACAGGAATCCAACAGTGTAATGCTACATTGGAACTGATAGAAGCATGGGGTCTCACAGACAACATTGTAGGCTTGGTATTTGATACCACAGCAAGCAACAGTGGCATCAACAAGGGTGCAGCGAAGCTTATTGAAGAAAAACTAGGCAAAAAGGTATTCTACTTCGCTTGTCGCCATCACATATCAGAGGTAATAATTGGAAGTGTATGGGAGGCTGTGTTCAGCAAGGTCAAGAGTCCTGACAACCCAATGTTCAGCAATGTGAAAGAGAAGTGGGACAAGTTGGTTAAGGACTGCCCAAGAGTTCTGGGACTAGTTGAACAAGACTTGAAACAGAAGAAGACAAGCACAATTGCAGTCTTAAGCAATTTCCTTGAGGAAGCAAGTCCGAGGGCAGATTACAGAGAGGTGGCAGAGCCGTGCCTGATCCTGCTTGGTGAGGAACCTCCTCGAGGTATCCACTGGGCCAAGCCAGGTGCCATTCACCAAGCCCGCTGGATGGCCAGGAACATTTACTGTATGAAGATGCTCATGTTTTCCAAGGAACTAAAATACAACACGGACACTATCTTCAAGCTGGAGAGGATGAACAAGTTCCTGACCTTATTCTACACCAGCCACTGGGTGACCACCACATCTGCAGCTGATGCACCTATCCATGACCTCCAGCTTATGAAGAACATGCTGCAATACAAGCAGTATGACTATGAACTGGCAACCTCTGTTCTCAAGAAAATGAACAACCACCACTGGTATCTGACCCAGGAACTAGTGCCATTCACCTTGTTCAGTTCACATGCCAGCATGACCAAAAGAGAAGCTCGCAGTCAAGCTGTCAGAAACAGAGAAACCTGAGCGTTACAGGAAAGGCAAGCCAGTGTTTCCTGTCATCAATGCAGCTACAGTTCTCACAGACCTGGTAGGGCCAGAGTCTCACTTTCTGTTTGATGCTCTTCGAGTGAAATGTGACTGGCTCACTACTCCTGCTGACACCTGGGAAGACAATGACAGCTACAGGAATGCACAGAAGTTTGTGAGGTCAGTGAAAGTGACCAATGATGTGGCTGAGAGAGGTGTGAAACTAATGAGTGACTTTGCAACTCAGATCACAAGTGACCCAGAGCAAAGAAGCTGCTTACTACAAGTTGTGGAGTACCACAGGAAAAAATTTGACAGTTTCAAAAAAGCCACATTGAACAAGTGATAATACATGTATTAGTAACATCCTATCTGACAGTTTCTTATGCAATATATGTGTCAGTGCAGTGCTATCATACTACCAAACTGATTTTTTGTAGTGTCCCAGCTGTTTGTGCATTAAAATTAGTTAAAATTTACACAGGTGTTCATGTGTTTTATTGTGCTTACTACCATATGCAAGAAAATTTTATTAGCTTTCATTTGGTACCACTTTCAATGCTATACCATCGACCTCTGGAAAGCTACAATGAAAATAAGGACATAATATCCCATATTTTGCAGCGTTTTTGAAAAACGTCAACAATAAAATTACATGGCTCTTGAGGCAGGCATAGCCAAGGTCCAAGATCACAATAACTGGTATATTTAGCTAATTTAGACCTTGAGAATGGGAATAATAGCAGTTTCCATATGTTTGAAGAAAAAGGTCAATTTTGAAGAGGTCTAACCAGGCATGTATGTATGAGGACGTCGACACCTCCCTACAAGAACTGCAAAATCTTAACGCCGTCATCTCCCCTAACCGGAATATACATGTGACTGTGGGCCGCTTGTTAATTTGATACTCCCATGAAACTTCCTCTTTTGAAGGAAGCTGGTTCAACCTACCCAAGGTGAATGTCGTACCTGGTACAGGTACAGGTAGGGTTAGGATGGAAGGAATGTGCCTATGTTAAATTTGAAATTGTAGAAAATTTAGCTAACATTGAAATTAGGGTAGCCAATGGCAAAAAAAGCTGAAATTGAGATGCAATTTAATTTTTTGTGGTACCTGTAAGTATTGGATAGACAAGAAATAAAGTGGAATTACTGGTAGGTCGAGAGAAGATAACCAATTTGTGTGTAAGAAGTGTAAGACAATACAGATGGATGAGAACTAGGATGTGGAGAAAGTATATCTGGATGGCAAAGCTATTGAGGTTTTCGAAAAGTTTTGTTACTTTGGTGATACTATTGGAGCACATGGTGGAGCAAGTGCTAGTATGATTACAAGAGTTAGAAGTGGTTATGCCTTTACTAACTAGCAGAGTGTTACCACTGTCGACCAAGGGAAGAGTCCATCAGGCATGTGTATGTAGTGTGATGATGTATGGAAATGATACCTGGCTAATGAGGGTTGAAGACATGCGTTGCATGGAAAGAAATGATATGAGAATGATACGATGGATGTGTAATTTAAGTCTTAAAAAGTGGCTTAGATTTGATGACCTCAGAGGAAGATTAAATCTGGACAGTATAGGGAGATGTGTGCAGAAGAGTAGGTTTCAATGGTATGGCCACGGTGATAAAATAGATGAGAGTTTTTAGGTTTGTAGATGTAGAACAGTTGAGGCAGCAGGTTCAGTTCACAGGAGAATCCCAAGGAAAACGAGAAGAAATGATAAAAATGGACCTGAGGGATAAATAAAGACCTGGTCAGAGATAGGTTACTTTGGAAGTCAATTTCTTAGACGTTCAACGCATGCCCGCATGTAAAATAGACGTTCAACCGAATATCTGATCATTCATCATCATATATTTCATTTTTAAGTGCAGAAGAAAGGCATTCTGCATTTTCCAGTACAAAAACGAAAAATATTTCCTCTCCCACCATCATCATTCTGGGGGTCAGTGTAGTATATGTTCGTCCACCTTGATATCTTCCCAGGCTAGCAGAAATATGTGACCGGAGGGAGCATATATTTACTAGTATATATATATATATATATATATATATATATATAAAAAGATTAAAAATTATGTGCCTGTCTTTTTATGCTTTCCCCATGCAATGCAAACCTATAATCTATACTAATTATGAATAAATTACTGAACCCTGGGGATTCTTTACAGCAAAACATAATTGATAACATGCTACCTATCATTGAATCGATTGATTTTCAATCAAAATACTAGGAGGTGACGGTGGCTAAGTGGTTAACGACATAGACTGACGATCCTGGTGTTCCACATTCAAATCCAGTTCGTTCCACAGAAACACTTTCACTCAGGATGTTGGCAACCTTCACTTGGTCTCTCCCATAAGTACCCAATGTCTTTCTAGAAAGAATTCTAACTAGAACGATATCGGGGAAACCAATGCCAACAATAGAATCATCTGATTAATACAAAATGAATGAATCTAAATACTGGATCCTGACTTTAGGACTATTTGTCCATTACTGCATCTTGTGAAAGTGTAGAAATATTTAGATACATGTAAGTTTCCGCGTGAAATGTTAAAATTAAGTAGAAAGTGGAATTTTCCATTAGAGTTAGAGTTATGTGTCCAAGCAGGAAACCTTGTGAATAAGCAGATTATATATTTCTCTTTTTACTGAATCGCCTGTGAGAGAGAAGAATTGGGGTTTTCAATAGTTGACCCCCCCCCCCCCCTATTGATGGCTAATATGTATGTATGTATGTAGCCTGTTAAAAATAAAACCCCAAATGAGTTTGTGCTGTTTACCACCGCCATTATTAAAAAAAATGACAATGAGAGAGAAGATGAGAGAAAATGAATTTCTGCGATGTGACGTCAAACCAAAACGACTCAAGCTGTCTACGTGATGTGCTGTCGTCGTCCGGATAATCTGTGGGGATCAAACAATTCGTCCCCATACTGCTACAGAGAGACTTCGGATATTGATCTTTTGTCCATAAGTCAGTTGGTCACAAAGTTTTAAACAGCATTTTCATTGTTAAACACACAGATTGAATAGATGTCGGGTTAAGAATCAAACCCATTTTTTGTTATAAAATACACGGATAAAACCCAGGTACCTCTGCTAATCCTCCACCCTATAATGAGGAGGCATGTGTATTTATTTGTGTATGTGTCCCGTTACACAAAAGTTAGCAAGTAAAAAACTGCCGGACAAATTCATTTCAAATATTTAGGAGGAATTGAAAAAGCAAGTCAGACAACCCCCACCTTCAATCTATTTCCATAATGAGAAGTTTCCTTTTAGTTTTGTACATCGATTTACGTTTTTTCTTTCCTTTTTTTCTTTTTAAAAACTTTCCAGTTTGAGACGTTTTCTTTTCTTATTTCTTTTTTGTTTGTTAACTTCACCGATATAGACGTTATTTTATATAAATATGAATATATGACGAGGCATAATTGTTTTTCAGTCATTTTGGACAGTGGGTGTACACACGTAACTTATCTTGTAAAAACAAAATAATAAAAAAATAAGAGGACATATCTTTAAATAAGATGCAAAGTGGTTTAATTAAACAATTTTTTTTTTCTTCGGGTTCGAGCTTAATTTCTTTTCCTTCTTTTTACTGTTGCCTTGTCTAAGTCATTAACATTCCAGAAATCAAACGGATAAAAAAATATGAGACAGAAATAACTATATACTAACTTGCCACATTACTTCCACCTTAGTCTATATCTATGAAGTGATAAAGTAAAAAATAAACCTCTTCAATCAGTAGAGGAAACAAGTGACTCCGCAAATGACAATATGAATACAATGTTTATTTTAAGTGGAAAACAAAATCAAATCAATCAATCCCAAACAACAACAATCAATCAGGATGAAAAAAAAACAGAGAATAAAGTTGTAACCTTGAAGTCGACATGCAGTTTTATTCTCCTAAACAAGCCATGTTATATCCTAACATCAATAAAGCTATATGATAATAAAAAAATATAACCGTAATGAATAAAAACACATTTTTTTTTCTTTACAAACATATCTATATACCACTAAAACTCTGTGGATCTTGTTTGCTTGTTTGTCCCCTTGCACACTGGATAGCATCATCAGATTCGGTTTAACATCCGTTTTACATGCTGACATGGGTTGAACGGCTATTAGAAATTGACTTCCAAACTAACCCTAACCCTAGTCTTTATTTATCCATCTTTCTCTCAAATCTATTCTTATCACTTCCTCACATGTTTTCCTTGGCCTTCCACTGTGAACTAAAGCTGCTACCTCAACTGTTCTACATCTACTAATCCAAGAACTCTCATCCATTCTTTCAACATGGCCATACCATCAAAATCTCTTGTTCAGCACACATATCCCTATACTGTCAAGATTTAATCTTCCTCTAAGGTCATCAGATCTAAGCCTCTTCTTAAGACATTACACATCCATCATAAGTCTCATCATTTCTCTCCATGCAGCACATGTCATCAACCTTCACTGGCCAGGTTTCACTTCCATATATCATCACACTGCATACACATGCCTGATACACTCTTCCCTTGGTCGACAGTGGTAATGCTCTGCTGGGTAGTAATGGCAGAAGTTCCATGAACTCTGCCATGTAAAACAGACATCATCCATTAAAACACAGATGGAGCATAACCATACACAGTGAATTACGTCATTCATGAAAACAGTGAGAAAGAGAAGTGAGTAGAAAGAGACTAATTTGGGATTTTGTCTCATCTTTAACTAGCTTTGTCAACTCACTTTTTCCCAATTCAAATAATCTAACACAAGCTCAATAGGATTCAGAATAAATTGTCATGTAATAATAGAACCTTAATCTCTTAATTTGCTTCAGTTTGTATCTATCCGTTACACCTCTGCATAGTATTGCCTTCTACAAATTGAAATGAAACTTCCAATTTTCTTTTTCTTTGAGACTATACAAGATTATAATTTATTCTTAAAAGGTAAGTTACAAGTCATTTTTATATATATAAAGTTATCTTGTGGAATTCTAGCAATCAGACCTAAAAAGCATTGCATCTGTCAAGTCGATATCTGATTCTGCCTTCCCGTTAAATTACGAAATTTTACAGTCCTGAAAAACGAATTCCAACTGATTTCATCGACTACATATTATATCCGATCCAATAATTCTTTCAATAGCATAAACTCAGAGAGATTCACCGCTTATTTTCATCAGAAAAGCAACAGATACGATTAACCAATAATATGGCTTATTTCTTATAAATACATACTTTTGCAATTGGCTGCAAAAATAGAATCTCTAGGTAAATATGAAGTAAATAACGTCTCAGGCCACAATAATTAAGAACGTGCATGGTAAGCGTAAACAAACATGCGTTACATCGCAAGTCAAACAACTTACCTGATTATACGTTAATCGGCTACATGCGTTGTTAGATTAGAAGTTATTTAAAACATTTACATGTTTGTGGAGTTAATTTGGATCGGTTTCAACGAGTTGTAAGTCGTGTAGAGTGATCTCCCATTCCTTTTACATCGATTCGTTCTTTTAAACGATGCTGGTATGTTTACATTTAACTTAATCTTTTATTTACCAAAATATAATACACGTGGTAGCTTTTACAATTAAAAAAAAAATATTTTCATTCTTCAGCATACACCATGTGGCCGCTAGCATATAGAAAGAAAAGGGGGGCATGACGCACCGACTTAACTTGGACAAATCTTAAATCATGTAGAGTGATCTCCACTTCCATTTACACGCAGTCGTAATCTTAACTGATGCTAATATGTTGAGATTTTACTTTATGTTGTGTATTTAACAAAATACAAGACATATAGCAGCTTTTTTAATTCCTAACAGCCTTTTGGCTAAGAGCAAAGTGTAGTATCTGTTCTGATGCTGCACTTAGTCTTCAGTTAAACGGAGGCAATTCTAATTTTTGTTCCAATCCAAAGTGTCCATTTTGGGGAGTTGGATTTTCTCCATATTAAAAACCGACCTTGTGTCTAACTCTGCCCTCGTGGGGAGGCAAATAAGTAGAAACAATTAATAATAAGAATGCTTAGTACATTAACTTACGATACACACACGAACCGGGGTCAAACACTACGTTACCTATTCCTATGACCACATGGTTTAAGGACAATTATGAGACTCTAGGCGACTATTGTGGGGGTCTGTGTTCGTTGCTGATACTCATATACAGCAAATACTACATCTTATCTTTCTTAGTTTATTTTCTTTCAAACTTTAAAGTTAAAATTTCAGAGATTTAAAATAAACATGGGGGTTCAGGGTTAGAAGCAGGAGTTTCTCCATTTTTACCAGGTAACGCCTGAACTGGTCTCGCTAGTATATATATAAAGTTAGGTATATTTTAATATTTCTATGTACAGGATTCACCCCTAAAATGATTAACCGATCATTATGAATTTTGGAACAATTGCTTATCGTAAGGAGTTCAAATGTGGGCTATATTTAGTTTTATGCAAAGGGGGTGGAAACCCTTCATGAAAATTCAGATAGCTGCGATTTTTGTGAAATTTTAACAATAGGTATACATTTTAGTTTTTAGGGGGCAAAACCTCATAATTGATTGAAATTCAAATATTAGATTTGCTTAGAATTTGATCCATAGACACCGATTAAGCAAGATTCCTAAAATTTCAATTTCTTCTTAAAACCCATTAAGCGTAGACCTTGAATTTTAGACATTTCCTAGAATCAAAATCATGTAATGGATTTTGATCAAAATTAGAATAAATATTCTAGAAATATGGTTCAGTAGCATTATATCTTGATTTTAATCTTTGTAAGGGGGACATAAAAGTGGTGCAAAACTGTTCTGTACGGGAAATTAATTTAGTAAACGTGCTAGGATATTTATATTTTTTTTTCTTTCTTCTACACTTGTCGAGGAGGTTAACTATGGACCTATCTGACAACAGTGCTATCGCTCAACACCTTACAAACCAACGTACTTGCCCCCACTCCCAATTTCGAAAACTTTTAGTGGATAACACCTCTATTCTTTAACACACAACACTAACAAACAACAACTGCATATACTAAAAGCTCTACTCTAAAACAAAACAAAAAAACTATCAAAAAAATAAATTTTAATAATAGTGACCATATCCTTAATATAGTAAATAACACATGATTCCCTGAAGAAGAGAGGAAAAAACCCAAAAAAAAACACTATCACTCCTATAAATATCCTAGCACCTTTACTGATAACACCCCATAATGGATCAGAAATTACTTGGGTAAATAGCGATTATGGCAGATATATCTGCCAGCCCCCCCCCCCCCAAACAAGAAAATTCATTAGAAAATTGGAAAGGATCAGGACAGAATTTGCATATAGTATTTGACGAAATATGTTTAGAACTAAAATTGAAACTATATGTATGATTTTCTATATGTAAAACCTGAAAACAGTTTTACACTCATTGACTAATAATTTTTGAATGAAAGTGCAAGTTAGGATAATTATTCCAATTGTAATCATTCAAGAGCAAAGGTGCCCATTTTCTTCAATCTCGATTTAAGCCTCCACAACTGAGACTGCAATCAGATTTTATCTGTTAATTGATTAAAACACTTAAAAAATGTCTACCATACATTCGACCTCCACTCTTTATCTGAGTTGTGAGAGGATTAGGAGACATCTATGAACACAAACAATTTGTATAAAGTGAATCCGGAAATGGTTGAGACCAGCCCTTACTAAAAATTGGTATGTACAATGACACCAATATCTCCCAAGCGCCAGGGTAGCTCGGTCCAACATTCCCATTATTGTCCCTTAGCCATAAAGATATGCATTATCTGCACTTTGAAGAGATTTGTGGCCTCGCAATTCACTTCTCCATTTTTCTTTTCTGTTTGATGCTTTGAACTCTCAGGTCAGGAGTATCCAACATCTTTGAGAGTTTGGCAGGATTATTTTGGTTAAAGACAGGGGTTGAAAAATCAAGAAGGGGGTACCATGTTACATTAAACTTACATAGAACCTCCACCCCACTAAAAATTAAACAATTCGGTTAATTTTGCCAAGAGTCTTTTTCAGGTGGTCCTTGGCATCTATACTTTTGTAGTGTGGTGCCGGTGGCTAGCGTTTACTGGATAAGATCTGCTTAAACAGACAATGATTAATGATAAAATTGAATGTGTTGGGTCTAAGCAGGGTGGTGTTGCCTAGGGTAGGGGAAATCCTCCTTTAGTATCACATGGTTGTTTCTGAGCAAATTCCAAGTGGGAGATTACTAATAATATTCACTAAAAAAGTAGTTAACCAAAAATCATTAAATAAGAGAGGAAGAATGTTTCTTTTGTGTCAAGTTGGACAAAAAACAATTAGATTTTTCATTATATGAATATTTTGCATTTAGTATTCAAGAGCAAGAATCAAATGCAATCAATTTTATTAAAACTCAAAATGTACCCCCTCCCCTCCCCTCCATGTCTACAATTTTAAATATTTATTTCCTCAAAAGTTTAATACAACTTTTATTATGTTACTAAAACTATAAAATTATTTTGGGACAGATGAAATTGTTTTTCAAAGTGACCTTCAATAAGTTATAACCTCAAATTTTATTTCTCCAGCACGTTCATCCGACTTAGAATTAATCTCAATTTTTGTTTTTGTTTTTTTTACTTTTATGCCACAAAAGCTTAAGGGGCTACTGTGATAGGATTCAGATTTCCCCCCCTTACTAACTCTGAATCCTATCACAGTAGCCCCTTAAGCATCCAGATATTTGTTCACATTACATTTAAATTTCTGCAAGTTCGTACGGTCCGAGGAGCAGGGAGGGAATTGCAAATCTGAGGTAAGAAGATATCAGAGTAGAAAATCTTTCAGAATTTAAGGGCCTCTTCAGTAAAGGGGGTGGCATTTTGCTAGTATTTATGTTGGAGGAGGGTAGAATTAGAAAAACGAGGATCAAAATCAGTCGGAATTCATTTTACTCCTGAGTTTTCAACTAGCCGACGTCAAATATAAAACATTTTGTTCCACATATGCAGATTCAATGTTTATTACCATAATATGGCTATTAAATAAATTAATTTCCTCGTCCTAGGATTGACCTTAAAGTGAATCCGGTGATGAGATCCCAATTTAGGGGCTTTAGAGAGTTATTATTACTCCCCAGTTCACTCTGACCCTGAGTAGTGGTAGTAGCTGTCAGGATCCCATCTATGGGTTAAATAAAAACTATTGTCTTACAAATTATTTTGTTTAAAAAAATATATACTTACAAAACATCATGGTTTTTGCATAAAATGATCCAACAACTGTTGACATGCCGTAAAACCCAACAACCAACCAATATTTGACCCAATAAAATTTGAACTATAGGCTTGCTAAAATGAGATGTTTCTGACAAAGGGGAAAAAATTGCTGTTTTCTGGGTCGGAATCTGTCCATCTACCACTTATCGTTGGCTAGTTTGGGGCCTTGAAGTAATTTTTTTTTTAGCTCCTTACATCAAGTGGCTTCGTGCCTTGTCTGGAGCTATTTCCATAAAACACAAAAAAAAAAAACAAAAAAAAACAAGAACTTTTGGTCAATTTTTTCTGCGTTGTCATCTTGGAAGAAAACAAGAGATGAATATGCAATAATAAATAACAAAATAATTGTTTTGCATCAGACTTCAATTTTTGTTAAATCTGATTTGCATATTTATTTACAAGAAATCAATTGTGAAATATTCATGTTTATCTTGTCTTTTCGTTCATAACAAGCGTGAAAATTATTTTGACAAATGAAAAGTTGACAGGACAGAATTTGACTTCATAAACAGATTTGATTGACGTGGATTCAACAGAAATTGAAGCTCATTTCTTGGAATCAAATTGGCCTATATTATCATCATATTTGCTTTAACATCTGTTTTACATGCTGGCGTGTGTTGGGCAGTTCTTAGAAATTGACTTCCAAACTAACCTATCACTGTCCAGGTCTCTCTTTCTCTCAAATCCTTTGTTATCATTTTCCTCCCATGTTGTCTTTGGCCTTCCCCTGTCAACTGATCTTGCTACCTCAACTGTTCAACATATACTAACTAAAGCACTCTCATGAAGTGTGCTCAGTGACAAAAAAAGATAACAAGACCCACAGAGTTTTATAAGTATACTAAATGTATCGGTGACCCGTTGGGTCACAACCACTATTTATGCAACTTTCATTCAAAAATTCATAAACTGTATGGCATTCTTCTTGCATAACTAAAAATAAGTCTCTTTACTTTTATATCATCATCATTATTATTATTATCATCATTATTATTATACAGAAGTAAAAGAGACTTATTTTGCCATGTAATTTACATATTTGTAGTGTGTACAGACATGCATGTAAATTAGATGTCAGTGCTGAAGAAAAGAGTTACTCTTTCTTTAAATATTCACAAAGACATTAAGAAATATTAAAGAGTGAGAGGGGGCAAGAAAAATAGATAGCTTAGATGGGTGACTTGTTCAGTTAATTATAAATTACAGCTAATTAGAACAAATAAAACAGAATTGTTTTTTTTTTTCAAATAGAACTCAATTCCAAAACTAGGGTATATTTTGTGTGTATTTTGTGTGATTAAAATATATAGGAAAAAAAACAAACGTTGATGAACTCCATTTAATATGATAGAAGAATGCATAAATATTTTTAAATAAAATATTAATGAAACATGACGACAAAACGTGATCACAAAGCTTAAAAACAAGTTCTTTTCAACAGAGACACTCATCTGCAATTGAACGAAATCTTGTTATCTTGAAATATACTTCAAGCTCATCATAATAGACATTGTAGATAAACAAAGTGAAATAAAGCAGACGGTCAACTTATCTTGGCTGATGACAAACAAGAAAATGCAGAGAAAACTTTGACATTTTAAAAGTGCAAAGGAATTTCAAAATGACTTACAAATGCAGCCATTTTTTCCCCCACAAGACAGAAACAATTTTGGTTTGAATTTTTGGAATGAAGAATTGTGTACATTTTTATTCTTTGCACTTTAGTCTGAAATCAACACAGCCTTCTTCAGGTTTACGGTTTTTCTGTATTTATATGATGCATATAAGGTCTCTTTTTTTTTTTACTAATGAGTCACCACTTATAAAGGCCAAAAGCCATTCAAGGATAAGGGTTAATGAGATGGGTGGATTGTCAGTTGAATAATGAAGAATATTATTAGAGAATTGAATGACGAATGGAATGCATATATTGGATTTGAAGATGACCATGTTATAATGTGTTTAGATAGTTATCAATATGACCATTGATGTATGTTAGGGACAACTATTGTAATCTATTCTAATATGTCCATGTATGTATGAATGAATGAGTAATACATGTCCTATTTGTATTGTTTCCTTAGGAAGCCTGCTTCCATCATCTTTAGGGATGATGAATAAAAGATGAAGAAACTACATTTGCCGTATGTCCTCATTCCGGAGAAGTTATCGTACATTGCTAGTGCTCAACAAATGGGAAGTTCTTGGAAAGTCTGTTTGATGTCAGGCACACCGAAGAAGAAAGGAAAGTTCTTTACAGTTGTGCAAAATGACTAGTTCTTGCGGTGAATGTCTTAGAAGAAATCAGAGTTCAGTCGAGCACCTTCCATGGAAATTATGAGAGATTACTTGGAATTTGTCATTTATCTATATAGATTAATGAAAAACTCAAGCATAACATAGGCATTCACGTAGAGTGTTGGTCTAAATTTCTTTTTTTGTTTTTAGTCTGAATCATTTCATAAGATTTAAGTACATAATAAACATTAGCATACACAATTACCATATATAATAGGAGAAAAACATCACATAAATAGATGAACCATAAGGCTGGGGAAATAAGCAATGTAGATGAAAATGATAGAAAAAAATAATTCTGAAGATGCGTCCATTCAATTTACATGTTTAGTAATGAAAATTCTATTTCAAACTTAAGCGAGACAGATGAAAAAAACCCGTCTCAGATATGTGAAGATGCATTTTATTTTTTCGTTTTTTCACTTTTTCATCATCATCATCATCATCACATTCTGTTTTACATTAGTTTAACATGCCGGCAAGTGTGGGACGGTTTGTAGAAATTGATTTCCAAACTAACATATCTCTGGACAGCTATTTATTTATCCATCTTTCTCTCTCAAGACCATCCTTATCACTTCTTCCCATGTTTTCTTTGGCATTCCCCTTCCACCTCAAGCATTCTCATCAAAAAGATGATTGTCATGGTGTTATTTTGATAAATTCAAATGTTGAGGAAATGTACTGTGTATGAACATAGTCACATTTTCTTAATTAGGAAAAAGAAAACAAAAAGGTTATTTTTTATGGTCTTCTCGATATTCTAAGTCAAAGCATTTGCTTTTGTATATATGCATAAAAAAGAATTCGCCATTAAAAACTGGTTATATAATGAAAGGAATAAATGAAAAAGCGGAACATCAATTGGTTAAATAAAATAATTATATATTCCTGAGTAATTCAAAATGGTTACATTTTGTTTTTCACCTTTATTATTTAAAGACAAAAAAAATAAACTTAAATATAGTTTGAATAAATGAAAAAAAAACTTTTGCATTCTTCATTTAGAAGACAGAAAAAAAACTTAATGTAGATTTTTTTAAAATATGAATCTATTTTTTTTATAATTCAAAACATGAGGATGGAGGGTTTTCATTTTTGTTTTTTTTATTGCAAATGTAATAGCTGTCATCATCATCACAAAATTTAATTTTTAAAATAAAGTATATATTTAATAATTAAAAGAACAAATTGCCATTACGTTCAATGCAGTGTTTAATTTTTAAAAGAAATTATTTCAAGGTAATCTCAGTTGTTGGTTTCTGTAAACGTTCTCATTGGAATATCAAAATAATAATTTTGAATGTACAACTTTTTTCATTAAATCGTTTAAATTAATATGAACAAAACTATTGCGTATACATATGAAAATTGGAGATCAAAATTAGAAATGAATCATGCAAAATATCAATTTATCAACGTGTTTTAAAAATTATTATGCAAATGAGGTATCTGGATAAGTGTGTTTTGTGAATGTTCCGATATATAGAAAATTTGAAAATACTTAAGGGTATAATTGAATTATATAAGCCAAATGTGTTTTGGTATAAATATAGTTTGTATAAATGGAAAAAAAACTTTTGCATTTATTCATTTAGATAATGGCCCAATAATTTCACCTGAGTAGAACACTGCAAATTGTTTCAGTTCAAGGAATGTGATTTCAGTTTAGAACCAAATAGAATCCAAAAATAACATGGGCAAACAATCAGCCAACTGATCAGCCGACATTCAAGAAACTAGGCTGAGCCAAGCTGTTACATAAAAGGATGAATGAATTTAAACAAAAAGGCAAGAGGGCAACCATTTAATAACCGCCCTATTCAGACTAACTATGAAGTCACGTCATCGCCAAACCCTATCTTTCTCTCGCTCTAACACTAACTAACACACACACAATTTTAATTCAACTAAATATCTATGCTAAATCAGACATGCTTCATGTCAATTCCCCCCCCCCCCCCCAAGAGTAAAATGACGCACAATATTTCACCTTAAATTCATAATTTTAAAGATAGATATATAGTCTTGGATGTTTTTTTAACCATTAAAAAACTATATGAAAAAAAAAAAAAAAAAAAAAAAAAAAAAACACAGTCCTTTGTTGGAAAACTACTTTGCTTTTAAGTCAATTAACTTTTTATAGTCACTATATTAGTTTGTTTCCAAGAATTTATGCAAGTCTATTATTTAAGAGATCATCAGTTGTTTACCATGAAAAATTGTTTCGGGAATTTAAAAACAAAACAGTATTTTATCTCATGGCTTCCCAGCAGAGTTGACCAGACACCACTTCCCTTAAGAACAAAGACGTTCTGTATATTAGATCTAGTTTTTTTGTTTCAGATTGATTTTTTGCTAACTTATTTTGTTATTAAAAAATGTTCTCCTTACCTGTGTTGTTCGTCTGTGTCTAAGAAAATGTATTTGTTATTTACAAAAATTTGCTGTATTTTATAGCGTTCGGACGAATCCAATATATTACTTATTTAATTATTTATAGTTTTATGTATTTATATTATTATTTATATTTAGTTTCATTTATATATATATATATATATATATATATACATGTATTTTTTTAAAATATATATTACTATACATGTTATATATGTACATTTATACATTTTCTACTGAATTTCTTAGATAGTTTTAGACTTGCTCAATCAATCAACTTTTCTTAATTTGATATGATTTAAAAGCGTCAGGATATACTAGCTAGCTTTGTTGGCTTGCTATCGCTTCGCAAAGTTTGATACTTGAAACCAAAATGTTAAATATTAAATTCATAAGTTTGTTGTAAACACAAGAAAAAAACTTTCGCATTTATTCATATAGATATTAACATTTTGGTAATTTTGATACAAATTTATTTATCTCCGAGCGGCTGAGCAGATGCTGGGTTCCCACAACAAACAGGGTCCTGAACAGATGTGTGACTTCTATTCCAACCAGCATCAATGGACCAGAGGTGATTTCCTCAGCATCCAATAAAGCAAACCTTTTGGCAAAGAACTTCTTCCACCCATTGTGATCAGGACCGCCTACCACCTGAATTTCCTCCCTATGATTGTAAACACTAAGCGATATCCATATATCTGTCAGAGATGTTGCCAAAGTTATCAAGAACATTGATGCCAGCAAAGCAACTAGTCCTGACAACATTCCAATCATCGTGCTTAAAAAACTGCAATCGGAACTAGCTCCTATTCGTACAAAGCTGTTCAATCGTTGCTTCTCATCACCTTGGAAAATTTGGTGCTTTTAAGGAATAGGTACCCAGAGATTCGCAGGCATGACATAAGCAGTTCCGACTGCAAACGGAGAAAGCCGAATCAAGTTCCACCTTTAGAATTTTACTGACATTTTCCTGCACCTAGCAACCTCTTTCTGCAACTCTTGTTCCTGCCTAACATTTTCCTGCACCTGGCGTCATCCTCCTGCATCTGCAGACTCCTGTTATTGCTGACATTTTCCTGCATCTCCTGTTCCTGCTGACATTTTCCTGCACCTGGTAAAATCCTCCTGCCTCTCCTGCTGACATCCTCTTTCATCTCATGTTCCTGCACCTGGCAACATCCTCCTGCATCTCTGGCTCCCAAGATGCCCTCCTGTTCCTGTAGACGTCCTTCCTTTTCTAATTTCCGACGATGTCGTGCTTTTCTACACCCAGCGACAACCTCCTGCCGATCTAGCTCTTGGTTACATCTACACAGACTGGACCTGATTCAGTCTTATCTCCTATCCAGCTTTTCCAGTAACGTTATCCTGCCTGTGCCTGTTATCCAGTTCCAGTGACGTCGTCCTGCTCAATCAGGCTTTTCATGCTATCTAGTTCCCAAAGACGTCATCCAGCCTATTCCTGCTACCCACTTCCCAGTGGTATCCTCCAGTATCTCCTGCCCATTTCTGTTATTTTTTGTACTTTTTTGGTGCAATAAAAACGACTGTTATTTTTACACTGTTCACCTGCGTTTGTCATTTCTTCTTTGCCATTGTCGTATTTTTGTTTGTGTCTTTTTCTTAGTCGTAAAATCGATCATCAGTGACCGTCCTTTGCAAACAACTTCACCGATTCAGACGTTATTTTATATGAATATTTTTGCGAACACTAACAAAGGATTTCTTTTTCAGTCATTTTTGACAGAGGGTTTACACTTGTATACATATAATGGGTTAGGGTTTAAATATAATGTTTTTATACAATAAAGTGTTTTGAAATAGTGCCGAGCGGCATTTCTTAGAATTCTCCTGAAGCTAATATTAACAAGAATTAGGGATTGTAGTCACACCTTCTATAACGTCAGTTTCTGTTTTACAATAAAAGGTATAATAGTAAACCTTTTTTCCCTTTGATAATTGTCTTCTAATCTGCAATTTTTTAAAGACTTTTTTTTAAATAGCAAAAAAAAAAAAAAGATGCAACCTCTATTCTGAAACTCTGCCACAAAGATCATGTAATAAAATTATATAAAAAATTCTTAGATTCTGTAAAGGCAAATCTTTTCAACGAGCCATGTTTTTACCACAGAAAACGCCACACCCGACAAGCGATTAAAAAAAGGAACAAAAAAAAAAAATCATAATTTTTGCTTCTATTTGTAAAGCAGCTGTTTCATTTTCGAATGTGAATATAAAAAATATCTCATATCAAAAAACAAAGAATAAATTGAACGGTCGCCAGTCAGTTGATATCAACGGTTGTATTGCCAAATTTTATCCTGACTTTGCAAGCGGTAACAAGGCAAATTAATCCACCACATTAATTTGTTTTCTGATTTTTGTAGATAAAAATTATCTGTCCATAAAAGACAATTTCTTTAGCAATATTCTGTATTGGATACATCATTATGTTTAATTTGTAATATATTTCAATTTCATTTCTAATAAACACTGTTTGATTTTATTATTTGTTTTTTTATAAAACAGAATACACCCGTCGTTAACCCTGCCACTAACCCTAAGTCCAGGCGGCAAAAAAAAACTCCAAACAAACAACTCCAAATTTAATACAAAATGATCACACATTTCCGGGCCACTAGGCGCAAATGATCACCCACTTCTTGACCAGATATGATTTTAAAGGACAGGACATATAACGAAAAAAAAATTTGTTTTTTAGGGAGGCGAAGGTAACTATCTTGGAATTTTTTTTTGGGGGGGGGGATGAAAAATAATATGTAATGAATAAAAAAGATAATTACTTACTTTTCATCACTTAAAAAAGTAGATATTGCCAAAATGATTAAATCGCGCGCATGAAGGACCATTCCTAAGAAATGGGAAAGGACCATTCCTAAGAAATGGGAAAGGACCATTCCTACAAAAATCGCCGACTGAAAAGTTGTAGATGGCTGCCCTGTTGATGATCCAGGAATTACCTTATGGGGAAAAAAAAGGCATGGCCCATAGTTTAGCACAGAAAGGTGGGAGCGATCCCGCTACGCGGAGTTGGGCAAACAACTGCAATTTTGTGCCGATGGGCAGTAATTCTGGCGAAGCGATGGAGTGGGGATAAATAAAGACATAGCCAATATTCATTGAATCAAAAAAGTAATAATTTTATTTATAACATGTTTATGTATATTTTCAGCTGAAACATCCCTCCCCGCTTCAAGACACACACCCCATGTAAACAGCGTGAAAAACTGGGTATATATATATTTTTATATATATATTTTAAAATGTATATTTTTAGCAAAAAAAAAAAAAAAAAAAATTCAACACATACACCCAGAATTGATTTTTAAGAAAATGGCCAAGATTTTTAAAATAAATGATTACATGTCCTTAAAAACGCTATCTGGTCCGGAAGTGGATGATCATGTCGCGTTAAATGTTTTTGCGAAACTGTCACTAAAGTTTAAAATAATATTTTTGTTGTTTTATTTTTACAGAAAATTTTCAAACTGCGTACATGTAAACCCCCCCCCCCCTCCCCCCCACACACACACACTCATAAAAGTAGAATCTCATTTTTGGGTGAACATTAACAAGCATATGATGTCAGGATAGAATGAAAACAATTTTTTTTAATACAGGATTTTAAACTTGTTCTTGTTAGCTAACAAACAAAAAAGAAACACGTGTTAGCATGAAAGGCGGCCGCACATACAAATGTACTTTAACTTAGTATATTAAGCAAAATATAGATTTGTTTTACGGAACTTTGGTGCGACTACTCCGGTTGTATTTACTGCTTTTAGCCCTAAAATATATATTCAAAAACTAAAGGATTATTAAAATTAATTGATGAAATTGCCAAAAGATTACTTTTGACTTCGTAAAATTATTTAAGTTTGAAATTCCTTTAAAAACAACTTATGTTACAAGAATCAAATAAAATCGTTTTTTTTAGGGGGGGGGGGTCAATCTTAGGAGATAATTGTGTACGTTTTCAGCTTCCCAAATGCTCTTTTCAAAAGATGATCATTTTATTATTCGATTTGTAGTGTTTAAATTACATTGCAATTTAAGATGTAACAAATATTGATAAAGATTTCTTTTAACAGAACGTGTTTCATCTTTCCTGTTTCTGTGACTTGGGGGTTACGTAAGACTTCCTTTTTTCTTCTTCTCTCTATTCAAGTTCCTATTTACTTGCCTCCCAACAAGGACAGAATTAGACAATCATCTTTTAATGTGGGGAAAATCCAGCTCCCCAAAATGGCCACTCTGAATTGGAACAAATAAAAATTGCCTCAGTCTAGAAAGATTTCTCCTTCACTCATAAAAGTTAGCAAAACAAAATACTAAGTTCTTGGGGAAAAATCGATATTAAATTAAATCTTTATGAATATTTGTTACTAAATTTTTAATTTAAATGAAATTTTAAAATAAAATACAACAATGTGTTTTTTTAGTTTCAAGAACCTGGCTTTCATTTTACGTGGCCGCCTTTCAGCTGTTGTCGGAAACCGTTACCGGCTTTTACCGAGCAAATATCGTCTGCCATGGGGGCTGATCTGTATAAGCACCGTAACTTTTACATTGACAAAATGTGGTTACACTTAGAATAGAAATAAATTGTCGTAAAAGTACACATCATACGTAACGTAATCCATTACAAATGCAATAGATTACTTACAACACGAAGTCATAAACAGAAGACAAGATTTTGTGTTCGGATTTTTAAACATATTTCACATAAATAACTAAAGTTTAAAATGAATTATTTTATTGAATTGTATTTTTGTAAAATGGTTTTATTATTTTGTTTGTAATACTATTAAAAAAGGGGAATTGTTTTTTTTTAAACGTCGCTTTACGAATTCATTAATTTTTCACGATGATCCAATGTGGCAATTTAATTGATTCAAACGTAATTCAACATTTGACCAAATATATTAAATTTAAAAGATCATTTACTAATTATTCTATCTGTATTAATAAAACTATCTGTGCTTCTTTATATAACACTCCCCGGCAAATATACGCTATTTAAAAACTAAATTTCTGAAAATACTTACGTGGTATGTTGAAAAATAATAGTGATTAAAATAAATTTAGCACTTCTACAGAATCTGAACAAAACATTTTTTTTTAACTCGTAATCTAACTAACCTAAGTTTTAGGTTTAGTTCGGCAAAAGTCGGTTTGGTTGGGTTCAAATTCTGTAGAAGCAGCAAAAACATTTTAATCATATAAAAAAATTGGGACATTATTTACTGTATCTAACACAACGAAAAAGGGATTAAAAAGATAATGTAGAAACACATCCAATAAATGTCACCAATCGTGCAAAAATATAATGTTCGTTCTACCAGTATTTTGTTTAATTTCCGATTTTTGAGCAATTATCAAGGGTCCCCGTGGAGGGCTTATGGACAGTCATGTTTTTTTTTTGTTCCAACTGAACAGAGTGGACACTAGATTTGTTTTGAACACACAAAGAAAAAAACGCTTCAAAATAACTTAAACACAAATAAACTTATCCCGGTAGGTAGACGAGTAACTTATATTGCCTTTCGTAACATTTATTTGTTTTTCCACCCCTATTTTGTTCTTTTAGTTACAGTAATAAAAATACCCATCTGAAGAAGAACATTTTAAATGGGTAAATATGCTAGTATTCTCTACTTATTTCCTACATGATGCCATATTTGCTCGGATAACCTATTGGTAATAAACTTAAAACTTATGCAGTTTACGGACTGGATTGAAATAATAACGTTATAATTTAGAAACCCATTCTAAACATGGGGGGGGTCAGGGTTGATTAACTACTCTGTAACAATTTACTAAACAAAGGATACCGTAACGATTGAATTTAACTTGAAAATCCTATCTAAAAAATAGCCCGGTCCCTAAACTACATAAACACCAAAATTGTTTTGTTTTTCTTTGACTATTAATACGTAATGCTAACTTGATTGTTACTTCAAAACGTTCAGCATGTCACAATCTTTAAAAAAAATTAAAAAATTAACGCCTATATAGCATTTAAAAACATCTTAATTCGCTTCTACTCTTGACTTTTAGCAAACAATGTTATTTATTTTTAAAATCAATACTTATAAAAAGAAATTATTAGTTTTTGGTTGTGTAAGTTTTTAGCGTCCGTCCCAAATCTCTTTTCTAGAAGACGATCATTTTATACGATTTAACATTAAATTGCAATTTAACAAATGTCGTAACAAAGTAAAAATATATTCATAATGGTTTAATTTAATATCGATTCTTTTTTTTAAGAATTTAGGGTATTTTCATAGATTAAGATCCACGCTAACTTTGACCCTAACGAAGGGGTCAAAGTTAGCGTGGCTCCTAATCTGTGAAAGCACCGAATTTAGTCATTTTCATTTTTGTATTTTTTTTTTTTTACACACACACACACACACATATATATATATTCAAAGTTTGAATTTATCGTTCTTCCCGAAATCTGTGATTTAGGGATCAGGGTTAGAGATAGGGTTAGGTCAATTAAGAATTTTTTCCCATTATTGGGTTATTTTTGTTTTCGTTTATAATATTAAAGTTAGCAAAACAAAAGAAGAATTTGGGATGCTGAAAACAATGTCATTTTAAAACTACAAATCGAATAATCGTATATAATCAACGTCTTTGGAAAGAGAGAATTTCGGACGCTGAAAACGTACACAAGAAGTTTTGTTTTGTTGTTTTACATACCTGAGCTGAGCGGAAAAATCAGCACGTTTTAAGCAAAACAGCGCAAAAATGGATAAGACTTTCTTCTTAAAAAGGTAAAAAAAAATAAATAAATTACTGTTTTCCTTTCTCTCGGGTACCAGTAATACGAGATTCAACTCAACATGGTGCACCTCGGTCAATAATGAAGGCAAAAATTAAAATGTGTGCGGAGTGATGCGACAACTATTAAAATAGCATAGGAATTATTAGACAGTTTTGTTTTGAATACTATTATTTAAACGAAAAAAATAAACGGTATGATTATATAATAGTCAAGGTTGAAATCTAATTGAAAGTTTTGTTTCTTTTTCGGCAAATCCGGTGGAATTTAAGTTATGATTTTTATATAATTATTAAATCATACTTCTTTCGCCATGTGACGAGTCAATTAATTCCGTGTGTAAATGGCGCAAGGGAGTTAACTCTAACGGTACGCAAAATACTGCATCATCATCATCATCATCATCATCATCATCACCATCACCACCAATAAAACAATTATTATATTTTAAAACTTTAGTTATTTTATTTTATTTATGAGGAGATTCTCATTGCCTCACATGGGGGGGGGGGGGGGTTCAGTAATTTCTGGATGTTTTTTTGTTTTTTTTGCGCTGCAAGTCGAGACCGCATTGTCGGAATTACGGTAGTGGTAAAAAAATTTAGTGAGCATCCCTAAAAAGTTAGAAATGATAATCATTTTACGTTAAATTTATATACGAAACTGATCCCTCACTCTAAATTCTAAAAGAATATTTTTTCTTCTTTCTGACAATTTTTCAAGGTGTTCACATGTAATCACCTAAAAAAAGTGGAATCTCATTTTTGAGGGATGATTTAGTTGAGGGTGTTAATCTACAAATTTGCCATTATTATTATTATTATTATTATTATTATTATTATTATTATTATTATTATTTCTACTACATATCTGTTATATTGACAGTAGCAATAACCGACCAGATCTTTATAATTAGGATAAAAACGTGAACATTGATCGCAGGAAAGTACAGAATAGTTAACAAAGCCCTCTCCAGTCCTCCTCATGTTAATAATGGTTTTCTAAATAGAAACATTATTATTTAAAAACTCATTCTTAATAATGGGGAGGGAGCTTTGTTAACTATTCTGTTCCTACACCGTATTCTTATTTTGCATACCAATCGTCGACTATTTTCAATTGTTTATGAAAAGATTCAAATCGCATTTTGTCAACCAACGACAAACTACTGCAAATCAGCTTTGTTTTAAAAACGAAATAAATCTTTAGTTGCCTCATTATTTCCAATCAATTACAAGGAAAGCATTGGATAAAAAATATTTAAAAAGATCTACTCGTGTACTGTACGCCCGCTCCTCTTAAGTGTATTTTTGACGTTTGCGAAAATATATGCGGACATTACCTGGGATTTTACAGTAATTCGAAAAGTTAAAAAAAGCAACAAGTCTATAATTAAATATTTAGAAATTTAAAAGGAATCGGATCAGGAATTTAGAACAGAATAGGTAATTGTATCAGATCGAGAAAAATTTTGGAATCGTCCCATCACTAGTAATAATATAATAGTAGTAGTAATAATAATATAATAATAGTAGTAGTATTAATAAATATAATAGACGTAGTAGTAGTAATAACAATAAATATAATAGTAGTAATAAGGAGAGGTAGTTTGCTTGAAGCAGTGTGTGTAATACAACGATTCCCCCACTATCAAACCATAATGATGTCGTTTGCACGGCCACTGATAAGGCTGAACTACTTGCCCAGCATTTCGCTTCTAACTCTACTTTAGACTCAGATAACCACCCCCTCCCTGAATTCCCTTTGCGGATTGAAGCCACACTTGATAATCTGGTCATCACCCCATCCCAGGTCAGAGACATCATAAAAAACCTTGACACCTCTAAAGCTTGTGGGCCTGATCTTATACCTGTAATAGTATAAATAATAAAGAAATGTTCTGCTGAACTGGCCCCTGTCCTCTCCAAACTCTACAATAAATGCCTAGCTGAATCTTGCTTCCCCAATAGCTGGAAAATTACCTCTGTGGTACCAGTCTACAAGAGTTCTGGGAATAGAACCGACCCTCAGAACTACCGCCCAATCAGTCTACTGCCGATCTTTGCCAAAATCTTTGAATCCTTAATCAATCTAGCGATAGTACGGCACTTAGTTAATGCTAAACTTCTATCTGACCACCAGTATGGATTTAGACGAGCACGATCTACTGCAGACATCCTAACGGTCATCTCTGAACGCATGTATCATACACTCGACAAGGCAGGTGAAGCTAGGGCAGTAGCACTTGATATATCCAAGACTTTTGACAAGGTATGGCATAAAGGGCTTCTCCTGAAAATATGCTCATACGGTATTACTGGGCAACTACTTAGATCCTTCCTAAACAAAAGAAAAATCCAGGTTGTCCTCGATGGCCGTTCATCTAAGCAACATGACATAAATGTTGGTGTACCCCAGGGATCTATCCTTGGACCTTTGTTGTTCCTGATCTATATAAACGATCTCCCTGATGACATAGAGTCTGAGATTGGTTTATTTGCTGACGACACCACGCTTTACTCCCGCCATGTTGGCAAAACAGACGCGATCATATCCGAGGCAATGGCTGAATCTTTAGAAAATGACCTCCAGACTGTAGAGGATTGGGGTCATAAATGGTTGGTAACTTTTAATGCCGCAAAGACAAAGCTCCTTTCCTTCAATAACTACAAGAAGCCTCTCCAACCACCGATTGTCATGGCAAATAACACCCTACCTGAGAGTTCATCATTCAAACTCCTCGGCCTAACCTTCACAGGTAACATGAATTGGAACAAATACATTGAAGACATTGCCAAGGCTGCAGCAAAGAAGGTTGGTCCCCCTCTACCGTGCTAGTAAACTCCTCACACCTGACATTATCCTGTATCTCTACAAAGCCACCATCCGCCCATGCATGGAGTATTGTTGCCACATCTGGAATGGTGCATCATCTACTAGTCTCTCCCTCCTTGACAAGGTCCAAAAAAGAGTCGCCAACCTAATAGGTCCCTCACTGTCAAGCAAGCTCCAGTCCCTGTCCCATCGCCGCAATGTAGCATCCTTATGTTTGTTTTACAAATACTTCAATGGATTATGCTCCGATGAATTGGCTACTCTGGTGCCCCCTCGACGTAAATTCACTAGACTAACTCGACAATCAACTAAATCTCATTCATTCACTGTGGAGGTCCCCAGATGCCGGAGAGCCTTCTACTCAAATAGCTTCTTTCCTCGTGCTGCTGACCTCTGGAACTCTCTCCCTGCCCCCTGTTTCCCCGACAGTACTGACATGCAAAAATTTAAAACTAATGTAAACAGACATCTCGCTGCGCAGATCCCAATTTAGGCTGCCCCCCAAAAACCTTTTCCCATTTTCTTTTTTCTCAGTAGCCCCTTACGTCTACAGTGGCGGCCTGCCTTGTGGGTGAACCATGTTAAAAAAAAAAATTTAAATAGAGGAGTATTAGAAGGATATCACAATGCAAGAAATGGAAATATGTCAGTATTGAGAAGTAAGAAAAAAACAAGTTTTTTTTTTCCTTTTTTTTAAATTGATTTTTATATTCTATACAGTGGTCTAATGTGTGTGACCGTGTTCCATAATATATTTCGAATATATCAAATGGTATGAGATTTGAAACACCTACCATTTGATAAAGAGGTCTTTCCTTGAAATATATTATGGAACACGGTCACACACATTAGATCACTGTGTAGAAGTCTTGCCTAATCAAGTAAGATTTACTATAAAAAAAATTTTAACAGAAGAAAAAAAACACTTGTTTTTTTCTTATTTCTCAACACCGACATATTTCCATTTCTTGCATTGTGATAGCCTGCTAATACTCCTCTATATACAAAATAGTAATAATAAATATAATAATATTAGTAATAGTAATAATATAGTAGTAGTAGTACAAGGGAAATCACTTTTTATTGTCAGTAAGCAATCACTGATAATAACTTGTGTGAAAACTCCTAATAATAATTTATTCATGAAAATATACAATATCTGTTTCTTTGTGATATTAGGAGTATTGTGTTAGGTAGAGCGTTGGTGCTAGGAAGTGTGAGTAGCTCATTAGCTGTTAGTGGACGTCCTTTACCCTACAAAAGTTGAAGATTAATGTTTTATACTTCATGCCATATGCCAGTCCTCAACAAGTGTTGAGGGTTTGAGACTCCACCATTAGCCTCAGTGATAGACTGAAAATTGAAAGCTGATATAAAAGTTTTAACGTTTTACTACAAGCCTAGATAATTACTGATATTCTGTAAAAATATGCCTTCTATAAAAATATTTTTCTAGATGTTTTATCCGAGAAATATTTCACAATTATTTCAAAGTGAATGAGTTTTGTAGTGTAATATTCTCCTAGATGTTTTATCCGAGAAATATTTCACAATCATTTCAAAGTCAATGAGTTTTGTAATGTAGTTTTCTATCAATAGTATTTCCAACTTATACACAACGGACACGCATCATTAGGTTAGGTTGATTTTCAACTTTTTAAAAAAGTATCAAATATATCTATACGGAAAAAGTTGGATATTATTATAGTGAGTACTACTGACACCAAAAACTAGATCTCTAACTCTTGGGTTAGTAGAACAGTTGAGGTAGCAAGTTCAGTTCGCAGGGAAAGCCAAAGGAAACATGAGAGAAAGTGATAAAAATAGACTTGAGGGAAAGAAGGATAAATCAAGACCTGGACAGAGATAGGTTAGCTTGGAAGTAAATTTCTTAAAGCCGTTCAACGCATGCTGGCATGTAAAACAGACGTTAAATCTACAATAATGATGATGATGACCAATTTTTGCGCAATTAGTTTTAAAGATAGTCTCATGAGAAACATCCACGTTTTTTAAACATTTTTATATAAATGCAAATATCTTTGAAGGAGCTTCTGAAAATTGGTGTATCGATTGCTATATATATTTGATGATCAATACTTTATAACGTATGCCAGTCCTATAGAAATTAGACGAAGTCCATTTCCAATATTTAAAACAACTTTATTGGTTGTCTTCGTTAACATGTATAAAAGGAGAAGGGAATGAAAGAGAAGGATGTTAGTAAATGAATACGTCCATGAGTACAGACAAAGGCAAAATGTAGAAAGTCTACATGGTGTTAATTAAATGTCCCGTTAGTAGGGAATAGAGAAAAGTTCATATATGAAGGATATGCGTCCATACACAGGTGTGGAAGTCAGGCAATGTCTTGTTTGTGATAAAAGAGAAATAATTCATATATAAAGGTGTGGAAGTCAGACCGTGTGGAAGTAGTTATGTGAGTAAGTGTGTGTTCTATTAAGTCCACGTGTGTGGTGGCAGAAGTAACCATTTTGAATCCTTGGAGCTTCTTGTTGAACCCCAGAGCGTGATAGCCCAAGAGGTTTCTGTTGTATCCCATGCTTACTCCTTGAGTGTCTTAAACCGTGTGACAGAAATCAACACTTTTTTTCTGTCTGCGCACATCGTCACTCGATCCAACACATAAAATTTCATCAAAGTGTTGTACCAGCAGCAGTCAGCAAGACACTATAAAAGCAGTGTCCATCTCCACTCTGGTCATTTGAGGCCTTTGCCCCTGCCTCGGCACCTGACGCTATCTCCTCCATCACTGCCGACTGCACCTCACCCCACGGACTGTCAGACATCGCGGCACCCTTTTTTTAACTATGAGGACGATAATTCAGAAGCAGCAATCAAACGGCCCTTTTCAGGGCCACGCTGAACCTACTTATAATGCAA
Source organism: Sepiola atlantica (assembly GCA_963556195.1). Classification (NCBI taxonomy): domain Eukaryota; kingdom Metazoa; phylum Mollusca; class Cephalopoda; order Sepiida; family Sepiolidae; genus Sepiola; species Sepiola atlantica. The sequence goes on along the minus strand of OY744538.1, from coordinate 91,743,228 downwards.
TTCACACTTTGCTGCCTGATCCATCCACCTTCCTCCGGCCTGCCTCTCCTGTTTCCAGCTTCAGCAGTTCCAGCTCCCTCCAACGGTTCTTGCTCCAGCTTCCTTCAATGCCTGCTCCAGCATCTCCTGCTTCCAGTGACGTCATTCCTGTCGTTCTAGCCTTTCCTGCTTCCAGTGACATCATTCCTGTTATTTCAGCTTTCCTTCACACGTTATTACTTTTACAGTAAATAAACTTCTATCTTTTACAATTATGCATCTGCGTTTGTCCTCTCTTCTTTGCCGTAATTTGCCTATGTTCATTTTCTTAATTGTAAGACTGATCACCCCAGAGTAGTGGCGCTGCCAAGCGTTGCATCTGGCGCTGTCCAAGTGTCCGAACAAAAAACTCTTTAGGTGACCGGACCCTGCAGCAATCTACATTTATTTGAACTTTTATTCAACCCAAACAAGGTCTATTGGTACTGAGAATAAGGAGCTACTGTGATTAGGGGCCAGATTCAAAGGGGGCATTCTAAGTGGAGAGTTGTGCGGCAAGATGTTTATTCACATTACATTTAAATTTCTGTATATTGGTAGTCGGGGAAACGGGGCAGGTAGGGAATTCCAAATACAAGTGATCTGAAGCTATTTGAATAGAAAGTTTTTTGTTATCTTGGGACCTCTACAGTGAAGGGGTGGGAATTTGTTGCTCATCAGGTTTAAAAAGAATTAAAACTCTAATCCTATTTTTTTCCTACATCCACCCCTTGGTTTATTTATTTTTTTATTCCTTATTTATACAGCAAACAACTAGTAATATATAATACCATATATACAACTAAAACTAGTAAGGTTGCAGTAATGTCTGGAGGTGAATGATTAGGATCGCCCGAGAAAAAGGTTGGGAACAACGGGTCTATGTTCTTGCTTTGTGCTATTTTTTCTATTTATCCAGTTGTGCCATTTTTACATGTATCCTTATTACCGTGTAGCGTCAGGTTTCCAGCTAGCGGGTAAATAGAAACAATCGTTTGCAGACTATTTTGTTTACAAAATATACGCCTACATAGGCAAATTACGCCTATATGAATCTACAAACCAATCCTATAGAAAATATCTGTACAATTTCAGCGTAAATGATCAACAGACGGTTGACATGAAGTAAACCCAAAGAGAAACGTGTAGAAATAAGGCGGCAAAAATAAGGAGCGCCGCCGAGCGGAAGATAAAAGAGAAAAGAAATTGCGCGCAATTAATGGGAGATAACTCTCGCCTCTGTTTCATCGCCATCTTGAAGACGAGGTTGTTGGTTCCACTTCGAGGTTTGTGACTCGTTTTCATTTTAAGCTTTGTTATTTGAAGCTTTCAGCTCCGGACAAAAATGCTCACCTCCATTTGCCGTCATTTCGTAGACCCTTACGTTATTTTTTCCTCCCTCTTAAATTTATTATTTTTAAACGACAGCTTTGTGTTTCTTTCTGGACGCATTTAACCAGGTCTTCCATTTAGAATACCCGAGAATAACGCGACTACTACAAACGGAGTTTATTGTGCTTGCTTGCTTGCTTTTAAGAAAAACAACAATACCTTTTTTTTTATTTTAGTTAATTTAATTTTTTAAACAACAAAATAATAATAATAAGGAAAATTAAAAAATATTTAAAAAATTTCATTCACTGCTGAATTATTTTTTCTTTATGTTTAGCAAGATTTTTTTGTTTTTTTAATTTTTTTATAAATCTTTTTATTTATAATTTTCTAATTAAAATTAAAAACTCATAAATATGTTTCGCAAAAAATACGAAATTAAAAAAAAACAAAACATTTTGTATAGATTTTACCGTGTTTATATTTCTTACCTACTTATTTATAAGAAGTTCGAGTACCTGCTTTTACCCGAAAAGAAATATTTAATTTGTAAAACCATATTTTTTTAATTATTTGTAAATTGAAATAAGTTTATTTTTGAAACAAACAAAAAAACATGCATAAAAAAAGAAGGATTTCATGTTGTTTTAACCCGGGGGGGGGGGGGGGGGGAGTACACGTCTAGAACATGGCCAACAACTTTTGAGTTTATTTTTCTGTATGGAAAAAAATGTCAACGTGTACTTCAAAACAATGAGACTATTTATTTGGTTCCCTGCGAGGGTAAAAGAGATGCGGGCGTCATTTCTGTATCAAATGAGGTCTATGTCACCCTTAATATGGTCCAAATGTCTTGCATTATTTTGAAAAGTTTTATTTAAATAACACTTTTCAAAATAATGCAAGACATGACACCCTCATTGTTTAACCACTGGTTAACCATGTACCAAGGCAAAAAGCCACTCAAGGATAAGATGCTGGAGAGCCTTCTACACCAATAGCTTCTTTCCTCGAGCTGCCGGTCTTTGGAACTCACTCCCTGCTTCCTGTTTCCCTGACTGTACTGACATACAGATATTTAAAACTAATGTGCTGCACAGTTCCCAATTTCATCCTAATTCTCAGTAGCCCCTTACGTCTACAGTGTCAACTTGTCTTGTTTGGGGTGAACTAAGTTAAACTTTAAAAAAAAAACGTTAGTGAAATTTTTAGTTGGATAATGGAACAGTTCTATGAAAGGATTGAGAAACTTGAATGAAATGTCAAAGGTTAGATTACTCAGAGGAATGCTCGACGAATATTTATTGACATGATATAAAACTTGAAAACGACCATGTTGTAGTCTGTAGGGAAGCCGTTCTGCAATATTGTGTTCCACAGGAGGGAAGTTCTTGGAAAGAAACTCTCTTCATAGAAGTTCTGATGGCTTTTGGTACACAGAGGAAGAAGGTTTTATGGGAGAGTGGTGCAGGGATTGGAGCTCTTTGAAATTTATGGCATTGACTTTTTAACCCATTCTTACACAATTTTTTTCTTTACCAGAAATCTTTTGCAAATTTGAGCAAAATGACTTTCAAAGATTTACTTGACTTCATAGGATAGTTAGAGAACTTATTTATACTATATATATAAATATGCTTTGGTTATAAGGAAGACTTACAAAAAAGGTTTTGATTGAATGATAGATGAAACTGATTGTATCCTTCCACTCTAGATTTTCACAGTATACTGAAAACTGAGACATCAGTGTTATTAATATATATCAGAAACTCCAATCTTTATGACTGACTATAGATATCTCTGAAAAATACAGATGTTGCTGAAATCCTTCTTGTTCTAAGAAAAGTATCCTGGGTGCTAATGGGTTCAGGTAAAATAAACTGGAGCAGTTATATTCTTAAGGTGTGTCCATTCAATCTCATCATTTACAAACAAAAATGCTATTTCAGACTTAGATGCGACAGACCAACCAAAATGCTATTTCAGACTTAAATGCGACAGATCAACCAAAATGCTATTTCAGACTTATTCAACCCTAACAAAATGCGTAAGGAGCTATCGTGATAGGGACCAGGTTTATCCAGGGGCAACTTGAGTGGAATATTGGACAGCAAGATGTTTGGTAAAAGTGGGTCGAGCCCACTGCTTTCACTTTGATAAGGTGGTCTCTTGAATTGTTTAAGATTTTGATCTTCCTCTCAGTCATGATTCCACCTGCAAAAGACGTAGACAAATCCACTTTAACAGTTGAGAGAACCACGTTTTCATCTTACTGCCAACTTTTTTTTGCCAAATGGTTAGAGGCTTCAGAGTTATAAAGTTGCTCATCAGAGCAATTGAGTGGAGCCAAGCATGTGTGATATTATGACCTTCCACGGAGTTGGGACAGCCGAGATACGATGAGGAAGTGAGATAAGTGAATGGTGATAGAGAGGCCGGCGAATCCATTGAACTCCCCAGACAAGCAGGCGCCTTGACAGTTCGTTGCTAGTTTCTGGGTGGCCAGATAGCGATAAGCTGAGAAAAAATGGATGTGGTCAGCTGGGTGTCTCTGAGAGAAAGACCGGACATTTAGGATTTCCGGTCAAAGAGTAAATATATTTAGGAGATGGAGTAGACAAGGAGTTAGTCAGGGTTCGTTTCAGGGCGATCGCCGAGAGAATCTGAGTCAACGACTTGGCGTCATACAAAGAAAATTGTTACTGGGGCCGACACAATCGAACTATGATTAACAGGCAGTATTTGGGGTTGCTAATCACAACATTATCACGCACACACGCACCACTTAGCACAACCAAGTTATATCTACAACTTGTTTTGTTTTTACTGTAGCACGACCACTGAGACGATCATCAGGCTACACATGTGACTGAACAAGAAAATTAATTTTACTACATATTTGATGAATTAACATTCAAATTTAAAGAAAAAGTTCTTAAAATACTATAAGCATTTCACTGATCATTTTCATTAAAAGTTTTAAACAGTTTTTGGTTAACTGTGACATCATCTTCGGACACGTCTCACGAGGATAAAAAATAAATGAGTAAACCCTATTTACTTCGAAAAAAGGAGTGCTTTAAAATAAAATGGACACCTATGTGATCCTATATACTGTATATCAGAACCCATCTCTACCTCCTTCTGACAATAAGTGAAATATTATTAAGGTAGACTAAACTCTTAAGCTTTAGTAGGTTAATGAGTATAGGGGAAGAACATTTAAAATAATCCCTTTTTACATGGTTATGAAAACCAAACTTTGCTGTTTGGAATTACACTGCTCTACCACGTCTGCAATCAGAAAGCGCTATGGCATCGCACCGGTTGAGGACAAGATCAAAGAATGGCGGCTCAGATGGCTTGGACATGTGCTGAGGGCCAACAACGATGCCGTCGTGAAATTTGCTTTTATACGAGAAGTCGCCCGGAAAGCGACCAAGAGGAAGGTTGATGATGAGATGGGCAGACCCCGTGCACAAGGTTCTCTGTAAAACCGGCCTTTACCCAAATCAAGCCTGTAATTGTGTTAAATGGAGACAAAAATTCCGAACGTCGCCGTAGCTCGGGATTAACGCAGGCAAAGAAGATGGTGGTTTTTAGTTGAATTCCTCATAAATTAGTATTTTTATTACATCAAACATACCAAGGGCTCTTTATGCTGATAAGGTTGGACCTTATAAGTGTTCATTGCTATTACTGTTAATAGTAGCAGTAACTTAGAATTATTATCCGCCTTTGACAAACTTATGTCAAGGGTTCTTCATGCCAAAATTTGAATTTTTTCCAATAATCTTTAACCCATAAGTGTTTATTACTTACACCAAGGAGGTTATGTATCTGTCACTATGTGTGTGTACAACCTAGCATCAACATGGCTTGACCAATCGTTATCAAACTTGGTCAAAATATTGAAATATAGAACTGATTTAATTTTGAGATATATAGGTCAAAGAAAATGTAAAAGTGACACTTTTGGCGACAACTTTAATTCTGTTCATTGTAGAGACTCACTACTTGATTTTAGCCAATGAAGTGCCACATCTCACTTGATCTTGAAAAGTTTGGTCAATTTTGACAGAATTTAAACTTACGTTGTCAAGTGGAGATATGCAGTCTCACTCCTGACTTATGTTCTTGTAATAGTAATAGTAGTAGCATTATTATTAGTAGTAGCAGCAGAATTGTTATCCTCTTTGATGGGGCCAGGGGAGCTAAGTGCACTAAGAGAATGTTGTCATTCTATCATGATAAAGTATAAGCTATGAAAAATCTTGTTTCAACTCTTCATTTTTCCTTAAGGAAAATGCATTTTCAAACAGCTTTTGCATTTTGGGACCAGTAAAAGAATAGGGCAGAATGCAACACCTGTTATATTGGGGATTCATGCCAAATTTGATACGATTCTGACCAATAATTTTGGAACCTATAAGTTTTTATTGTTTTTAGTATTCAAATTTCAAACCCTGCAATAACACATCTCAAGGGTGTTTCATACCAAATTTTATGCAATTCTGGCAAGTAGTGTTAGAGCCTATAGAAATAAATGGGTCATCGGATATTGCCTTCAGCCACTGTTCTTCAGCCATCCATTTATAGTCATAAACACGAGACAACCGCATCCAGCATTCCAAATAATAGAATTCAGAGCCGCTGCATATACCTCTGTCTTTCCATACCAGTGTCGTCATCTTTTCTTGTGCCTCTCATGGTGATCTCCAATCTTTTCAAGAAAAACAACACCTTTGTTTTATGGTTCACAGATTTATTGATCAGCGTCTTGCAAACCGTACTTATCAATTAGTCGACATTAAAGGATCACCCTCCTTCTCCCTCAAGCTGGCTTTTGAGAGAGAGGAAAAATCGGCACATAAAATACACATCTGTCTCGGACACGCTCTGCTGGAAAAAGAGTAATCATTATCTCTACTCTCCCCTCTCTCTGATTATACAATTCAATTTTTGTGTTTGTCACTTCTTTGTGTGTCTTTGAGGCATGTGGTCGTACGACAGTTCCCACTTTTTTACGTAGTCCTTTGTATTATTGTTGTACTCTGCAAGATCTTTCAAGCTGCACCAGTTGAGCAGTAGGGGGCAGACAAGGCAGTGTTGCATCGTATGGTCGTCCTTTTCACATTCACAAATGGTTGGGTCAGTTTTGTAGCAACTTTGATCGCTCTATTCCTGTTCTTAGACGGTTGAGTATTTTCTACTGAAACCAAGGTGCCTCTGAACCGGGAGGGAGGGCCTCAGAAAGGGGGATTCCCATGTCAGTAGGAGGGGGCTATTCTCTAGCCGTCTGGTCCACAACTGTAGTCTAGTCTCTTCCTGAGATGTTATTAGGGGTTCAACATGGCTGAGGAAGCTTCTCCTAGACTTCATCACTGATAGCCTTGAATGTGCTATTTCGAATGTTGCATGCTGTCAAATCACTTCTTACACACTCAAGCCGTGGTCTACCACATTCCCTAGTTCTTAGGATAACCAGGCATGTTATGGAGTTGATGCAAGAAGTGGCATGCTGTACATGGCCAAACCACCTGAGATGCCGAGTGTATAAAGCATCTGTAATCCCACCAATACCAAGTTTCTTATGAAGCACAGTTGAAGAGATATTTTCCACCAGTTTGCAGCCGCACATTCACCTGATCATGGTACGAGTATTCATCCAAAGCTGCTGCAGATCAGAATTGTTTGTGGCCGATGTCTCACTGTCATAAAAGAGGCTTGCATAATCAAAATGATAAAAAAATATGTCGATATTATGTTTCTGAATTTTTTAGATGAAGATTGATAATTTGGATTATTCGGACTACTGTTCTCATCTTGAGTGTTATTCTTACAACGTTTCGGCCAATGTAACCTCCGACCTTCTTCATCGGCCGAAACGTTGTGAGAATAATACTCAAGATAAGAGCAGTAGTTCAAATAATCTAAATTATACTAAATATGTCGAGTTTTAATTTAAACTTTTACGGTTCTGGTGAATGGAGATGCGATTCAAGCAAACGCCAAAGAGCGACTGGCTTGAATAGGTACCCTCCTCTTTTCCTGATTTGTTGGGATACGCTCTCCTCTTCACTTCCAGAAACAAGTTAGAGTTTTCACAGGAACGTGTTAACTCAATAATTTTCAAGCAATGAAAATCGTTTTAAACCTAAAATCTAACAAGCCGACGCAAACTTTGAAACTCCTATAAGGACGAGAAAATAAACAAAGTTCTTCAGAAATCCAACCCGGTGCACCTCAGGAGACCCTAAGAATGTGTGCCCCCAGACCTTTTGCCGAGGAGAGAAGGCAAGAAGAAAACTACACTTCAAAAACTCACTTACAAGCTTTCCTCATCTCGCGCACATCTACAAACAAGTGGTCAGGTGAACAGAAACAAACTGCTATTCTTCACTCACTCACACGCACTAACAGAACAAGGTAAACCTATGCATGCTTACAGTGCCACACTGCCTAATATTCACATACGCATATTCACACTAACAAATATCTATAGACATACACATTCTTAGCCCTTGTCTTTGATATTCACTGAACCTTTTTTCCTCCCCAAAACATGAGTTGTATAAACTTTCCCAAATGAACATTTCCTGACTAAAAATGACTTTCATTATTTTGTTATTTAATCATGTTTTCCTTGATTTTTCATTGACAAAATCCTTTTCATTTTTGTAGTCTAGCACTCATCATCACACTTTCACTTTCCATAAGCACAGTAAGTACAAGAGTTTTCGCGAATTTCTACCTTTTGTTTTCTCTCCTAGTTTCGGGTGCTTGATGGAAATTATTTTATTTTTAACATGTCTAACAAAATTCTCTTTTCGTTTACTTGCAGAACTTGAGAAAGTGTCCTTTGTGAGAGCCAGTTCTCTTCTAATTGTTACAGAAATCAAAAGTGACTTTTACCTAAAACACAAAGCCCGGGGAAAGCTAGTTAAAGAAAATAATCCCTAAATTCTGATGTTATTTTTTTTTTTTTAGTTCTTTTATCTTGTAAAATATGAAACTGGTTAAAGGTATGATTTCTTTCTTTTCTTTCTTTTTCTCTTCTTTTTTCCTTTCCTTCTTTCTTTCTTTTAAGATGCCTCATTGCATCTCTATGAGAGATTTTGTCTGTCGGCTGGTCTGTCATGCTTCAATTTTTAAGGGTTTTTTATGGAAATCGCTCCAGACAAGACATGAAGCCTCTTGATGTAAGGAACTAAAACAAATACTACTTTAAGGTCAAAAACTAGCCATGATAAGTGTTAGATGGATAGATTCCGACCCAGAAAACAGCAATTCTTTCCCCTTTGGTAGAAACATCGCTCATGTGAGGACTAAGAACAAAATAAGAGAAGCGAGCACTTTCTATCTTCTTACGTGCAGTTCAAATCGATGCATCTTAAAGGCTCTGTCCATTGGCTAGTCTGTCATGCTTCAGTTTGAATATTGCATTTTCGGTCATCTGTCATGCTTTAGTTTGAAATAGCATTTTTAAACATGTCCATGCATCTCCATACAAGGCTCTGTCCGTCAGTCATGCTTAAAAGTTTGAAATACTGTTTTTATCAATCAACTTATGTCTTATATTTTAGATCCCTCCAAGCTTTGCACATCTGTCAGTCTGTCACGTTTAAATTTGAAATAACATTTTTATTGTAAACATACATATTAAATGGATGCATCTTAACAATCAAGTTTTTTATTTTTTACAATTCAAACCAAACTCATAAATAAAGTCATGTTGCTAGTGGTATCGGGTCCAAAAGTGTGTGTGTTATTATTTGGAAGAGATTTATCCCATTCCCACAATATTATTACCATAAAAAAGAACAAACAAATATATTTTTTTATAAATATTCTACTCTTTTACTCTATTAAGTAATGGTTTGGCCTAAATATAAGTATACTAACAAGAAGACTCGACTTTGCTCGGGATTGAATGAGGATTACTACTACATACTTTTTCACTATGCTTACTTTCTTTGTTTTTATTGCCCCTCTCCTCCTGTTTCGCCCCCTAATAAAGTCGGAAGAAGCTGAAATGTTGAAAAACTCTCTGAATTAGTGTTTTTATACATATGGTTTCATTAAAATCGCATATACATATTTGAAGTTTTAAGGGGGTTCTGTCCCCCATGGGTCATTTAGAGGTGAGGGCACGTAGATATTCAGCATAAAGAGGGTAACACAAAGATTTGAGACCTTTTCCATTATTTTCCCCAGAAAATTTTATACATATGATTTAAATTTCATAAAAATAGGATATATTTGAAGCTTAAAGGGGGTTATGCCCTCATAGCCCTCTTAGGAATGCACTTAGAGATTCGGGAACATTTCCGTTGCCTTCCCTCGGTACATCTTACATAAGAATACACTTTTAGATTTTATGTAGATTCTCTAACCTTTCATTCTATAAGCAACATACAAACATCACACACATTGTGTTTTTATATATATCTATTATGGTGTGAATCTACCCTAAAGTAGGAGTTTGAAATTTTATACAGGTTCACGACTTTGACATAAAGATTCCCAAGTTCGACAAGATGCACCTGAAGAAGGTCGGAGGTTACATCGGCTGAAATGTTGTGAATATAACAACCAAGATGAGAATAATAGTCCGAATATACAACTTAGGAAATTATTTAAAATAGATATTTTTGGGGTATTGAATAACTCAAAAAGAGTTGATATGCAGAAAAGAAAAAAAAAACAGACAAACGAAAGCTGACTTTATTCATTGATAATTTTATACATAATTATCACTGGTAACGTCTGCTGGCATGTGTTGAACGGCTTTTAGAAATTGACTTCCAAACTAACCTATCTTTGCTCAGGTCTTTATTTATCTCTCTTTCTCTCAAATCCATCCTTATCACTTCTTCCCATGTTTTTTCCTTGGCCTTCCCCTGCCAATTAACTCTACTACCTTAACTGTTCTACATCTAGAACTCTCATCCATTTTTTCCAATGTGACCATGCCATCGAAGTTTCCTGTTACTGCACACATCTCTCTATACTGTCACGATTTAATCTTCCTTTGAGGTCATCAAATCTAAGCCTGTCTTTAAAACTCACATTACACATCCATTGTATTATTCTCCACACAATATAAATGTATTTTTGTTGTTTTGTCAACATCTATTAAGCATTTTTGAACTTTGTAAAACTGTAGTTGATGTCCACATTTTCATACATAGAATTCTTTCTTCACTAAACAACAATTTTTGAAACAGTAAATCGTCAAGATCTCTCAAATGTATTTGATGTACATATAAAAACGTGGGTTAACTTGTGTTTTTTTAATCTTTATTGCAGCCATCGAATGACCATGTCAGACAGTGTTCAGATTTTGCAGCCTGTCTCTGGTGGGTTGTCACCAGCATCACATCTCCAGGACATGCTTGCATCCAACACGCCGATAGAAATCATCCATGCTTCTTCGGAGGCCATAGCAGCCATGATTCCAAAATTAGAGGCAGAAGATGAACAAGCAGTGGTGGCACATGCGGAGGCTTTCATTGCACAGAGCACAGGTAAGTTTTGAATTTTTTTGTTAATGTTTAATTAAAAAATTTTTTTTTAATTATTTAAAGGCCAGCACTGAGCAAATTTTTTCCTATTTTATAACCTTTTGTCCTGGCCCCCAAAAATGTTTCCTTTTGTTGAAATTGAATAAGATTCCACATTTCATGTTCTAAATTCTATTGAAGATTTTTGAATAATTTGTAACTGACATTTATATTACGCAAGAGAGATACATGATAAAAAAATTTAACATTCAATTTTAAGTAATAATTCATCATCATATCCGGTTTAACGTCCATTTTATATATATGGTATAACTTGGTTAGAAGTTATAACAACAAAAATAACCAGAGTGTAAAAGACGATGGTTTATTACAACGTATATCTTGTACAAAACAATAGCCCTACCGGTAATCTACCATTCATACTACTATTCATAGTATATATACTACAGACTAGTACACTTATCAGCTTTGAGGGGAGTCAGGTATCCCATCACAACATATATGATATAAGGCAATGAATTTTCAGTAAAATAAAGTATATTCACTGCATGGTAAAAAATTTAAAACATTCAATTATAATTTTATTTTTGTATAATATTAATTATTCAGACTACTTTTCTCATCTTGAGTGTTATCATCACAATGTTTCGGCCGGTGTAACCTCCGGCCTTCTTCAGGTTTATCTTTTCGAACTCGGGAATCTGGGCGGAATTTCAAACGGAACCCTTTATTCGGCCGCACCGAGCATTCAACCTTCAGATGACTATCACTTAGAATTGAATTTTACTTAGTACTATATTCACTGCGCCACGGGTTCAACAAAAATATTCCCAAGTTCGAAAAGATACACCTGAAGAAGGCCAGAGGTTACAGTGGCCGAAACGTTGTGATGATAACACTCAAGATGAGAATAGTAGTCCGAATAATTGAAATTGTACAAATTATCAATCCTCATTTCAAAAATTCAGGAACATAATTTAATTTTATTATTTTTTAAATTTTACTTTCATTCACCTCAGACAAGGCATATTGCCACTGAGACATAAGGGGCTACTGTTGATTAGGGGTCAGAATTATAGGAAGCATCTTAAATAAGGAGTTGTGCAGCTAGATGTTTGTTTACATTACATTTAATTCTGCATGTCTGTACAGTCGGAGAAACTGGGAGAAGAGACAACGTTCCAAAGGCCGGCAGTTTGAGGAAAAAAACTATTAGAGCTTTCTGGAATCTTGAGACTTCCACAGTGAATGAATGGGATTTAACTAATTGTAGAGTTGGTTGGGTGTATTTACGTCGAGGAGGCACCAGAGTAGCAAGTTCATTGGAGCACATTCCATTGAAGTACTTGTAAAGTAAGCACAGTGATGCAACATTGCGGCAATGGGATAAAGGCTGGAGCTTGGTTGACAATGTGGAACCTATTAGATTAGAGACTCTTTTTTGGACCCTGTCTAAGAGCAAGAGACTAGTGTTTGATGCAGCAACTCAGATGTGACAACAATACTCCATGCATGAGCAGATGGTGGCCTTGTAGAGATATAGGATACTGGCAGATGTGAGAAGTTTTTTAGCACGGTAGAGGGAGCCCACTTTCCTTGCAACAGCCTTGGCAATGTCTTCTATGTATTTGTTCCAATTCATGTTACCTGTGAATGTTAGGCCGAAGAGTTTGAACGTTGGACTCTCTGGTAGGGTGTTATTAGCCATGGCAATTAGTGGTTGAAAAAGTTTCTTGTAATTGTTGAAGGGAAGAAGCTTTGTCTTAGTAGCATTAAATGTTAAAATCCATTTCCACTACAGACCGGAGGTCATATAAATAAATAATTCATCATCATATTCGGTTTAACGTCCATTTTATATATATATATATATATATATATATATATATATATGATACTAGCGGGGCTACCCGGCGTTGCTCGGGGTCATAAAAACATATAATTGAAGAAAAATCGCGTGTGTAACATCTTTATATTCAAACTTCTATTTCTCTCCCTCTCTCTATAGCCGTCTCTTTATATTTCTACCGTTCTCTTCCCTGGTCGCCCCATTTCACCGCTACTTTCTAATTTTGCCTTTTGCGAAAGCCGTTTCTTCCCCACCATTCCTCCTACGTTGCCCAAGGCAATAGTATGACATATTTCCATAAAAAGTACCACCGCTGTCTGCGCCTTCCATATAGGTACTTATCCCCACCCCGGTGTTCATACTATATACGTATCTATAGCCACCCCGGTGCGCATACTATATACGTACATATCGCCACCCCAGTGCACATACTATATACATACCTATTGCCGCCCCGGTGCAGATACTATATAAGTACCTATCGCCGCCCCGGTGCGAATGCTAAATACGTACCTATCGCCGCCCCGGTGCGCGTGCTATATACGTACCGATCGGCACCACGGAACGCGTGCTATATACGTACATATCACCGCCCCGGTGTGCGTGCTATATAAGTACCGATTGCCGCCCCGGTGCGAATGCTAAATACGTACATATCGCCGCCCCGGTCCGAATGCTACAAATGTACCTATCGCCGCCCCGGTGCGCGTGCTATATAGTACCTATCGCCACCCCGGTGAGCGTGCTATATACGTACCGATCGCGGCCCTAGAGCGCATGCTAAATATATACCTATCACCGCCCCGGTGAGCATGCTATATACGTACTGATTGCATGCACATGCTATATACGTACCTATCGCCACCTCTATGAACTACTATATACAAACCTATTGCCACCCCGGTGTACATACTATATTCGTACCTATCGCCACCCCGGTGCGCATACTATATACTTACCTATCTCTGCAAGGGTGCACATACTATATATGTACCTATCTCCAGCCCAGTTCGCATACCTAAGAACTCATTAATGCACCCCTGTCGTGTCAGAAAAACAAAATAGTGTTCATTCATGTATTGTCACTATCATAAATATAAATATTTTTAGTTAAAAAAGAAAAAAAGAAATTCCCCCCCCCAAGATAATTTTTTTTTCATCCTCCCCCATACATAAAAATATTTTTAATTTAAAAAAAATTTTTTTTTACCCTCCCCCCTATACATAGAAATATTTTTAGTTTAGAAAAAGGACAAAAAAATTTTTACCCCCACCCCAAATATTTTTCATTCTCCCCCATACATATATATTTAATGAAAAAGAAAAAAACAGAAAAAAATTTTTTTTTTACCATCCCCAATACATAGAAATATTTTTTTAGTTTAAAGAAAAAAAAATCCCCCCCCAAATTTTTTTTCATCCTCCCCCATACATATAAATATTTTTAATGAAAAAGAAAAAAAAAGGAAAATAAAATAAATTTTCCCTCCCCCCAAAAAAATTTTTTCTTACCCTCCCCATACATAGAAATATTTTTAGTTTAAAAAAGTTAAAAAAAAAAAAAAAATTCCCCCCCCCCCCCAATTTTTTTTTTATTTCATTCTAAAAATTCAAAACCTATAACGATGACGTCATGTACCTATGATGTCAAAGAATCATAGATGGCGTTAAAATACTATATACAAACCTATAACTGCAGTAGCTCTATCTAGGATATTTAGCACTTTTCTCCCGGACAACGCTGAGTACTTAGAAAATCAAGAAGGCCTCCAGAGCACTCCTGAAATCACTCTTACTGATTTCCCCTCATTTCCATGTGCAAAATAGTCTAAAGGAGGACGAAGATGGCGTTAAAATATTATCCAAACTAATCACTACAGTAGCTCTATCTAAGACATTGAGCACTTTTCTCCCGGACAACGCCTAGTACTTTGAAAATCAAGGAGGCATCCAGAGCACTACTAAAATCACTCTTACTGATTCCCCCTCCTGTTCATCTGCACAATATTCCGAAAAGAAGTGTAAATGGTGTTAAAATATTATACAAATCTATCACTGCGGCAGCTCTATCTAGGATATTGAGCACTTTTCTCCCGGACAACGCCGAGTACTTAGAAAATCAAGGAGGCCTCCAAAGCACTACTGAAATCACTCTTACTGATTCCTCCTCCTGTTAATCTTCACAATAGTCCGAAGAGACATGTAGATGGCGTTAAAATATTATACAAACTCATCACTACAGTAGCTCTATCTAGGACATTGAGCACTTTTCTCCCGGACAACGCCTAGTACTTTGAAAATCAAGGAGGCTTCCAGAGCACTACTAAAATCACTGTTACCGATCCCCCCCTCTTTTTCATCTGCACAATAGTCCGAAGTGAAACGTAGATGGCGTTAAAATATTATACAAACTTATCACTACAGTAGCTCTTTCTAGGATATTGAGCACTTTTCTCCCGGACAACGCTGAATACTTAGAAAATGAAGGAGGCATCAAGAGCACTACTAAAATCACTCTTACTGATTCCTCCTCCTGTTCATCTGCACAATATTCCGAAAAGAAGCATAAATGGTGTTAAAATATATTACAAATCTATCACTACAGCAACTCTATCTAGGATATTGAGCACTTTTCTCCCGGACAACGCTGAAGCCTCCGGATCCTATATTGTAGTAGCACCCCCGGTGCTGGGTCCTATACTGTAGAAGCACCCCTGGTCCCTATACTGTAGAAGCACCCCTGTTCCCTACACTGCAGAAGCACCTATGGTCCCTATTCGGCAAAAGCCTCAGGGTCCTAAGTTTTGAAAAAAAAAATGTTGAAGTAAAATAAATTTTGAAGAGAAAAAAAAAAATTCAAAACCTATAACGATGACGTCATATACCTATTACTGTGACGTCATGTGCACAAGAATAAGTTGGTTGAAAAGAAAATTATTATTACATTGGCTGATTTCCAAATTAGTAGTAAATAACATTGAAAAAACGTGAAAAAAACAGACCCGCTGCCGAAAACTGGCCCCGTTGATCCTCAGCAAAATTTTTTTTGTTGTAATTTTGAGATATTATGATCTCAGGTGTTGTCCGGTCCTAAAGATATCAACTTGTTGACAGTTTGCCGAGTAGTTTTTGAGGAGTAGCTGGACATACAGACAACTGCCCTTTATAGAAGAGACTAGCAGGGGTACCCGGCGTTGCCCGGGGCTCTCCCTCCTCCTCCTCTCCTCTCCTCTCCGCAAGCAAAATAGGATATTGAGCACTTTTCTCCCGGACAACGCCGAAGCCTCTGGGTCCTTAATTGACGAACCCCCCCCCCCCCCGGTGCTGGGTCCTATACTGTAAAAGCACCCCCAGTGCTGGGTCCTATACTGTAGAAGCGCCCCGGTGGCTATACTGCAGAAGCACCCCCCCCCCCCGTGCCTGTACTGCAGACGCCTCTGGATCCTATACTGTAGAAGCACCCCCGGTGCCTATACTGCATAAACACCCATGGTCCCTATTCTGTAGAAGCACCCCCGGTGCTGGGTCCTATGCTGTAGAAGCACCCCTGGTCTCTATACTGTAGAAGTACCCCTGATCCCTAACCCATGGTCCCTATTCTGCAGAAGCACCCGGGTCCTATATTGTATATGCACCCCCACAGGATGAAGATGTTGATAATTCCCCCCCCCCCAAATTCCCCCCACCCCACAAACATTCTCTCCCCCCCCCCCCCTCCCCCCAAAGAACTATTTTTATTTTAAAAGATATAAGTTTAGGTTGCTAGGTGCGGATGTGATTGAGCAACCCTTGTTTCACTGTTATTGATACATCCGGACAGAAGTTATGGGATGACTTGATACAACCAGACAAGTTGTTACATGAATACATTGGCTGATTTCAAAATCACCAGTAAATAACATTGAAAAAGTTTCAAAAAACCAGACCCGCCCCCAAAAACTGGCCCCGTTGACCCCCGGGGACATTTTTTTTTTTTGTAATTTTGAGATATTATGATCCCAGGATATGTGCGGTCCTAAAGATGTAAACTTTTTGCCATGTCGCCGCGTAGTTTTTGAGGAGTATCTGGACATACAAACAGACAAACATACAGACACCTGCCCTTTATATAATAGAAGAAGAAGAAGAAGATAGAAGAAGAAGAAGAAGAAGAAGAAGATAAGGCGATGAATTTTCAATAAAATAAAGTATATTTACTGCATGTAATATCATATATATGTGCATTTTATGATGGAGGAGTTCCAAAACTTTTACGACATTCACAAAAAATGTTAAGAACCTCTCATCTAGAGGAACTAATTATGAAAGCACTCAGCAGTTTTGACGGCTTTCATACTTTGAAAGTTTAAAATCGCACCTTTATCGCAGATTGATACCCATTCTGGTTTTGTTTTTCGTTTCAGCTTCTGGTACTCCAACTCTACAGAGTCTCCTGGCCGCTCCAGTGACCAATAACCAAATCCAGATCATCACAGTTGCGTCTCCTTCAGACCTGTTAAATTCTAACCAAATCGATGGTGTAGATAAAGTCTGGCAAGTTGTGCCGAGTTCTGTGAATCCTGATATTGCCACTATTATTGCCGTTAATGCCAATGACTTTGGAATCAAAGGGGATATCTCAGGTATTTCCAAAGATCGAACCACTTCTTTTTATAAATTTAGCAAATATGGATGAGTCGGCAATTAATTCAAATCATGTATCATTGTATACAAAGTCAATTTTAACTATATAAAAGTCATTTTATATTATTATTATTATCTCATGTATATAAATATACACACATAGAAATGCATTTATTGTGCGACTTTCATTTATTTCGGTTTTCATCCACTGTTGTATTATTTTATCAAACTTTTTGGAAATGGTTCAAATTGCAGCAGACCCATTCGACCGCAAAATCTAACCCAACAGCAACTTGCTGTCTACTCCGTTTGCTGCTACAGTTAATAAATATGTTGTTATTTAAAACAGAGGTGGCCACCCCTGATTGGAAATGTTTAGTGCACAAACCTTTATCATACTGAAATAAATTTACAAAATGAGAAGTTAAAAATAAGTCAAATTGATGTCTAGATTCAATCACATTAAAAATCAGCAAAGATTTATATATGCAGCATATATTACGAAGTAACAAATATAAAAACATTATTTGAAAGTATAGCTTTTCTCAAATAACTAATTTGTACAAATATTTAATTTTTTAGTATCCAGTATTAACAAAATAACAAGACAAGAAACAAATACCAATCAACCTGTATAGAAATGTTAATTATCAAGCAAACAATTTGAAAAACTCTTTTCAACAGAATGGCCCAAATATCTTAACCTAAAAGAAAAACCCCCCTAAAAATCAAACAAAATCACTCACACATTATGAACAGTCCAATCCCACACTCTAAAAACACCTTCACAAAAAAGAAACATTGTAAAAACTGTTGGATACTGAAAGGAAAAAAAGAAAACAGTTTGACCTGGGATGACCTTATAATAGTTGAAAGGTCATTAAACACCAACAATAAACAAGTATAATTAAATAAATTGCATTATCGGATGTTTAAATCAACCAGAAAAAATATGTCGCAAATTAAAATAAATTACAAAATAAGATGTTCAAAATAAGCAAATAAAATAGATAAACAATTGATGGCAAATTTATTTTTTATTCGATGCGAAATTCATCTCCAAAATTCAATGTAAGTAAAAGTTGTTAAAATTTCTTGTTATCGTAAAAATACATTCATCTGCTTCAATGTGATATCCAGTTTACCATAAAAGTGTAAAAAGCTTAGATTATAAAAAAAAAAATAGAATTTGCTCGTGTTGGGAAAATGAAAATCAATGTCAAGTTTTGGCGTTATACTCGTATATGTGTGATATTCAGACTGTAACCTAACTTGAGATTTTCAGTAGGTATCATGCCAAATTAGTACTGAAAACATTTTTCCACTTTTTTTATTTCTTGTATGAAAATATTTTTCCTTTATCAGCTTTGTTATAGATATCCAGCAGTCGCTCTCTGCAGCTTCAGTTGCACAAAGACTCATGACCACAATATACCAGCTGAGGATCCGTTCTCAGCAATCAGTCTGGCAGAAACTTGATTATTTCGGTGGCCTTTTATCTGTCGGGCTGAGGTATTGGTCCTGGGTAGTCCTAGGAGGTCCACCCTCCCAGGCCTTGCCTCCCCTCTTTTGTGGTGGAGTAAGTTTATTGCTTACTGCCTGAGCCACCCAGACTGAGAAATGCCGACGGGGCTGCCCAGGCAATTTTTAAAAAGCCAGAGTACTCCTTCTTTAGGGGCGCTAGCTTAACTCTTCCGACCTTGTGCCACATCTTTCTGCAATGGGAAGGAAGTAAATATCAGCTCTTTATAGATATAGTTAGGGTTAGTTTAGTATATGTGGCTATAGCGGCAAATTGGTTTCATGTTCATTTGGACTGGCATCCAGCTCGACTATTGATAAGATAGCCACTGCAAAATGTTCTCGACTCCAAATTTTCATATTAAATGACCATAATTATTTTTGGCTTTATACTTGTGTTTTTTAAATGCGGACATCATATCTCTGTAATTGTCCATGTCCATCAGATGGTCAGTTCCGTTTAACTTTGCCCATAGCTATTATTGCTTTCAACCTTGACCTGCAAAAAATAGTGACTATAAACAAATAAACTTTTTTTTACCAAAATATTGGAAAACAATTACTTGAGTGAAATATTTCTTTAATCTTGGAGACTTAGAAAAAAAAAATTTGTTTTCTAAAGACAGTTTTTTTTTGTCAAAAAATGAGGACAAAACAATGCTAATTTGCATAATTTTGGTTATTCAGACTACATTTTTCATCTTGAGTGTTATCATAACAACGTTTTGGCTGCTGTAAACTCCAGCCTTCTTCAGGTGTATCTCTTTAAACTCGGAAATATTTCTGTCGAACTCAGGAATCTGGACGGAATTTCGAACGGAACCCTTTATTTAATTTGAATTCACGGGGGTAGCATGCTCTTGTTCCGTCAGCCATGACTGGGAGAAGTCTTCAGTAATTCGCAATTCTTTGCACCGAGGATTGAACCTTCAACCTTCAAATGACTATCACTTGGAACTGAATTTAACTTAGTACGATATCCACTGCGCCACGGGTCCTTGATAACACTCAAGATGATAAATGTAGTCCGAATAACCAAAATTATGCAAATTATCAAGATTCAGAAATATAAAACAATGCTAGTCATCTGCTTTTGTCACTTTAATGAATGAAATTAGTTTTCTCAGCGAAGATAAATAATTCTATTATTCTTACTAAATATCAGTTCTAGTTTAATATTTTCATTAATTCTTTTTTAAATCATATTTTTCATTAAACTTTCTAATTGAGCATCTCTTTATTGATGTTATGGCCTTGTTTAATGTAATATCTATTATCCTAGTAACAAAACGTTATTAATGTTATTGCTTTGTTTTCCTTTTTTTTTTGTTTCTGTTTTAGATATCCACCAACTGGAAACTATTGACAACTCCGAGGCAAACGATGTTTCACTTGATATAAATAGTTCAGAATCTGCGATGATGTTACTTTCTCGCGTCCCTCAACCAACACCGCAACCTTGCCACACACTACCCCCAAATTGTCCGACCTGGGCTGCACATCTTAAAAGTTGCCAAGTATGTACTTCTCTTATGTCATCTTTTGAATCACACAAAATACATATTAAAATATTCCCTGCTATTGACATTGAGTTATATTCAAAGAAAAATCCATTTTAATTCTTCTAATTAGCCATCACACAACTCTTACTAAGTTTCTGTCTATTACTCTCACCCTCTCTATCATTGTTGTGTTACCCCTTCCCCACTCTTATTTTATACAGTTTTTATCACTCCATTCAGTTGTAAATATATAATAAATATTAATTGTTGACTATACAGAAGAACTTTTATTCAATTCATTCTTTATATTTGTCTCATATCGCACAAAGACTTCACTTCAATAGCAATGATAAATAATAAAATAATATTCCAAATTTATTATTATTTATTATTCTTATATAAATATGTTGTCTTTTTTTCATATATATATTTTTTTTCTTGTTGCTTTGTAGGTGATTGGAAACTCTTATCGAGGATATGTTGACAGTGATGTACAAGTTGATCGACTGCTAATGTACCACAAACAAGAGACGCACAGTTTTTGGGGGACGCGGCAATCTCCTAGCCCTGCCAAGCCTTCAACGCGTCTTATGTGGAAATCGCAATATGTGCCATTTGATGGAATTCCTTTCATAAACTCAGGTAAATTTCTATAACACGATATGTCTGTTTCAATGAACAGTAAAATTTCAGTAATTTTGATTGAAGATTTCTCGCTAAATTTAAATTATGATTATCGGAATGGAAGATGTGAAGATTTTTGTATTTTTGTTTCTTGCTTTCCTTTTTCTGACTATCTCCTACTTCTTTCACAATGGCTTCTCATTGTTTCTACTCTTCCGCTGTCAGCTCTCGTTCTCTTCTTTCTTCTCCACTCATGTAGGCTGCTACTGCTATTATTTATTTTCTCTCTTTCCTTTCCTACTCTCCTCTCCAGGGTATTAATGATAAAATCATATTTTAATCATTCAAATTGTTGTTTTTTGTTTTTGTTTTTTAGCTCATTCTTTCTTTCTTTCTCAAAACAATTTCGTCCCATCAGTCTCCTCCCTCTTTTCGATAAAACTTTTTTCTGACTGACAGTATGGATTTAGGCAAGCCGGTTCTACTGCGGATATCCTAACGATCATCTCTGAATGCATATACTATGCACTGGACAAGGTGAAGTAAGGGCAGTAGCCCTTGATATATCCAAAGCCTTTGACGTAGTCTGGCATAAAGGTCTATGAAAATTAAATCTTACAGTATTATTGGACGAATGTTTAATATAATAAGATCCTTCTTAGCTAAAAGAAAAATCCAGGTTTTCCCCGATGCCCGCACATCCTGTTATAAGTCCACAGGCAACATGAATTGAAACAAATATATAGAAGACATTGCCTAAAAAGCTTCTCACACCTGCCAGAATCCTATGCATGGAGTATTGTTGCTACATCTGGGCTGGAAGCATCGACCACTAGTCTCTCCCTATTAGACAGGGTCCAACAAAGACTCCAATCTAATAGGTCCCTCACTGTCAACCAAACTCCAATCCCTGTCCCATCGCTGCAATTTTGCATCCCTGCACTTGTTTTACAAGTATTTCAATGGAATGTGCTCCAATGCACTTGCGGCACTGGCGTAAATACCCCCGACCAACCCAACAAGCAGCAAAATCCCACCCCTTCATTGTAGAGGTCTCCAGATGCCAGAACACTTTCTACTCTAATAGTTTTCCCCTTGAACAGCTAGCCCTTGAAATTCCCTCCCTGTTCCCTACTCCCCTGACTGTACTACTAACATGTAGAAATTTAAATGTAATGTGAACAGACATTTCGCTGCTCAACTTCCTTTTAGGTTGTCTCCGTAGGTAAGGTCTCTAATTTCGCAGTAGCGTCTTACATCTCAGTGGCAATGGTCTTTCTTTGAGGTGAATAAAAGTTTTTTTTTTAAATATGTCCTTCCTCCTATATGTTGGTTTATCACAATATATATATATATATATATATATATATATATTAGAGAGAGAAAGAGAGATGTTTGCCTCGGTGAACTTTTACAATTGTCGGATTGGAAGATGTGTATACTCAGCGATAGCCGAGTTTAATTGGTTACTGAAAATCTTTTCCATTTTTTAATTATTTATTTTTATTTTTTTATTCATAAACGTATAAAATTATTTGGAAGATTTGAAATTCTAAAAAATAACATTTACCGTTTATGCTTTTGAGTTTATTTTCTTTTTAACCAAACAATAGGAAGTCGAGCCATTGTGATGGAATGCCAATTTGGACCTCGAAGAAAAGGATCGTTGAGCAAAAAACAACAAGAAGACGCTTTAAGGGAAATAGAATATCGACAAACTTGTCCTGCAAGGTAAATGATCGTAATCATCTGTTCCGCTTTTTACACTTTATGAAAACTTTAAAACTCTTTGAGTCACATTAATCTATTCAGTTTTCGTTCATCATCATTTGTTTTACACATGCTGGCATGTGTTGGACGGCTTTTAGAAATTAATTTCCAAATTAACCTATCTCTGTACAGGTATTTATTTATCCCTCCACATTTTCCTTGGTCGGCCCCTGGTAACTGATACTGCTACCTCAGTGACCCCTTAAGCTTATGCCTTAAATTTGATACATTTTCTAGAATCAAAATTATGTATTGAATTTTGATCCAAATTTGAATAAAGATTTTAGACATAAAGTTTAGTAGCATTATATCTTGATTTTAATGTGTGTAAGGGGACATAAAAGTGGTGCCAAAACTATTCTGTTTGGGGAATTTATTTTACCTGTCTTATTTAGAGTTGTTCATATGCTTTAAGAATGAATTGTATGAGTCATGATGGGACGTTGGATTTCAATTGTTGATCATTCTCACCTCTTACTTGTCTAGGCTTTCAAAAAACCTGGATTTGCTTACAGACTAGCCACTTCTCTTCTCAAAATCTACATGTTCAAGGGGAGATAACTCGGTTATCTTAACATTAATTATGCCAGATACGATTTCAAATCTACATTTTATCCGGATATGCATATTATTATCTTTGTGTCTGTTAATTTTCTTTTTTGATTCTTTTTTTCAGAATTTATATTAAGAAGGTTAAGAAATTCCCAGACTTTGCAGTAGATATTACACAGGATAAGAAAACGTTAAAAATATGCATGGATAAAAGTTTCCAGGATCTCAAATCTGCCAATCTTGGTATTGGACAAGAAAGGTATTATTTGAATTTTTTTTTTTGTTAGTTGGGGTGGGGTGGGGGGTCTTTCTTTACTTCAACTCAAATGTTTTTTTTTGAGATTAAAAAAAATTTAGACCATATAAAAAAAAATCCCGAAAATTGGAAAGATGAAAAGAGACGAAATTCGGTCTACACTGGTTGACCTTACCGTTTTTTGGGGTTTTCGTCAAAAGCTCGCTTTTTAATACAGGGAAAGATTTATTTTAAGAAATGTTTATTAAATATTTATTTTTAATGTAGGATGCATTTTTTTTATTTGCAAAACTTTTTTTAATAATCAAACGAAACATTGCAGAATTCTCGTTCTAAAATGTTTTCTTGTCACTATTTACTTGCCTCCACACGAGGGCAGAATGCATAATAAAATAAAAGATTGTATAGGGTGCGTCTTCTTTCTTTTTTTACAATAAACACAGAATATTCTATTTTTTGTGTTGTGTATTTAAGAAAGAAAAAAATGTAATATACCCCCCCCCCCTTTCATAGGTAACCCATTCATCTGATCAGGTTGAAATTTTGCATGGTGATTACTCTTATCAAACAGCATCAAGTTTTGAAAAATCAGAAGTTGAAATTCCATCCAAATTCCAACCATGACCAAACTTTTTTCATGGTCAAAAGTCAAGGTAATATAAGATGCGAAGCTTGATTGACTACAATATAGGCCAAGTAGCGAGTCTTTACGATGAACAAAACCAAAGTTATCACCAAAAGTATGGCTTTCATCGACCTTGAACTTTGACTTAGATATCTAAAAATCAAATCAATTCTAAGTTAGACCATGACCAATATTTTTACAAAGTTTGGTGACCAAGGTGATGATTGGTAAAGGGGAGTGGGCGTTAGACTGTACACAAACATAGTGACAAACTCGACCAAAAACATAACCTGTTTGGCGGGCAGTAACAATGCTAATATTTGTGTTTGTTTGAATATATACTGAATAATCTCCCTTAGTGTTATACACTTTTATACATATAGATATTGAAACGAGGGCACAATGTGTATTATTCTTATATTAGAGATTATGAGCAATTTTATTTTTAATGTGATGAATTTAGACTTATCAAAAGAACAGTATTGTTTTGTGTTTTTTAAAGTTTTTTTTTTATTTTAAAGTGATTGTTTTGTGTTTTAAAATGTTTTTATTTTATTTTAAAGTGTTTTCAATTGATTGTGTTTTCAATTGATTGTTTTGTGTTAGGTATTATGTGCAGTTACCAACAGAAAATGCACACCAGTTTCACGGAGATGCACCCAGCGAACCTCCTTCACCTCAGCATGAATCAGAAATATCTTCGAATGATGCAAATCCAACTTCACGACTTGATCCACGAGTTCACAATAAAATCCGAAGTATGGTCGCTACCGGGGAGACACGCATGTATGCAATTCGAAAGCAACTCAGGTAAGTTGGCTTTTTCATTTTAATGCAACCAATTTAATTATGTTTCATTGTAAAATGAAGAACGCACCTGGAGAAAAAATGTAGTATGAATATAAAAATCATAGAATGACTTCAGGCAGCTGATTTTACAAAACACAAGGATCCCATCATATACAAAAGAGGCAGTGTACGACACGCATGTCCTACCTGTACTCTTGTATAGATGTGAGATGTGGTCGATGCCGGATAAAGTAAAGTAAATTTGTGTGAATCAACATGGTACACCTTTGTTGACCGGCTTGAATCTGGTGTTGGTATTCTTGCAGGAGGGGCCACGTAATGGTTGCCAACATCGCTAAGTGAAAGTGATTTTATGGAACCGACCGGATTCGAATTTGGCACACCCAGGTCGTCAGTCCGTGTCGTTATCCACTTGACCACCGTCACCTCTGATGACGATGAATGAAACGTCAAAACGACACGGTCCTGGGTGCAGTACATCATTTTTATTATTTTTTAAACTTAGTTCACTCCAAACCGAACAAGGGGCAGCTGAGAATTAGCGTGAAAATTTTGGGGGTCATCCTAAATTGGGAGCTGTGCAACGGGATGCTTGTTCACATTAGTTTTAAATTTCTGCATGGGGGGGGGGGGTTCCAAAGGCCGGCAGCTCAAGGAAAGAAGCTATTGGAATAGAAGGCATCTGGGGACCTCCACAGTGAATGGATGGAATTTAGCGGATTGTCGGGTTGGTCAAATGTATTTACGTCGAGGAGGCACTAGAGCAGCAGGTTCATGAGAGCACAATCCATTGAAGTACTTGTAAGAAAAGCACAAGGATACAACATTGTGGCGACCGGACAGAGGCTGGAGCTTGGTGGATAGTTAGGGACCTATAAGATTAGCAACACTTTTTTGGACCTTGTCTAAGAAGAACTAGTGGATGGAGAAAATTGGTCGAAACATTGTATTAGTATAAATATCAACGTTGATGAGGATAATAGTCCGAAGAACAATATAAATAACATGTTTTCATTTTATTTAATTAACCTCGGAATAATCACGGTTTTCTTTATTAGTCATACCATTACCATCACAGAATATGTGGAACAAGTACATTAACTTTCTGAAGAACATAGTTAATTGTAAACGTGCAGAGAAGCCCATTGAAATTCCTCAGTTGTTTTCATCATCAAAATTAAATTTTTCGAAATGTCTAAATATTATGAAATGTAAAATGAACTAGAACTAATTCCCTGAACAGAACAGTTTTACACCACTTGTATGCCCCCTTACAAAGATTAAAATCAAGATATAATGATACTAAACCTTAGGCTTAGAATCCTTATTCTAATTTTGATTAAAATCCAATACATGATTTTGATTCTAGAAAATCTTTAATATTTAAGGCTTAAACTTAAGGAGTTTTAAGAAGAAATTGAAATTCAGGGAATCGAGATTCATTGGTGTCTAATGACTATAGATCAAATTCAATACAAATCTGATATATTTGAATTTTCAAATAGAAGGTTGTACCCTAAAAACTCTTTAAAATACTTCAAAGAAACTGAAATTTTAAGAATATATTTATCAAATGATGTCTAATACCTATTGTTAAAATTTTACAAAAATCTGAGGTATGTGAATTTTCATGAAGGGCTTCCACCCCCCCCCCTTTTACCCTCTTTCCATAAAACTAAATTAAACAAAATATAGTCCACTTGAACTGTGGTACTATCATGGGCACGGAACCTAAATGTGATACTATCGTGACACATGGAGTGTATCTTGACATTTCTGCACCATGGAGATGTCTTTGGTTGGAATCTTATCACGGCTAAACCAGCTCCTTGGTGCCACGAAAGTTATATCCCGTTTTGAGCAGCAGTTTACCATTGTTTCTTCTTGTTTGAGCCGATGTTGTCAAACGTAGTGGCCTGTTGTTGTCTGAAGGGTAATACACGGCCATTGTTATCATTAATTCCCTCCAGAGAATTAATTATCTGGGCTTGGGAACAGAACAATTGTCGCTGAAAATTGAACATTTTGTAAAAAAAAGTGAACAAAGCATTGTATAGCTTTTATTTTTCAGTACAACATGCGACTGCGCGTTTCTCCCTCGTGGCAACAAATAAAAGAGAGGAAATGAAGATAGGAACTAATTAATATTCTTTCTTAGTAATTAATTTATTTTCTATTTTTATAGATAATCCTTTTTATCTCTCTTGGTATTCAAATATTTTAATATTTTTATGCCATGGATGTGTCCATTTCTCCCTTTTTACTACCCTAAATATCTTTTCTGATTTGCATATTTTAAATGTTTATTTACTTTTAGGAATTTTGTAACAAAAGAATTGTACCCTTCGAATGAGGATTGTCCAGAACGCCATGATCTTACCCTGTTCCCAACAGTAAATGACCTGAAAAACCACATCCATCAAGCATTCAAGGATCTCGAGTGTGGAAAGTTACCCAGGATTTTACCACAAGTAAGTACCATTTCGGAGCTTTTTAAAAACTGTTTGATGTAGTAAGAGATGTAGAGTTTTGTCATTTCTAATTAATGCTTTATGGCCGATGAGAAAACAGTACAAGAGGGGGAGGGGCATAATTCTGTCTAGGCTGTACTTAAGTGTTTTGCGGTGATAACAATCTCTATTCAAAAATGGGTCATTAACTCCACGTGCCGTATGGTGATCTCAGCCGCCACAAACTAAAACAATAAAAGGAAGACATCGAAATATTTGAACAAATTTAAAGATTCAAACAAATTAAAACAAAGTTTGTCATATAATTTATGAAAAGTTCTACTCTTAACGTTTTTGGGTTTTGAGTTCTGGTTGTTTTGAAGGGTGTATTTCACCTGCGATCGCATGAATGTTCTATGCGTGAGAAAGAGAGAGAGAGAAAAATCGTGTGTGTTGTGGAAAAGGCATTCATCTAAAGTAATGATAAAGTCTATTCATGCATAATATATCGATTTTATTTATGTTTCTGAATTTTTGAGATGAGAATTGATGATTTGTGTAACTTGGATTCTACTGTTCTTGTCTTGAGTGTTATTCTCACAACATTTCGGCCGCTATAACCTCCGGTCTTCTTCAGGTGTATCTTTTCGAACTTGGAAATATTTCTGTCGAACTCAGGAATCTGGATGAAATTTCGAACAGAACCCTTTTATTTAATCCACTGGGAGAGCATGTTCTCGTTCCATCAGACATGACTGGGAGAAGTGTTCAGTAATTCACAATTCTTTGGATCGGCCATTCCGAGGATTGAACCTTCAACCTGCACATGGGCTTGTGAGAGAGTCCATGAGATTAAAAAGTTGTTATATTTAGAAGTAAGTCCATGACTGTGACTTGTGTTGTGAGCCGAGATGCCAGTACTTAGAGGCAGTTTGTTTGCACACCAAGAATATGTGTGGTTGTAAGTAACACTGTGTTTTGGATGACATAGGTTCTTGTGGCAAGTTGGGGATCTCACTGGCTCTGACTTAGGACAGCACATGTGCGCTCACTTATATAGATATTATATAGGCAACTGATCGAGATTGAGTATCTCGATCCAGTCAACACCAAAGAAAACATTGAATATTTAAGAGATAGTTTTTCCGGTGCTGTTGTTGTTGTTGCTAGAACAGGCATTGCATATATGTGAAGTACGCACTTAGATGTACGTGCATATCTGTTACGTATGGATACCCATTCAGCTTGATGGAAAGGTGGAAGAGAAAAAAGGCAATATTCCTTAATGCAATGGTTGTGTTTGTCATTGTAGAGGCATTGAATGCTGAATTGTTGTTTCAAAAACCAAATTTTACTTGTTTTACTGAAGTTTAGTAATTGTCTACAGTTTATGATAGTCATTCTTGTTTGTATTGGAGTTTGTTTTTTTATAGAATTAGTATGGATGAGTAGATATATTGGGATTTCAAATTCTAGTTTATATATAGTAAGCTTTTGGAGAACATTCTCAAACGTTGAAAACAATCTGCTTAGCTTAAAGCTGCATAGGTATTTGCAACTCTCATGCACAGTGCATCTTTTTCTTCAGTTGATATGAATCCGTCTGTCAACTTCTGATGTGGGTAAACTATGGTAGTCTATCAAGGGTGCTTGGAAATTTGCTGAGGTCTGAGAAAATGTTTACATATCGAGCCAGCCCAATTATTACCAGGGGTAAGGTTTATAATAGCTGTGTAAGAAGCGTGATGTTGTATGACAGTGAGTGTTGACCCGCTCACCCAGGCCTCACTTGCCTGACTCCAGAGACGTGATAGGGCAATGATTAGGTGGCTATGCAATGTAAAGCCAGATCAGATCCAGAACATTAGGTCAGACATTCTACTTGAGATATTGGCCATCCCAAAACTTGATGTTCTCATAAGAGCAAACCATCTTTGCTGGTTTGGGCATGTTGAAAGAAGCAAGGTGTATATCAGCACTTGCAGAGACCTAAGACTGAACAACAAAAAGAAAGCTGAGTGCTCGAAGAAGACATGGAAAGAAACCATCAGGCAAGACCGTAAACAGTGGCAAGACCATAAACAATCAATCCCCACAATCGTGATCACTGGAGACTTAGCATAAAGGCAGCCAGACAGCACCTTGTCCAAGGGAACATAGACGATAAACCTGGATAGTGAGCGTGAGGTTTACAGTTCCAAGTGTAACGGTAGCACTGGACAAAAAAGATGAGGAATAAGAGATCGACCGATGTGTATTTCATGAGTAGTGTTTCGCTGTAACATCAAATTTCATAAAATGTTCCACTACCCATTTGCTCCCATCTATCCATTTTTTAAAGTACAGATGAAGTTAAGGAAAGAGAGGCTCCATTTTTTTTTTTTTCTTTTTAAAGATCAAGAGCTGGAGTAGTTCCTTTTTAAAGGAACAGGGATTGGAGCAGCTCATTTTTTTTTTATGGGGGCCAGTTGAATGGGAGCACTCTCCAATTTTGGGGACAGGAGCAGAAACAACTTCCAAATTGAAGTTGGTAAAATCTTGATAATGACCTATGTAAGTTAGAAACTTATCATATTCGGTTTAATGTCAATTTTATATGCTTGCATGCGTAAGATGGCTTTTAGAAATTGGCTTCCAAACTAACCTATCTCTGGCCAGGTGTTTATATAACCCTCTATCTCTCAAGTCGATTCTTATCACTTTCTCTCATATTTTCCTGTGAACTGAACTTGCTACTTCAACTGTTCTACATCTACTAATCCAAGAACTCTCATCTATTCTGTGGCCATATCATCAAAGGCTACTGTTCTTGCACACATCTCCTTATATTGTCCAGATTTAATGTTCCTCTGAGGTTATCAGATCTAAGCCTGTCTTTAAAACTCACATTATACATTCATCATTCTCATATCATTTCTCTTCATGCAACGCATGTCCTCACCCCTCACTGCTTAAATAATAGTAAATAATAAATTTGGGATGTTGAGAAACATTTTAATATTGTTGGAAAAAGATATCGCCAGCTATAGAAATTCAAAGAAAGAAAACAGTCTCTCCCTTTCTCTATGAACTTTTCTTGCTTATTATGTCTCGTCAGTATATCTTTCTTTCCAGTGTGATTTTAGTTTAAATTATCTCCCTTTTTAAGAAAACTTTTAGCAATTTATCCTTTTTTTTACTAAATTACTTTAATTAATTATTGTTAATATCGACAAAAGTATTGCATATATATATAGAAAAAATAGGGCAATAGAATTACAAATGAATAATACTAAACATTGTGACCTGTTTAAAAAGGAATTATGCAAATTAGGCTTTCCAAAAGCTATCTGTATTATATATACAGTATTTCAAAATATTATGTATTATTGATTGAAATAACCCTAAGCCGTTTTGATAGTAAGTGATATAGGCTTGATAAATGAAAAAAACTTTTGCATTCATTTTGATGACTACATTATTTGATTGATTACTTTGTTGTCTTTTTTTTTTAGCCGATGAAGTTGGAGGTTCTCGACGGTGAGCAGCCGATGAAGTTGGAGGTTCTCGACGGTGAGCAGCCTATGAAGTTGGAGGTTCTCGACGGTGAGCAGAGTAGTTCACAGAATGATCTCTCTCAAATGACTACGTCTAATATATGGCAGATCACCGATCCAAATTCTTCTGTAAATCCCAGCAGTGCAGCAGCCGTCCCGGAAACAGTGACTGTTACGCTTACACAAAATGCAAGCGGAGGTAAGCTAGGCTGAATCTCCATTCAGTTTCTACAAGCATTTGTTTGTTTTTTTTAAATCGTTCCAGACAAGGCATGAAGCCACTTGATGTAAGGAGTTAAAAAGAATGAAAAGATGATTAATGCAAAGTCAGGAGATACCTATTGACCTTAGTCAGCAGGAAAAATGTTCCAGAAGCCTGCAGTTCTTGGAAAGAAACTACTAGAATAGGAAGATATATTAAAATGAGTTATCTGAACAGCAAATTGATAAAGATCACTAGACCAACAAATAAAATAAAACGAGCTGAAACAAAGGAAGCAGAAAATAAATAAAAAGATTTTTAAGAACACATGCCATAACAGTACTTCTAGAAGAGACTGAGACTAGCAACATCTTGTCTGTGAGAGAGAGGGTGCAGAGCAGAAGAATGAGTGTGGCCATCCAAATTACAGATACGCTTCCGAACCATATCAAAACCCCTAAAATGGGACATAGATTCACCAGCCTCATGTGTGAGAAAGTGTTTGGAGCGATAGAGAGAACTGACTTTACGAGAAGCAGAAATTTTTACAAACCAGTGAAATTAAAAATTCCGCTAAAATGTAAGCGTTTTTTAAAAAGATGGCGGCTGTTTTTTGATAAACATCGCTTGTCAATTTCTGATTTCAAAACAGGAAGCCGTCGGCAAGTAGACTCTTTTTATCTTACTGTAATTTCTGCTGATCTCATTTTTCAAGAAATATTTCATAGATTTCTTTTGTTTTTGTTTTTTTTTTCTTCTAAAGATGGCCAACATGTGATATCGCGTGTCGAAACTCACCTGAGTGATGGCACCACTCAAGTTTCAACTACCCTAACACCAGACACGGCCAAACTCCTGTCAAAATTACACCCAGGTTTGATATCCACAGGAAATTTTATGCAGGTAAATGCATTTCTTTCTCACTATTTTTCATATTATAAATATTGTAAGGGCTGGTTTTTATTACATAAAACCAGGGTTGTGGAATTTATAGACTCCGACTATTGAAATTTTAAAAAGTTTGAATTGATCCTAAGAAATATTCTTCCATTCCTAATAATCTATTTATAGCATTTTTTAAATTTATTTTATTTTTTTTATGGAAATCACTCCAGACAAGGCATGAAGCTACTTGATGTAAAGAGCTAAAAAAAATAATCAACGATAGATTCTGATCCAGAAAACAGCAATTCTTCCCTCTTTGTCAGATGTTTTTCATATTTTGCAAGCTTACTCTCCAGTTTTTACAGTTCAGTGGGTTAGGGTTAAATGTAACTCTGTCTAATCGCTTGATGGTTCGGGCATGCAGCTTGTGCCTGGAGAGATAGATCATCTACGAGGTCCTTCTCTCCCACCCTTTTCTACCATGTTGGCACAAACGTGCTGGTGAATATTTGGGCGACGACAATTAAAAGCAACCTAGTAGCACTATGAGGCTCACAAGTAGTTGGTCTGTGACTATGGAATTGAGATTGGCTTGTCATATCGTGAAAGTGAGCTGTGATCGTCAGCGACACTGTACTTGCTTAGTAGGAAGCCAGATCAACCAGACCAGGATGATAGCCTTTACAAATACAAAATACATTTTGAATACATCTTATAGTTTAATTGGAATAATTAATGACTAACTTAGTGGTTTAAAAATTGATAAAATCCATGGGTTGGAAGTCGGAAAAGGGTGTCTGCAATTGTTGCAGACTCGTCGGATTTTAAAAAATTGACTACAGTGCCAGAGTTAAATTTTTTCAACAGATTTTTTTTTTCTTTTGACAGATATCAACAGTTCAACCAAATTTGACTTCAAACGAAAGAGTTCCATCGAACAATCCGATGCCAAAAAAAGAGACTCAAATTGTGATTGACACGAGCAACCAGCCTGAACCCGTCATGACTGCTCCCCATAGTTTTGAACAGGACTCCATGACCACGCTACAGATCATACCGACGGGTGATTCGCAGTATTTCCAAACAGCGAATGGCATGCACCAGATTGTTGAGACTGCCCAGCTTGTTGATAGCGGTCACTTGGTGTCTGAGTCGTCACAAATTGTGCATGGCACTCATATACTACAGACAGATGATACAACCCTAGTCCAAACAGATAATATACATTTAATGCCATCTGAAATGGCTGCCCATATCATTGCCACGGAAAATGGAAATACAACAACACAACAACTCATTACAGTTAATACAGGTAATTAAATTAGTTTCTTTTTGGATATGGGGGTGGGGGGCTAGTATTTTATTTTTCGTTACATCCACAGATAAAGGCTCATTTTGCTGGTCTGTTATGCTTCAGTTTGAAATAGCATTTTTTTTCATCACCGAACAAACAAAAAGGATAGGAAATCCAATCAAATTTATTATGTTAGCAAAGTGCAACAAGCCATGTAAAAGTGCAACCAGTTAGAAGATCTTCTTCATCTGATTTATTTTTGAACAAGCCTTTGATTAGTCCTCTATAAGAGTCTGCCTGTCAGTCTTGATCGAAGTCTTCCACTCCAGGCTCGGCGGTCACGAGGATCTAAGTTTGTAATGCCCAGGGCTGCATGATAACGTTTACACAGCTCATCTCAAGAAAGCTTTGGTCTTCTGGCCTGCCGACTTGATGCAATTGGCATGTTTCTGACCCAGGAGATCCAACTGGAACTTCGCTCGACATGGCCAAGATTTGTACGTCTGAATGTTTGTCTAAGGCGACTTTAAATCTTGATATGATAGACATCATCACTGCTTCTGGTAGGCTGTTCCACGATGCAAAATCACGGACAGAGAATGCTGCCTCTCATGAGACAAAAGCAACGATGATACATCCTTTCCGTGGAGACCATGACTTGGCACTGGAGTGAAAAATTTCTGGAAAAGTATATTTAAATTCTGATTTAAAAAAATTTTTTTATGGAAATCTCTCCAGACAAGGCATGAAGCCACTTGATGTAAGGAGTAAAAAAAAATAATAAAATACCACTTCAAGGTCAAAAACTAGCCAACGATAAGTATTATATGGTCAGCAATCCTCCCCCCTTTGTCAGAAACATCGCTCATGGAATGTGAGGATTAAAGGTCAAAATAAGGGAAGCAAGAGTTACGAGGCTGATGAAAGTAAACCCAAGGTTTACTTTATGTTTTCTGCCAGAAACTCGTCCCCCACACACCCTCTGCTGCTCAAGAAATGGAAATGTTACCTAGATAGACAGCGGGGGATATTAAACACTTTTTTATGTGTGAATAAATACTTAGAAAACTTTTCAATTTGTGGGGTAAAAGAGAAATTGCATATTTGATGGCGGCTATTCCGAATTCATAATCGTAAGCCGCCATCAAGTCGACGGTTTCTTTTTTACTATTTTATTATTTGTTTCTTACAAAACAAAGCATAGACTCTTTAATCCTAACACTAACCCTAAGTCTGTGTGGAAACAAATGAATATTTGTGAAAACAAATGGTAAAAGAGAAACATGATGGCGGTTATGAATACGAAATAGCCCCCACCAAGTAGACAGTTTTTCTTTTACCAATTGTGGTGCAAATCATTTTATTTTCACAAGTAAGCACTGATTTTTTCAGAATTTAAAAAAAGTTGATTTTTATGAAAAAAATATTCTTAGGCAAAGCTCAAATTTGGGCATTTTGGTAATTTTTATGTCAAAGGTGGCATTTGGGGTGGGGTACCATGTAGTTAATTTGACTAATAGGATAATTCAGTCTATCAAACAAAGAATTTTGCATTGTCAAACGACAAAGATTAATTTTCCAATAACAGAATATTTTTTTAATATTTTACATCCACTTTTTTATACAGATTTAGATACAATTTTTTAATTTTGTCACTTATTTTATAATTTTTTTTAAAAACCAGATGAACTTGCTCACATTTCAAATGAGCCACCATCAACTGGAAAGGTATGATGACCGTTGCCATCAACTGGAAAAATATGATGACCGTTGCCATCAACTGGAAAGGTATGATGAGTGTCACCATCAACTGGAAAGGTATGGTGACTGTTCGATGGCGGCTATTCTATTACTGTTTATGTTTTTGTTTCTTATAAACTGTTGACAAACCTACTTGCTCAAGGCCATGTTGGTGTTGCTACAGTGAGAGAGAGAGAGAGAGAGAGAGTCCAGATAATAATAATAAAAAAAGGATATTGACATAGAATAACTGAAAGAAAAAATGCAAGAAGATTCTACATGCAGCACTCCTTACTCCCATCTGGAAAGATAATTTTTTTAAAAATGGTACTTGTAATGAATAGGCACCCAGAGAATTTTAGTACTAACTTAGTCAGTCCTGAGTATCGATAGAGAATCCCGAGTCAGTTCCGGAAATGGCCGAAGCAGTTTCCTATTTGAAAGCAACCTTTTCTTTTTTTTTCTTTTGAGAAAGTCAACTTTGTAAAAGGAAGCCATCTTTTCACTTATCTATACTTCAGTCACGAAATGAAATAACAAATAACCTCTGCTTACAACAACAACAAAAAGGGTTTATTCGAAAAGGTTACCTATACCGTTTGGTATAGGTGGAAGAAAGTTGGACAGTGTTTAAGAGAGGGAACTAATGATATCAATGCGCCCTGTGAGCTTATTGGCCAACATTTGGCTAAACCACCTCACAGGGACACTGATACACATTACGAAGTAAACCTCATTGATGACTGCTACAACTTTATATTTTCTTTTTTAAGGGGCTGAAATATTTTTTAATCCTCACCTGACCCTAGTTAGCAGTTAACAATTTGAAAGTTGTGAAAAAATGTAAAAGGGCAGACAACACTAAGCATGCAAAGGGTTGGGTTAGGGTTTTAAAAATTTAGGGTTAAAAAAACATTTTAGCTCTTCAAAAAGTTTTTAAAACTTCCTCAAAAAAAAGAAAAGGTGACTTTAAAATTGTAAACTGCTTCAGCCATTTCCAGGATTGACTCTGAATTCTCCATTGAGACTCAAGATTGACTACATAAGTAGTGAAATTCTCTGGATGTCTATTTATTCCAAGTACTAAACATCTTTGATTTATTATCAATTAAGCACCAAATTTATTTTTTTAAAACCAATTCTTGAAGAAGGGGGGGGGGGGGTAATTTTGCCATATCTAAGATATGTAAGTTTAACATAGCTGATCCCTCTGGAGTTAAAATTTCCCAAAGAATTCTACACTATCCTCTAAACCTTTAAAAGTGTGATTTAAATTTTTTATTTTTCAAATCTTCAATTGAACAGCTAATCTTCAAATTATAAACATTATTTTGGAAAAAAAAATACCTGTTCAATTTTTATGGGGATGTTCAGTTTGCTATTTCAAGTTTAACGTAAAATTCTGGAAAAACTTTTACAAACAAAAGTTTTTCCTAAACCTCGATTGAAAAATAAAATAAGGAGACCATTTTACTAAACTCCCCACTTCCATTCTAAAATTGAACAACTTTTTCAAATATTTTTTTATATAATCTGAAAATTTGATTTTTAAATGATATTATTCATAAAAAACACAAAGGAAGATTAAAAGGGAGAGGTGGTGGTGGTCGTCGTATACGTCCACTAATTTTTTTTTTTTTAGTTTTGTAAGAATTATCCCACAGCTCTTAATTTGAAAACATTTCTTGTTTTCTTTCTTTTATTTATTTTCCCTCTTTTTATTTGCTTTTATTTATTTATTTATTCATATTTATTAAATTTTTATTTGTTTTCCTTCATTTAAAAATTCTACAAGTATTTATTTATAAAATCAGACGTTTTAAGTTACGGAATAATAAACTATGATCTTTGACAGCTCTCCTGAACTTTAGCCCCAGTCTAATAAAATTAAATAAGCAGTGACAATGACGGATATATGTAAATTCTCAGTGTCCTATCCTAGTCTTTTTCACTTGTTCTTTTTAAATTGTTTTTTCTTTGTTTCTTCATCTGCTGGCTTTACAGATGCATGTCTTAGCATCACTTATATATTTTATATTCTACACAGGACCGAATTTTTGGATTGACAAATATGGCCATGTGTGTGTGTGTATATATATATGTATATATATATATATATAAGACTTTGAATGCAAAACGCGATAAACACCATTTTTAAAAACACAAAACTGTCCCTACAAACAGTGTTGCATTTCAACACTCAACGATACCCCAAAACAATGTGTTACATAATATGATAGCGAAATAATTTATTTTTGATTTCAATTAAAATCAGCTTTCATTCAAAGTCTAAATTTAATATATTCGTGTTTTTATTGTTTAAGGTCTCAATTTAAACGAATTGGATTTATCGCGTTTTGCGTTCGAACTCTTCATTAGTAATATGTAAAGAAGGCTGAGGGCAATGCAGAGTGTCGGATAGGTTGTAAGCTGGAAGGAACAAAAATAATATTTATTATTTTTGTTCCTTCCAGCTTACAACCTATCCGGCACTCTGCATTGCTCTCAGTCTTCTTTACATATTACTACTATTCCTAGCAATGCTTCAAGCAAACTACCATTATCTCTCTATATATATTTATTTGGGCAATTTTATATTAGATCCTATTGTGATAAAAAGATGCTCGATATTGTAGATATGGCATTATTATAGTAAATATTAAAATGGTGAAAAAAATCAAATTTGATAATTTACAAATTTATTAAATAAATCAAGCGTTCAAGCAAGGAATATAAATATTATATTCCTTGCTTGAACACTTGATGATTTAATAAATTTTGTAAATTAAAAAAATTTTTTTTTCAATATTTACTATATATATATATATATATATATATATATATATATATCTTCTTATTCATCTGGTTTTGGTATTTAAGGTGCTGCAAGTGTCTCAGACTATGGGGTGGACAACATCAGGCAACGTCTTACATCTGCTCTCCATGCAGTGTGATCCAAAGGGTTGCGTATCAGTCAGGTTGTATGCAGTCATATTGCCTTCTTACGCACTCAAACTGGGTCTTTCTTCTGTCTACCACGCTCCCTAGTGCATAGGATATCCAGGCATGTTATGGAGTTTATGCAAGAGGTTGCACTCTGTACATGGGCGAACCACCTGAGACGCCAAGCGCGTAAAATATCCATCAATACAAAGTTTTTGATGAAGCACAGTCGCAACTGCACATACACCTGATTATGGCACAGTTATTTTTTTTTTTAACATAGTTCCCGTCAAACAAGGCAAGTTGCCATTTGACGTAAGGGGCTACTGAGAATTAGAGTGAAAGTTTTTGGGGGTCATCCTAAATTGGGAGCTGTGCAGCGAGATACTTGTTCACATTTCTGCAGGTTAGTACAGTTGGGGAAACAGGGTGCAGGGAGGGAGTTCCAAAGGCTGACAGCTCGAGAAAAGAAGCTATTGGAGTTGGGACCTCCACAGTGATTGGATGGGATTTAACTGATTGTCAGGTTGGTCGAGTGTATTTACGTCGAAAGGAAACTAGCGCAGCAAGTTCATTGTAGCACATTCCATTGAAACAAGCACAAAGATGCAACATTGCGGCGATGGGACAGGGGCTAGAGCTTGGTGGATAGTAAGAGGCCTATTAGATTAGCGACTGTTTTTTGGACCTTGTCTAAGAGGGAGAGACTGGTGGATGATGCACCAGCCCAGATGTGACAAGAATACTTCATGCATGGGCAGATGGTGGCTTTGTAGAGATACTGGTGTGAGAAGTTTTCTAGCACGATAGAGGGAGCCCACTTTCTTTGCACCAAAGCCGTTGTTTGGGGCCAATGTCTCACTGACGTGCAAGATGTCAGAACGAACACCGGCTGAAAAGACTTTACGAACTGTGAAGGAACTGTGCATAGATGTAAGGATTGGCAGCAGCTTCCTGAACCTTCTGCAAATAACACAATAGTAAACAGTGATAGCACATTTGCAACCACCACAAGCATTCAATATGCCGCCCAAGGTGGCGATACATGTTTTTCATATCAGCCCTTGTATGGAGTACTGTTGTTTTATTTGAGCTGGTGAATCTCTGTCCCATTTGAGGGTTTTTGATAAGGTTCAGAAACGTATCTGTAATTTGATTGGTCCCCACCCTTTCTTCTCTGCATCCTCTCTCTCACAGACATGATGTTGCTAGTCTCAGCTTTTTCTATAAATACTATTATGGCATGTGTTCTTCAGAATTAACTGATGTATTCCCTGCTTCTTTTGTTCCAGCTTGTTGGTCTAGTGGTCTTCACCAATTTGCTGTTTTGATACCTCATTGTAATAAAGCTTCCTATTCCAGTAGCTTCTTTCCAAGAACTGCAGACTTGTGGAACTCTCTTCCCGCTGACTGTTTTCCTCCTTCCTCTAGCCTTGGTCTTTTCGTGACTACGGTCAATAGGTATCGCCTGTCTTTGCGATAATCATCTTAGCCCTTACATCAAGTGGCTTCATGCCTTTTCTGGGACGATTACTATTAAAAAAACAAACAAACAAGATTCCTTTGCAATGAAAATAAGAGAAAAGTTTTAAACAATATTTCATTCTTTTTGACTTTTAAATGTTCCTCCTTCCACCTCATTACTCTCACCCACTTCTTCCTCACACTACTTCCCCTACTTTTTGTTTATAATAATAATAATTTTCTTTCTCCCTTTCAATCTCATTAATAGCTCCTTTCCCTTTCAAGTGACAATGCTCCTACCTCCTCCTACTACTCAAATGACCCCCTCCTCTTTTTCCCTCCTTCTCTCTCTCAATTTTATAATAGCTACTCTTCCTGTCAATACTCCTACCCCCTCTTTCTCCTGCTCCAAATATTCCCCTTGTCCATTTTATCTCTTTCAATCACTTTAGTAGCTCCTCTTTGTTTTCTCTTGAGTAAAAACACTCCCACCCCCTCTTTGCTCAAAACATTCTCCTTATTATTCAACCATCACCACAACCACCACCACTATCACATTCTCTTTGTTATCTCTCTCTCTCACACACATTGTTCTACCACCACCACCACTATCATCAGTGCCGGATATATAAATTAGTATGATTCTAAGCTAAATAAAAATTGAAGATCATTAAAAAAAATGTTACCAAAAAAAGTTATGTAAAAATAAAAATTAAAAAAAAGAAAATTTCAAAAATTTGCAGAAAAAAAAGATAACCTCTACAAATTCTGGTACTCATCTTCCTCCTTCCTTCCCCATAACCAAGCAAAAATAATGGCACAAGGCCATGTTTATTGTTAGATCTCATGCTGTGTAAAGCTGTAGGTAGATTTAAAAAAAAAAGAAAGTTCTGTTCCCTCAGAGCTTTCCATTTTGTTGTGAATCAAGCATCAGTGAATCAAAGATTGATTCTTAATCCTCCTACCCCCCCCCTCACCTTGGATGCAAGGGAAGGAGGTGTTGCATGGGGTCTTCAAGCGCTTATATATCTACTAAACCTTGCACTGGCTACAACCATCCCATCACCTCATCTTCCATATTTTCTCACTGCCTAACAAACCAAGTCTTTCACGCACATGGTATATATATGTATATATATATGCAAACACTGTTAAAAATAACAGAATTCGTCTGTTTAATTATACCTTTTTTTATTTTTTCAATTTTTCTGATGGTCTTTTTTGTATTAAAATCAAAAAAATTAATAAATGTTCCATAGGTTTCACGAACGTTTTCGATTCTTCATCGAATCATCCTCATGTGTCAAAAAACAAATGAACAAAAAAGCTGGAGAAAGAAGAGAATTTTTTAAAAGACGGCGGAGAAATGTGCAGAGAACGTTTTTCGCATTGTTCCAGGAAGTCGTTGGTGGTTTAAATTCAGCACTGCTGGAATGGCATCACAGAACAACATCGCATTACGTTAAGCATTTTAAAATGTTACCACTGGTTGCATATGTGATGTTATTAATTTTTAGGTTGTTGTGTTTTTATGTAGATGTAGATAGCTTCCAGTATTTTTAATTTTATTAAACTGATTTCCGAATGTATAACATAATCTATGGAAGATTTATTCATATTTTTGATTTTAATATAAAAAAAGGTATAATTAAACAAACGAATTTTGTTATTTTTAACAATGTTTGCAGAAATGAGAAAATGCTGCCTAAATACACATATATATATATATATATAATATATATATATTGTATATATATATATATATATTGTATATATATATATATGTTCCTTTCTAATGGAAATTGTTTGTAATACCGATTTTTGTCAAAATGTTTTTTCCGTTATTTCTGAATTGTTTGCTCTTTAATTGTATCCTTATGTGTGGGTGCTTAAAGCAGGAATGGGCAACCTGTTTCGAGAATCGGTCTACATGAGATCAAACAATCTGCATCACTAAAAAAAAAAAAAAATCAAGGTAAATTTTCATCAGAAGTCGTATGGAAGACCATACATGTAACCATTTTGACTATGGAAGGCCATATATGTAAACATCTACTTGAGGAATAGGAAAAAGATTGATTTATCTCTACAATAAAAAGATCTTTTCTATAAAAAGAATGGAATGATATCACTGATACCAAAGTTATTGACACACAATAATAATATTACATATTACGGAAGTAAGAAGAATTCTGAATTTTATCTGTCATCACCAGCCAGTGCCTGGTCAGTGCAGATCACAACGAACGATATGTTTGTTGTATTTGCAGATTGGTGTAGCATAGCTGGGGTGTTCTTTGATCCCAGACTGTAACAAACTTTTCTGATCGATCTTCTGTCCGAAGTTCTGTTCTGTTGACACCTCGCAAATTGCTCTGTGGATATTTCGTCTCTCCGCTTCTTTTTCTCCTTTCCTTCTGGTAGCTGTAATAATGGGAGCATTTTAAAAACAACAAATAAGCCATTTTTTGCTTCTGGGGTTTATTTGTTTTTACCCAACAATATACAGCAATGAACATATAGATGGGCTGTAATTTACCGCCCTCACCTCCGTAGGGATGGTGGACCTCGAAAAAGATGCCTGCTCACTTTAACATCGAAAACTCAAAAGAAAGCAGAATTTATCTCACTTTTCTGCCACATACTTTCTCTCATGACATAATATCCTATGATGTAATCATAATTCTAGTCTGTTAATTTTAATGGAATTTTCCACTTACTAACTTTATGCTTACTCTAGCCTCGTTTGGAAAACTACCAGTTTCGACATCATTTGTACATGCCCGTTTCTAATATTGCTACACCGGTTCTCGGCTTGCCAGGCCACTAAGACGGCATTTTCCATGTACAGCATCTGGTATTCCTAAATGGTGACCCATCTATAAGTATAAAGTAACAACATCGAAATAGTCCAATAAGGACGTCTGCAGGAACTATGGCATCGCACCGAAGATGAGGGAATGGCGGATCAGATGGTTTGGACATGTGTTGAGGGCCAACAACGACACCATCACATAACTTACCTTTGCATTAGAAGTTGCCGGGAAGCAACCGAGATGAAGGCCGACGATGAAATGGGCAGACACCTTGCACAGTGATCTCTGTAAAACCGGCCTTAACCTGGACCAAGCCTGTGATCGTGTCAGGTGGAGACAAAAATCCATCGTTGCAGACCACACGTAGCTCTGTAGTAACACATAAGAAGAAGATAGAAGTAGTCCAGAACAAGTCGAAAAAGACAGCTGACAGTATACTTCTATTCCCCAGTCAAGAATAAATCCGGCTAACTTTTACGTAGATCTCTCGACATGTTTGTTAATGCTCCTATTTTGTTATCATGACTACATCACAACTAAAACAAAAAGAAAGACAAATTTCAAATACAAAAATTATAATTCATATTTCACGTATCAAAAATAAAATTGAATATTTTCATAATTTGTGGATCAAATTTTTATGAAAACTATTTTCATTAAATTACAAATAAATATTTAACAATCTGACGAATAATTTAATTTGTCATTTTTTAATTGAAATTTAAGTTTGATAAAAGATAAAATTTTACATCAAATTAAAATAAGATTTGTTTCTAATTTATTCATTTAATAAATTAAAAAAAAACGTAAAAACAATGAAGTCAATAAAATGTCATTTTCCTTGTGAAATTCAGTACGCCATTCAGAAAGTCACCACAAGCCCTGCATGTGGTCTACGCACACAGTTTGCCCATGACTGGTTTAAAGACACTAAACCTATTCGCCTGATTGTGAGGGATGGTGGGAGTACACGTGAACACAATAGTTCTCTCATTTCAGACTGGCCGATGTCAGCTGGAAATATGTTCCACGTTGTAACTACTATGGATGATATATTTCTCTCCCCCCCCCCCCCCCCCCCAACCAAAAAATCCTTTTTCTATTTTTACAACCGGTTTACAAAATGTACACTTCATTTATTCCGCAATCAGATGGAGCTCTCTCTTTTTTTTTTTAAATGCAATCCATTCCTTATCATCTTTTAAATATATATTCTAAATATATATATATATATATATATATATATATATATTATATATATAATATTTTACTGCAGTTTAATGGATCATCCAATCATCGGAAGTGAATTTATAAACTCCGGAACGTTCTCATACATTTGGATACAAATTCAAACGATGAAAGAATATCAAGCTCTTTGCGCGTGTATGGTTGACTGTTTTGATTCGGCTAAATTCCATATTTGAGAAGTTAATTTTCTTGTTATATAATGGAAGTGTCATGGTGGAGTGGTTACAGGCGCCGACTGTGAACTTAGCGAGCCATGTTCAAGTTCTGTCGAGGCACTGCATCACTTTCACTAATACAATTGGAGAAGGTATGAACTCATGTATCCTTCTTTCAGCTATAGATTAAATAATAAGGTAGACTAGACTCTCAATCAAATCTTGGGTGTGCAACTAGCCTAGGAGAAGGAAAACTCTGAAATAACACCAGTCTTTCTCTGCCCATCCCTGTTTCCAGTCATCCTGTACTACTTAAAAAAAACAAAAAAACTCAAGCAATGCCGGTTTAGGAACAGTGTGGTTGGGGATTGTGAAGACTGAAAGGAAGCCAACTAAATCTTATATACTAGATGAATACGCGTCCCAGGACGGGTAAAATTATTTCTCCAAACAGAACAGTTTTTTGCACCACTTTTATGTCCTCTTGCAAAGATTAAAATCAAGATATGATGATACTAAACCTTATGTCTAGAATCCTTATTTGAATTTTGATACAAATCCATTACATAGTTTTGATTCAAGAAGATGTCTCAAATTTAAGGCTTAAGCTAAAGGGGGTCTTAAGAAATTGAAATTCAAGGAATCTAGCTTAATTGATGACTATGGATCAAATTCAATACAAATCTGGAATGTTTGAATTTTCAATGGGAGGTTGTGTTGGCCCCCTTAAATCCCTTTAAAATACTCAACGAAACTGAAATTTGAGGAATATCTATTAATCAAAATCTAATACCTATTGCTAAAATATCACAAAAATCATAATTTATTTGAATTTTTAAGAAGGGATTCCACTACTTTTTGGCCCCTTTGCATGAAACTAAATTAAACAAAATATAGCCTACATTACAACCTCTTACACCTAGCAGTTGTGTTCCAAAATGATCGGTTAATTAGTTTAGGAGTGAATCCTGTACATACTAATATGTAAACGTACCTAACTTTATA
This sequence comes from Sepiola atlantica, assembly GCA_963556195.1. Lineage (NCBI taxonomy): Eukaryota > Metazoa > Mollusca > Cephalopoda > Sepiida > Sepiolidae > Sepiola > Sepiola atlantica. Next base: position 91,698,481 of record OY744538.1, on the reverse strand, counting down.
TAAATAGAGATATAATCAGTTGCAGCTACAGTGTGGAACGTATTTTTAGTTGACATGAATCAGTCTAAAATAAGAGATTTATTATGTTCACCATATGCCTCGTTTTCATTTTTATTTTTTGTTAATTTGTGTTTTCTTCATGAAATTCTGACTCCTGGTTGAGCTAGCCTTATCACGAAAAATGTATCAACCAACCAATGTTTTAAGAATGATTGTGAAATATGAGATCCTCTTAAAAAAAAATGAGACGTGTTAATAAATAAAAGACAAATATTTAAAACTATTGACAGCAATGTCCGAGGGGAGGGGGGGGGCTGCTTTATTGCCCTAATAGGTATTGGCACAGACAACGGAATCGGCAATTGCAAATTCAAATCTCACCTGAATTATTGTGGTCATTTATGTGCTGATACTGTTGGGAAAGGTATGAAACTCCCCCCCCCCCTCCATCCGACCTGTAGCTATGAGTACAATAGCAACTTGTATTCAACTGATTGTTTACAGTAAGTGTGATGTTTGAGAATTAAATCATCCCAAAAGGGTTGATATGTCGTTAAACAGACAAAAAACAGAAATAATTATAGGGAAAGTTCTTTAGAAGCATCTTTTAATTTAAATTTAAAAATTAGGCAAAATGCTGTTAGAAACCATGAATAAGATGCAAATATTTTTTATTAACAGTTGTCTCACATTAATAAAAGTTTTACCTTTTTTTTTTATAATTAGTAAAGTTCTGTTGTTATTGATGTATTTGCTTGATGTCAGGGGAATGGTGTGATGAAACAGCTTTTATTTATTATGATTTAATTATAATTATTTTATGATGATCAGATTACCTTTGACTTGGCAACAATCTCACATGGGAACATATGATAAAATACTCAAACACTTGTAGAAATTGCTGCTGCAAATCTTTTTAGTTTCACGAGTAAGTATAGATTTTTGGGGATCTTCTGCTTATAGCAGGATTTTATAGGGATTTTGTTCGTCTGTCATAATTTTTTATACGTAATAAATAGATTGCGAAATAATGGAGAATACTGCATTTAGCTAATCTAATATTCCAATCTAATCTAAATATGAATAAATGCAAATATTTCCTAAGTATATTAACATCAAAACCTTTCAGTCTTACTTAAATATAAGATACAGTATAGATAATATGCTCTAAACTCCATAAAATTCAAGGGAACTCCTATTCATCATTGGAGAAATTGACTTAAAAAAGACACAACTTTGACCCAGAGAAGTAAAGGATATGAAATGCCAAACTCTAAAAAACGAACCCATTTTTTTTCAAATGAAAAGAATAGCTGAAGAGAGCCAAGATGCTCAAAACACGTTATAAAATAAAATAAACAATTTAAAAAAAAGTTATAAAAAAAATAAAAATGTATAAATGTTGGTAGCCTCACTTCTTTTGATATACACTCTTCTCTTGTTGGAACCGCACTACTCCCTACTCTATACAACGAAAGAATGCCATCAACAAGTAAAAAATCCTTTGAAGAAAATCCTCAAACTCGAACAAAAATTTCTTGAGAAAGAATTACGGAAACTCAATGAAAAAGTGGGCATGGTGATACATCTTATATCTAGCCAACAGGACAAAGAACAAAATAACATTGGTAAGACAATTATACAACTATTTAAACCCCAGCACGAATTTATAGAAAACTGCAGGACATATATCCAGGATGAATCATCAAAAATGGAAAAACAAAGTCTCTAAACATGGGAAAGCCTCCTAAAACAAAGGAGAATGACTTTCTACCATGCAATCAAAAGCAGTGACACCGCATCCACATATAGAACATTTCTGGAGATGACGGAACAATTCATCCCAAACGAAAAATAACCCCACAGGACACGGAAGAACAAAAGAGAATTAAAAAAAACTATAAACATATCTAAACTACAAGCCCAAATCAACATACAAGAAGACAATAAAATACACTTCACAAAAAAAATATGCGGAAATCGATGACAAAATCTCAACTCAAATCAAAGAATTATGGCCGACGAAGACTAATCAATTCCTATCTGGGAATCCGAATGCAAAGAGGAGGAGTAAAAATCCAGGAATATTGTCAAAAGAAAAATAACTTTGCTAAGGAGCTTACCTGAGAAAAAAAAGACAAAACAAACGTCAAACATGAACCAAAATAACAACCCAGAACAAAATCCAACTGAAAACACCCACACACGACATTTACAAACCCAGAGGGGACACAAAACAGAGGTAAGAAGCAAAACATACACCACACACAAATATACATACACAACAGACTCAATTGCACACAAAGAAACAACCACAATATACCCACACCATACACCCACCCCTATCAACAAATTCAATCCAAATCCTTGTTAAATACACCCTCCGCAATTACATACGCACAACAAACACAACTACCTAAACACACCAAATAGCATATCAAACACTCATACGAATACAGCCCAACACAACGGTACAAACCAAAATACTTTCTTCCACACCAACCAATGGAATAAAAAATTTCCTCTCATACACCACACAAACAAACCACCACAAAATACCTTTACTTACAATACAAAATAGCCCGTACAAACATCACACACAACAAAACAGACCCTACAACAACCCCACACACCAATAGATGCAATGAAAATACTCAAAGCACTACCTATATCATCAAGCAAAGCCATCATACAACAATCCCTACCTACATAACCTTACGCAATAATACAAACCCCATAACCACTTCCAGCATCAACAAATTCTGCCAAGATACCCCAACCCGAAACAAGCAACCCATTCAAATATATCAAAATAAACCCTTATAATAACATACACGACACCAATTTTCCCAAAAAACAACATAATCATCTAAAACACACAAAATATATAGAAAGAAATCACCCTTTAAAAACTCCCCAAAACAACGAAAAAACAGCCCTCGTCATTTTTTAGAAACTCCTCCCCGAACAACATTCCCAGATTAGACAACAGAAAACCCGAAATCATCAATTTATCCACATTAACAAAGGAGGAAATAGAAATACTAAAATTGGGCCTCAAATTCTACCTAACTCCCAAAAGTAATATAACAAAACTGAAGAAAGACCTTAAAGAATTTGAACGTAAATTCCGAAACATTAAATAATAACGAAAACAAAACAGATGATTCATTAGTAAAAAAACAAATCAACATATTTCCCTAATAAACACAATAATACGAAAGAACTAAACACCTTCTTTGAAAACCTTTGGAACATCAACCCCCAGAGAAAAGTTAAACCTACCAGTAACCTAACATTTAAACAAAACCAAGCACTAAATAAAAACCGTAATAATAGTAACAATCATAAAAGAAGCAGACAAAGACAGTGCTGTAGTCATCATGGACAAAAATTATTCTAAATCAAAAATTATAGAGGCACTAGAAAACAAGGAGTACTTCGAACCAATTAGCACCAACATTGACAATAATACCATTTGAAAAATCGCAAAACTTTGCACAACATAAAATAAAATACTAACAAAGAGAGAAAAGGATTTCCTAACAACTTCTACGGACTACCTAAGATACACAAATCAAATGAGATAAGAAATGCCATGAACACACAGAAATCAGAATATATTAGTGTCCCGAATCCAAGTGACCTTACACTCATAGCAGGACCAACATGCCCAACAAGCAGAATTAGCAACTTAATTGACATCTTACTACAACCATTCACCGAACAAGTCAGGAGCTACATAAGAGACGACATACACTTTCTGAGCTCCTTAGCACAAACACCGGGACAATGTTAGTTACATTTGACGTTAGCAGCTTATATAACAACATACCCCATGACTTAGGTAAACAGGCAATATCATACTAGATTGACAAAAATCCACAAATATTACACTCAAGATTCACCAAACAATTCATCATCGACAGCATCGATAACTCATTTGAATTCAATGACGAAAACTACATCCATACCCTAGGTACAGCAATGGGAACTAAAATGGCACCAACATATGCTACCCTAACACTGGCTTACCTAGAGGAGATCTTGTATGAAAAGATAGAACAAATATATGGACAAAATATTCAAACTCTTTTCATAAAATCTTGGAAAAGATACCTAGATGATTGTTTTATCCTTTGGGAACCTACATGAGGGAACATAAATGAATTACATAATATACTCCAAAACCCACACCCCAAAATTAAATTCACCCTAGAACATAGACACACAGAACTACCCTTCCTAGATATACTAGTTAAAATTAAAAACAATCATATTATCAGACATCTATCACAAACCTACAGACACTATATCTCCATTTTAAAAGCCATCACCCCCAAAATCTGCCTGAAATCTATACCCTATTCCCAGAATCTGCACTATAGTCAGACAATTTGAAGGTGTTTGTCACTGACTAGAGGAACCTTAACGAGAAGAGGATACCCCTCACAACTAATACACAAAGGTATAGAACTAGCAGAAAATACAACTACAAAGAACTCAAAACCCTAAAAAAAAAAAAAACAAAGAACAGATACTAGCATACGTCTCTACACACAGCAAAAACAATCCAAAACTATTCACAGAGATAGCAAGAAACTTAGCCCCACTCAACCAAAACGATAAATTAAGCAACATACTAAAAACAGCGAAAATAATAAAAAGCAAACGCAAAAAAAAAAAAATACCACAAACACACTTTAACCGCATCCAAACTCAATCAACACATAATACAAAAGGTCACAAAATGCAACAAAGGAAGATGTGGAATTTGTGACATAATAATAGAGGGAAACCCAACACAAACATTCAAAATAAAAAAGATTTAAACCGCAAAAATGTTGTCTACAGGTAAACTTTGGTATCTCGAACACCAATGTCTCGAATACAACGCAAATCTCAAAGTCAGTTGGCGGTCCCGACCGTTTATTTTTCAAACTTCGATTTCTCGAACCCTCGGATATCTCGAAGTTTATTTTCAGTCCCATCAAGTTCGAGATATAGAAGTTTACCTGTATATACTAGAATGCTCAACAACATGCAACAAATCCTATATAAAAATCACAAAAAACAAATTTGTTTCACAGCATATACACTCATGCAGCAGAGGTAAATTCAAGATCATGCCTATCTTTCAAACTCAAGATTATTCCTATCTTCTTACACAACTTTATATCTAAATTCACCCCAGCATTGAACAGATCGTAACACAACTCACACAACATACAGATCACACACATCTACATACATATAAAAACCAGTGTGGGTACATGTATGTAGGTGTGTGTATAGACGCATTCACATACATAGAACAGATACATAACACACGTATATGTGTGTACATGTATATATATATATATATATACTTACATCCATTTTTATATGAATGTATGTGTGTGTGTGTGTATATAAACAAAAACATATGTGCGCACACACCTGAGTACATAAACCAGAACTAATGCACTTACTTAAATACACATACACTCCACACACACACGCAGACACATGGAAGACGGAGACCATAAAAAATAGACAACGTTCATAAATTTCAAGGGCACTCCTATTCTTCATCGGAGAAATTGACTAAAATGAACTCAAACAACACACCCGAAGATGACTCGCAGAGATAAAGGTCAGAAACACACACGCATGCTTAAAAAAGACACAGCTTTAACCCAGAGAAGTAAAGGATATGAACACACACACGTGCACAATCCATTGAAGTACTTAAAAAAAAAAAGCCACAAGGAAAACGGACCATCTTAAATAGATTTTTTTTTTCTTTTTACCGCTAAGTCACAAAATCTTACAATTAAAAAAAAAAATGATTTTTGGGATGAGGTGTTGCATCATTATTTGCATTGTATTTCTTTGGACTATTGTCCTTCTCATCAACATCAATATTTATAAGAAATTGTGTTTTGAAGTCAAACAACGCATATATTTTGTTTTAAATAAATATTTATTTATTTAAATTCAACTAAGTTACGACTTAATAAGTCATCGTCAGGAATAGTAACATTTTTTTTCCTTTATCTTTGTTTTCGTGACATGATATCACTAGAAAATCTGTGTTGCCTGGCAACAGTGAAGTTTTTGTTTTTTTTAATGTCTTTGCCATGAGGGGGGGGGGGGCGTAAATGTATTAGAAGTTGGTCCTCGTTTTGAAAGCGTTGGGTATTATGGATAAGAAATTGTGTTTTGAAGTCTAACAACGCATATATTTTGTTTTAAATAAATATTATTCAACTAATATTCGACTTAATAAGTCATTATCAAGAATAGTAATATTTATATTAATTTCGATCGATTTGCACTCCAACCTTCTTCAGGTGTATTTATGTTGTTGATTATTTATTATGTTTTCTCTGTATTTAAATCTGATGATTTTAATCATCAGATAATCAACACCAATCACATTTAAATACAGGAAAACATGTTTTCCCCGTATTTGATTCTCAAGAAGGCTGATGGTTTATCCGTAGCATAGTATCAGGTGTTCTTCGATCCAGACCGCAACAAAACATTTCTGGTTATCGTTCTGTCTAGAGTCCTGTTCTGTCAACATGTTGCAAATTGCTCTGTGAATATTTCGTCTCTCAGCATCTTTTTCTTTCTTTCTGGTAACTGTAATAATAGGAAGGAATAATAAAAAAAGCAACAAACAACGCCATTATTTTCTTCTGGGTTTAGGTTTCACTTTTTAAAACAATGTACATCTAAATGAGCTGTAATTTCCCAACCCCCCCTCGTCGGGGTGGTGGACCCTGAAAAAGACTTCTGCTCATTTTTACATTGTAAATCCAAAAATGCAGAATCGATCTGACTTCTCTGCCACATACTTCCTCCCATGACGTAATATCCTGCAACATAATGGAATTTTCCACTATTTTAATCCTTATGTTTACTCTAGCCTTATATGAAAAACTACCGTTTTTAACATTAGTTTGACACACCTGCCTCTAATCTTTCTATACATCGGCCGAAACATCATAAATATCAACGATGAGGAAAAAAAAATTTTAATTAAAATAAAAGTTTGAGTTTTTTTTCTTTCTTTTTTTGCATCTGCTTTATTTTACAAATAATTGTTTCCTATTTTAATTTTTTGGGGGAAACAAAATCTGCTGTCAAAAGTTCTAAATAAATTTGCTTTTATTTTTTCACAAAACTACAAATGTCTCTCTGACTCTCTGACTGAGTGACATCCATGACCAAATCTTGACTGTGATCTCTCGGTTACTTTAATGATTGTCTAATTAATTTATATTTCATCATCAGTGCTGTGACACTTTTTTAGCATCATTTCACTTTTAACTTCAGCAATAAACAAATTGTAAAAAAGAATCGACTTTTTTGTTATTTGTCGTATTTTTAATTAACAAACTTTTCTTTTTTATGTTTAATAAGTATTTGTTTATATATTGTAATAACATCAGATCAACTCATATTGTTTAACCTCAGACCCGGCAAAGACGACTTGTCTTCACCCAATTTGTCTTTTTCAGAATGAGCCGAGTAAACTCGTGCAAAACATAACACATAAATTTATACATCAATTTTCAGCATTGCGAGAAGTTGAGTTGTGGATTAGGGTACGAAATGGCTTGTTTCGTTTAATCTTGTTAAAACTCAGCTTGTGTCTTTCAATCGTAGGCGTGTCTCTTTTCTTCCTGAGATTCTCATGGATGGCTCAGCTCTTGAGGAGAAATCGACTCTGAAACTTCTTGGTCTTTCTTTCTTATCTATTAGATAAAGATAGAGGAGAGACAGATGGGAGAAAGATGAAAAAGATAAAGAGAGAGGAGAGAAAAGTGAAGATAGAGAGAGGTGAGAAAGATATAAAAGGAGATGAAGAGAGGAGATGAAGATGAGAAAGATAAAGGAGAGAAAGATGAAGATAGAGGAGACAAGGATGAAGATAGATGAGAGAAAGATAAAGAGAGAGGAGACAAGGATGAGAAGATAAAGATAGAGGGGATGAAGGAAGAAAGAAAGACGAAGAGAAACGAGAGCAAGATAAATATAGAGGAGAGAAGAGAGAAAATTGAAGAAGGGGAGAAAGATGAAGAGAGATGAAATAAAGATGAGAGAGTAGAGAAAGATGAAGACAGAGAAAGATGAAAATAGAGGAGAGAAAGATGAAAATAAGAGATAAGAAGGATGGAGAGACAGATAAAGAGAGAAAGATGAAAATAATGATGAAAAAGACGAGAGAAAGATGAAGATAAAAAAGAGAAAGATGAAGAAGGACAGAAGCATGAAGAGATATGAATATAGAGAGAAAGATGAGAGAGGAAATGAAGGTTGAATCAGGAGAGAAAGATAAAGAAAGAGAAGAGAAAGCTGAAGATAGGAGATAAAAATATAGAGAGAGGTTAGAAAGTTGAAGAAGTAGAGGAAGATAAAGAGAGAGAAGATGAAGATAGAGGAGAGAAAGATGAGAAGAGAAAGATCGATAGGGGAGAGAAAGATAAACATAAATGGGAGAATGAGGAGAGGAATATGTAGATAGAGGAGAGAAAGATGAAAAAGGAAAGAAAGATTTAAAATAGAGAGGATAGAAAGATAGAGAAAAGAAAGATGAAGATAGAAGAGTGAAAGATGAAGAAGGAGAGAAGGATAAAGATCTAGAGGAGAGAAAGATGAAGATAGAGGAGATATAGACAGAGGAGAGAAAAATGAAGAAGGACAGAAAGATGAAGAGAGAGGAGAGAAAGATAAAGATACAACATAGTAAGATAAAGATAAAGAAGATGAAGAAAGAAGAAAGATGGAGAGAAGAAAAAGATTATGAAAGAAAGATGAAGAGAGATGAACAAAGATAAAGGAAAGAAAGATGAAGAAGCAGAGAAAGATAAAAAGAGAGAAAAAAATGAAGGAGAGAAAGATGAAGAGAGAGGAGATAAAGATAGAGGAGAAAGATGAAGAAGGAGAGAAAGATGAAGAGATAAGGATAGAGGAGAGAAAGATGAAGAATGAGAGAAATATAAAATGAGAGGAGAGAAAGATGAAAAAGGAGAGACAAGTTAGGCGAGAGAGAGGGGGCATCAGTTTAAGTAAAAAGTAATTTCAACCTGAATAATTTAGGTGACTTATATAGTAATTAACGGGTATTTGAAACGATCTGAATTAACATTAAGTTCGGGGATTCTTACAAAAATTCTGTTCAAAAATATTTTCAAAACAACTTATTGCATAAAAACTGTTTGTTCCTGTCATAATCAGGTGGATGTGCAGCTTCAAACTGAAAGGAATGATCACTTCAACTCTGCTTCTTTAGAAACTTGATATTGGTGGGATACTTTACTTGCTCGTTGTCTCAGGTGGTTCAGCCATGTACAGCGTGCCATATTTTGCATCAACTCCATAACACGTCTTGATATCCTAGGGAGCATAGTAGATGAAAGGAGACCTGATTCGTGTGTGTAAGAAATTATATGACTGCTGCAACCTGACTGATGAATCGTACTGCATGGCGAGCAGGCATGAGTTGTTGCCTGGTGTTGCCTCTTTCGGAGTCTGGGACACACGCAACACCATTAATACACCAGATGAAGAAAGTTGGTTAATGTGTTTTTTTTCCATTCAATTACACGTATCTGTCAATAGAAACGTTTTATGTGATAATAATTTGTTTTGTAATTATGCCAAGCATTAACCCTTACCCCAACCCCAACCCTTAAGTGGCTCTTGGTCTTGATAAGTTGTGACCCCAATAGTAACAAATTGAAAAAAATAAATAAAAACGAAGCATTTTTTGTAGGATTCCTCCCAAGTTAATGTAAACTCTTCTCAACCTAGGTTCAAAGTGTAGTATCTGTCTTGTTCTCATAGAAGAAATGTGTTTTAACCAAAACATTTTTGAAAAGTTTTGTCCCCAAATCCGGAGTGCCCAGTGCCCCTTTTGGGGTTTGATTCTCTCCATTAAAAACTAATGAACTACCTCATTATGATTTAATTACTTTGTTATGTAAGAGTTTTTGAATGAGTTCACCAATTAATTACCTGATTATAAATGAGTTTACCAATTAATTACCTTGCTATGATTGATTTTACCAATTAACTACTAGGTTATGAATGTGTTTACCAATGAATTACCCGGTTCTGAATGAATTAGCTGACTATGAATAAGGTTAGAAACGAATTACATATTTATGAATGAATTTACCAATGAACTACTTGGTTATTAATAAGTTTACCAATGAATTACCTGGTAATGAATTAATTTATCAATGAATTACCTCCCACTACAAGTCATTCATTTTTCTAAGTAAAACATGAAATTTTATAAAAAAGAATGTACCAGACAATATTTTTGAAAAAGAATTTATATCAGAATCAGAAATGATATCGGAATTGAGACGTTTTATTTGCATAAGCCTCATTTTGTCGCTATTTCGTCAAAACTTCGACATGAAATTACTTTTCATTTACCTGATTATTTTCCATAATTTTTAAATACATAACAAGTTTTTGTGTTGTTTCAATTTCATAATCAATTATAAAACAAAGGTGCATAGAATTCATTGTTTGAAATAATAATGATAATAATAATAATTAATGATAATAGTAATAAATAATAATGATAGTAATAAATAATAATAATAGTAATAAATAATAATGATAATAATAATTAATAATAATAGTAATAATAATAATATTAATAATAATTGATAATAATAATAATAATTGATAATAATGATAGTAATAATAATAATTAACAATAATAATGCTAATAATAATAATGATGAAAATAATAGTAATAATAATAATAATAAATAAATAACAATTATTATTGTTGTTGTTGTATTTTAGCAGAAATGAACAAAACAATCTGTATCGAATAATAATAAACAACAAATGCCGGATCTCGGGTGATGGAAACACAATTTCAATGTGAAAAGTACATAAGTAGTTTTTTTGATCTTCCTAATTTTTTTAATGGTTTTGTTATTGTTCGTCATTCGTTTTCATGAATGACCAGGCGATCAACATAATTTTTCATTTCAATCAATAACAAATGTAGCAATATTATTTCTCATTTGTTTCGATCAATAACTTCGAGTTTTTTCAGGGATTTCTAGTGCACTTTATCAACTTTCTGTGAAATCAAAAACAATGTGTAATAAAAAGTAATGTCATAAGTTATCTCCCTTGTCGTATATTATCTTCTTTAAATAAGAACTATCCTGTCTATAGATAGTTATTTATGTTTGTACAAAAGCCAGGTGTGTGACTGTAAACAAACATAAGTTAAAGTCTTCTCCATTTCATATTTTTTCATTTACCCATAAATAAAGATGTTTTCATTCCACAATCTGGTTCACAAAGACTTCACAAATACAAAATATATCCGTGAAAGCATAAACTGCAAGCAAAGAACAGTTCAAACCCTACAAAGATCAAATAAACGTTCCAATTCAAAATTAAAATGCATTCTCATCTCTCTAAAGAAAAAAAGAATTTCTTTGAAATACTATTGATTAAACACACAAATTTCAGATTATAAAAAAAAAAACACCTTTTTTTTTTAGCAGGTAGGTGATGAGCACAACGGGGACAGTAAACACGGCCCACAAAAAGCCAAACTTCTTTTAGAGTTTTGTTGAAATATTGAGAAGAAAAACTCAACTCAAGCAAGCAACCTCTCCAAACTGGTAGTAAATGTTTCACATGTGACTTGAACAATCATTCACATGTAACTTGAACAATCATTCACATGGGATTTGAACAATCATTCACAAGGGACTTGAACAATTACTCACACGGGACTTGAACAATTACTCACTACAAAAGAACTTTCCCACGAACATCAATCTGAACAGCATTAGGCTCAAAAGCTGAATGGCAAAAAAAGTGAATTATGTATTGAACTCGATTTGCTGCGGCCTGGGGTGTTTGCATACCACTGATACCCTAAACCCAATTCTGCAAAACCTAACTTCCCTTGCTGTCTCAGACGTTCAGAATCGCCAGTGTCCCCCTTTCCACCACTGAGACAGCACACAAGTTGTCTGTACTTCGACTAGCATGAGCGTACTTGGGGCAGTATTTGAATCATTATGTACCAGGCCCCAGCAAAATATTCCCCCCGTTTTTCCACCCGTGTTTTTTTGCAGGGCTGTTCATCTTCACGTCCACCAAGAAGACTGATATTTCATATTAGTTGCACGAGTTCTATCAACAATCTGTGTCACCAAACTTTTGCTTCCCTTATTCTGTCCTCACATTCCATGAGCAATGTTTCTTACAAAGGGGGAAGAATTACTGTTTTTTGGGTTGGAATTTATCCATCTAACATCGTTGGCAAGTTTTTGAACTTGAAGTAGTATTTTTTCTTTAGCTCTTTACATCGGGTAGCTTTGTGCCTTGTCTGAAGCGATTTCCATAAAAGAAAAACAGAAGAAAAAAATATATATGCCTGAGCACGTGAACTGCAAAGAACAGTCTAAACCTGACAGATTAAATAAATGTTCCAGTTCAAAATTTCAGGCAGACGTATACAACGTATTCTCATCCATGTCAAGAAAAGATTTTAATTTCAAATTATAAAAAAAAACAATTTTTTTTAAATGATTTGTTCTGCAAGGAGATTAATTTTTTTCTACGCAAATTTAATGTAAAATGATGGTGACCAATTGATTTTTCAACAAAAACTTTTTTTATAAATGCTTTTTCAGAAAAAAAAGTAGAGGAAGATCGTTTTAGATAAACCTTATACAGCAAATTGAACCCCTCTCATAAATTCTAACTAAGTTTTTTTTCAGAATCTCTTTTTTATAATCTGATGATCTGGTGTTTAATCAAAAGTAATCTGAATTTTTTTTTTTTTTTCAAAAGTTAAAAAAAAACAAGACGGAGAGGTGGAGTTGGGAAGGGGGATGTTGAATTCCTTGGCCAAAAGATTTACCAAGTATGAAGAAAACTTGAAGTTATAAATGACTGAAAAATTATGGCAATAAAAAAGTGAGGATGCTGGTCATTCTGAAAAAATGTAAATTATAATCTGTTGTCAGAAAAAGACAATTTCAAGTTATGAAGTTCATTGGATCCAACACAAGTTCATTGGATCCAACACAAGTTCAGTGTCTCTTTTAAAAGAGTGGCCCATATAAAGAATAAGGACCCCGGAAATTGAAAAGATGAAAAGAGACGAAATTCGGTCTACACCGGTTGACCATACCGTTTTTTTGGTAAACAAACGAATAATAACGCTGTGTTTTTTGTGTTTTCGTCAAAAACTCGCTTTTTAATACAGGGAAAGAATTATTTTAAGAAATATTTATTAAATATTTATTTTTAATGTAGGATGCATTTTTTATTTACTAAACTTTTTTTAATAATCAAACGAAACATTGCAGAATTCTCGTTTAAAATGTTTTTGTGTCACTATTTACTTGCCTCCCCATGAGGGCAGAATGCATAATAAAATAAAAAATCGTATAGTATGTGTCTTTTTCTTTTTTTACAATACGTTTTAATAAACATAGAAGATTCTATTTTTCGTGTTGTGTATTTAAGAAAAATAAATAAATATTTAATATACCCCTCTTTTCTTAAAATACACAACACGAAAAATAGAATCTTCTGTGTTTATTAAAACGTATTGTAAAAAAAAGACGCACCCTATAAGATTTTTTATTTTATCATGCATTATTCTTTATATGGTCCAAAAGAGTTCATGTCATTTTTTACAGAATTCTTTCTTGTTTAGTTTTATGCATAAGAAAATAATAACATGCGCATACACTGGCAATGTTTGTTATGTGATACTGTGTTCATGTACGTCAACTTTTAAATTTGGTATTAAGCTGAATGAAAACAGCAGACTTTGCACATATAAAGGGTTCAATATGTTTTCAAACAGCTTTATAACAATAATAAATAATAAATGTGGTTTATCATATATATATATATATTCTCTTTTTGTTTCATTTTACTTCAGTTGAAGTTCTCAGAAATCAAGGGCCTCTATCTGGGGCTAACACGCTAACACTTGATCTCTATATATGAGATACATAGATATTCGAATATTCTATTAAAGTTCTCTTTTATCTCTCAAATGTTGAGTTAGTAAAGAAGTTAGGAACATTAATCCCCCCCCCCCAATCGACCAATTGATTATATTATAGTATATCTTTCTTTTGGGCTTGGTCTAACCGGATTCCAGGACAAGAATTCATCTAGTCTGGTGGAGTATCCAGCTAAGTTACTTGAGATAACATTACTTGGAGAAGGTGCCCTCGTATGAGCCAATGTCGAGTAGATCTTATTTGGGCCTCGAATACTTTTGAATATTTGGTCAGAGTTAACTTGTAGGGTGAAGTATCCTCATGTCAGGTTGCCCTGGCAAACCATTGTACAGAGAGACCGAAAGTACAGACTATATTTTTTGTTTATGGGTTGTGAAACGGTCGTAAGACGGAAAAAATATAAGCATTCGCCGAAATAAAAACTAAAAACTTATGATTGTGGACTGACGTTTTTTCTTGATCATTGGAATGAAACCAATCAATATATATATATACATATAATTCCTGCAATTTTTTCTTCGTAGGAGTTAAGCCAGTGAATCCTAACTGTGTTTATAAAATAGTGCTTTCTATATATTTAGTATAAATTTTTATTTATACACACATTTTTGCCTGTTCGTATAAATAAAAATTTATACTATGTATATATGTGTGTGTGTGTGGGTGCATGTATATACATATATATAATTATGTGGGAGGTACAAAACTTTAAAAATGCTTTAAGAAAGGACCAATGTTTATTCCAAATAAAATAAATTTTGCCAATAAGGGCAAATATGAAGAGAAGAAAAAAATATGATGCAACAAAAACAGCAGATGGGTTCTCAATCTTCATCAGTCAAAGATAAAAATCAAGGAATTGACTGAAATAAACAAATTAGAAAATAAAAAGTAAAAATTTAATAAAGACAAAAAGATTGAATGTATAATAATAACAACGTAAAAAAGAAATGACAGAAAACAAAAAAATCCATTCAAATTTTTTTTCTTACTTTAGTGAGGAATACTTAATAAAGATTAAAGGGAAACTACATTAAGTCCAAGCAATTACTCCCTTTGTTTACAGAGGGAAGATCGCAAAGACTTGATGTTAATAGTCTCAGCAAGCTGCAGATGGTATAATGAATGAAATCTGCTGAAGCAGTAAAATGAATAGAACGAGAACTGGTCAGCTCTTTGAATGTGTTGTGACAAACTTACGCCACTTGTACCCCTCAACGTAAATACTCGTGACCAACCTGACTAGTAGTAAAAATCCCCCCCCCCTTCACTATATAGATCCCCAGATGCTAGAAAACTTTCTACTCTAATAGCTTCTTTTCTTAGACCACTTGCTTTTGGAATCCCCCCTCCTGCTCCCCTGACATGCAGAAATTTTAATGTAATGTGAACTAACATCTTGCTGCACAACTCCCCACTTAGGATGCCCTCTATAAATCTGGCCCCTAATCACAGTAGCCCCTTACATCTCAGTGGCAATATCCCTTGTTTGGGGTGAATTAAACTAAAAAAAAAAATTTTACTTTCATTGGTCCTTTCTCGTAACGGTTGCCCCATAGCATAAAGCATTCTTTTTGTAAAATAATTGAGCTTTCTAGGCAGTCAGTAGTGCGAATTTAAACAAACATAAGCGCTATAATTTTACTTACTTTTGTAGTGAGCGAAATAGCGTAAGAGTAAGAATTTCCGACTGTTGATGAAACAAGCAGGATTTGAATCTCAGCTTGAAACACTCGCCCTGTCTAATCACACTGAACAGCCGTGATACGGTAAAACAGCTGTCCATGGTTGACTATATATAATTCACCCACAGATACCAACATTACACCGCGATTCATTCCCCTAACAGACAACAATAAGGTGGTGCTTCTGTTCTAGTTTAGTTATATATATATATTAGAAATAAAACCAATCAATAAATAAAATGAGGTTTGCAGTGTTTGTGAATATAGTGCTCAATATCAATGTGATAGAGTTTAATAATGATCATTATGTAAAAATATATGTAAAAGCCTAAAACGATGTTATTTAAAAAAAAAGAAAAAAAAAGAAAAGGAGAGAAAAATCAATTTGTATTATTTGAATTACTATTCTCATCTTGAATGTTATTCTCACAACGTTTCAGTCGATGTAACCTCTGACCTTCTTCAGGTGTGTCTTGTCAAACTCGGGAATCTTTATGTCGACCTCGGAAATCTGTACGGAATTTCAAACAAAACCCTTTATTTTTAATCCTCGGGATAGCTTGTTCTCGTTCCACCAGCCATGACTGGGTAGTGGTCTTAAGTATTGTATTCTTCATATCGCCCGTACTGAGGATTGAAGACTATCACTTAGAACTGATTATTACTTAGCACTTTTATCCATTGCGCTACGGGTCCCCTTTTAATAAAGGTTTCCGTTCAAAATTCCGTACAGATTCCAGAGTTTAACAAGATGCACCCAGAGAAGTTCAGAGGTTGCATCGACCAGAACGTTGTGAGAATGAAGATTTTTTTCATATCGGAGATAGGTTTACAAATGAATAGAGAAAGATAATTCACAGGCGGTAATAAAACAAAAGAAAGAAAAAGAGCAGAGTAAAAAGGGGGAAAAGGCTGTGTACGCAGGGTAGAATTGATTACATGTTTCTTTTTTATATAACTGTCTTAAATTTTGAAGTTATTGGTGAGAACGTTTCCGTGAAAATGGGTAGGTTTAAGCAGTGTTTATATTTTTACCTCTTTCTCTCCCTTCTCTTTCCTTTTCTATCCACTGTCAATTATCTTTCCTTATTCATTTGTAATATCTCTGATGTAAAAACATCTTTTTTTTCTCTGGGCTTTTGCATATCTGAAGAAGTATATAAAATTAGTTATTACAAACCAGCTTAGAGTTTAATGTGCAAAAACGGGTAAACATAATGAAATTTCCTTCAATTTCATTTTGTGATAACTCATTTATTTGGGTTACTTTGAAATCTGGCAGACCAGAAGAGTACCCGACTCATAAAGTCAGTAGGAAACGGTATTCGGTCAGATTTAGTTCCTGTTTTGGGTCACTTACTCTTCTGGTTTGCCAATTTTTGAACTAATTTTTATTTATTAAAATGTTAGGTGAAAGTACAGAATAGTTAACAAAGCCCCTGCCCTCTCCATGTTAAGAATGGTTTTCTAAATAATCTTCTGCAGTTTACGGACCGTGGTGAAATAATGACGTTATTATTTAGAAAGCCATTCTTAACATTGGGAGGAGGCTTTGTGACCTTATTCTGTATATATACCTAACAATTTAATAAATAAATTTTATAAATTTGCGAAACTCGACGGAAGTTGTATTACGGATGAAGTTTAATATCAGGAACTAAATCTGACGGAACACCATTTGCTGCTGACTTTGAGTCGGGTACTCTTCTGGTTTAATTTTTTCTCTTTATAAATGTACAATTCTTTCTCTTATGTAATTAATAGTTTTACAGATTACTTCAAGTTAGGTTACTATTTTCAGTGATGAGCGATTTATTGTTTAATGTTGGTGTTTTTCAACTTAATGAGCATGATATTGTGTGTCTCTATGCAAATAAAAACAGTCCCATCTTAAAGAAAAAGTGTCATTCCTCAATATGGTGGGATTTTAAGTTGTATTTCAAAAAAAAATTCAAGTTGAAAATTTTAGTGAATAAAATTTTGGCCCTATTATCAAATTATGTTTCTGCCCATTTTACATGGTTTAAATCTGAGTTATTTTTTATTGAGTTACGATAAAAAAAAATCAACATTGATCTCTGCATTATGAAGCATATTACAAAGATTCAGTGTGTTAGCTGTTTAAATGAATGTTTAAATGAACAATCAAAATTGCGCTTCTGTGTCATTTTTTGTTTTTTTTAGAGGTAATGGGATTTTGCCCAATATTTAAGCTGACTTGATCTAATAATTATTGCTTCCATTATGATTAATTTTTATTTATCACAAGATGACATTACATTTGTAAGGATTTTTCATTTGTTCAAAGTCTGCTTTTTTAGTTATACACTGCAAAATTTGTCTTCTGGCCCAATGCTCACAGGGTGACAAAATTTCTAATTTCCAACAAACTTTGAATGGTCATAATTGTTACTAAAATAAATTTGGTACCATCGTTTATGTTTTGCAAGTACCTATGTGCTCAAATTAAATGTCTTTAGATATAATGAAAATAATAGTTTGGTTTGGGATATAGCTAAACGTCATATGGAATAAATAAAACCTTTAAAAAGATAGTTTGATCACTTTTTACCATACTGCCCCCTATATATATATATATATAGGAAAATTTAAGTTATTGGACTAAAACAATTCAACAGTTATCCTGGTTGAAATTAATTCCTATACGTTCTTTAAAAAAATCAAAAAAACATTATCAAGTCTCCAGTATATGGTTCAAAGCTGCAGTTAAAATTAAGCTCAATGATCAATACTGTATATCAATCAGAGCTTTATATATTAATAGAGTATATTTCAAAAGTTCAAAACATTAATTATTTTTTTTATGAAAATCGCTCCAGACAAGGCATGAAGCCACTTTATGGAAGGAGCTAAAAAAAAAAAATTACCATTTCAAGGTCAAAAACTAGTCAATGGTAAGTGTTAGATGGATAGATTCCAACCCAGAAAACAGCAATTCTTCTCCCTTTGTCAGAAACATCGCTCATAAAATGTGAGGACTAAAGAACAAAATAAACAAAATAAGGGAAGCGAGAGTTACGATTTCAAATATCTGAAACATTCAATACGCACTCATGTCACTTTCCACATACGCACATTTCTAAATAATATGGTTGTGTATTGATTCTTGGAGCATGTTTCAGATATTTTAAAACATAATTAAAATGTTTGGAATTTTTGAAATATACACTATTAATATGTATCTGTGATTTAGCAACCCATAAAGTCATCTTTAGGTGTAAGAATGGCAATGTTGCTGGCCATTTGAGCCATCAACACTCGATACGCTGCTTGGTTGAGCGTACCCCACAGCGACAATAAGTGAGAATGGACATCACTATTATTCTCCACGTGTTCTTCCGGCGGCACTTCCAGCAGAAATATCATCGCAATGTTTTTATAAACAGGCTCTAAGTCATCACAGAATTGATGGAACACAATCAAAGTCTCCGGATGTATATCTTCCAATCCGCTAATAATAACTGTCCGTTGGCCGTCATCTACAATCGCTCGGATCTGCTCGTCAATTTTCCGTTTTTGTTCGTCTGGTTTGAACCTGCCAAGACTGGAAATGTCGATGACTGCATGGGAAGGATCCTCAGGGTTCTTGCTACGCAAGAGTCTATTAAGTGTCTGGGCCATGTGCTGGGCAAGACATAACGCCATTTGATGGTTGCCGGAGGGGATCACAACCATGATGATGGCGGGAGATTCAGGGTTCTCTGTACTAAGGACGATGCGAACACCGGAAAGTATCATCTTCCAAAAGAGGTCTGTTTGATTGTCATACATATGTTTGATCTGCCGTATCTCACCGACATAGTCAGTAAACAGATCGACGGGGGCTAGAATTGATCCCTTGGAAGGCTGTAAGTAGAATCGCAGACCTGTGAAGAGACAAACAAAGAAACAAAAAGCAGAGAGAAGACCTAACAGGATCGGCAGACTCGGTCCTTCTCCCTTTTCGATACGTGTCCGTTTCTTTGAGGCAATTAATGTTTTAGTTTGTGACTCATGGGTATCTTTTTTGCGCCGTTTCGTAGGTGAACTCGGCACCATTATTTTTTTTATTACTATCCACTACAGGAAAGGACCAATTATGTTTTGGTTTGAAATGTAAAACCTGCAAGTCACATCAATAGTAAAAGTTCAATTTTGATTGTAGAACTGTCCGATATAATAGAATAGAGTGATCCCTCCATGGATTTCCAAAATCAGTCAGGATCTGAAGCATAAAATGGAAAATTTTATGGGCGTTTTTTTGTTTCCTTTTTAAACCTCCGACTATAGAATTATTTCTGATGATCCAAATCTGAAAAGATAAGAAACATCTTTATTTAATTGTGATAAATAAAAACCTGTTTCCTATACAAACAACTTGTTGGACACAGGAGGAGGGTGCGTGTGGTTAGGATCTTGTCGATAGTGTCTCTACATCCGGGCTAACTCTCCCATCTCTCACCTTCTGAATCTTAGCTAAGACTAACTATCGCCGTGAGTTTTTTCAGTTGAACTGTCGTCTCTTTTCAGACTAATTGACTCTTTTTTCCTTACTTCATTTCTTCCCCACAAGAACTAAAAGACTTCCGCTTTTTTCACATCTTTCCAAATTCTTTATCTTTACCACCCAGGCTGTCAACAGCTAACTGTAATGGGATCGCTTGTCTGTGAAATTAAAAGGACTCATCTTTTTTGTCATTCCTAGATTCTTAGCTAATCTCCCCCAGCGGTACTAGTTGTGATGGGCAGGAGGCCATTCCATAGTATCACATTTATGCCAGGGAGGTTTTTTTTTTAAACATTGTCAGGAAAGCTATCGTAATTGTAAGCCATCCACTGGTGAGTTACAAAGCTTTTGTTTAAGGATGTAAGAAAATTGTTTGGGTCATCCAGGTGTTGTGAAAATACAGCATCTCAGCATCGGGGTCCTTTGCTGCAGTGGGAAATTACAGGAAACCAAAAGGTTGATCAAAGTCTTTTTTTCTGAAACAAAACATTTCAATTAGACTTCATGAGACAATATGTCGCATTATTTAGTGAAATTACAGACTTCCAGAGGTGTTTCCGGCAGTGGATGCATCAGTAGGTTAAGTGTGTGCAAGCATAAGGGACATACTTTGAAGGGGATTAGGGTCCCAACCCCGACACGTATTTAAAATATTTTTTCAGGCCTAAGGTCGGATACGTTTGAGACAGGCCTCATATATATATATATATATAAATGCATAGGAGCATTTTGCAAATATCTTGATGTTATCCGAAACAATTGTCTGTGAAATAAAAAAATAAGTTGTAAAAAATAACTTCTGTGATATTGATGTGGTATTGAACTACATAAAAATACTGAATATAGCATAACTCTAGCTTTAAACTCTTGAGTTATTATATGTACTTTATGTTACAAAATAAAAAATGCACACACACATATATATATATATATATATATATATATATATATATATATGCAAATTTACAATTGGTTGAAGTTATTTTTGTATGAATAATTGCTCGTTTGAAAAGTTGGGTTCTCATATCGTAGAGTGTTCAGAGTGAGAAAAGTTACAAGCATCATAAGTATATGTATGTATATGTTTGCTTTGTGTCAGGGTGTATATGCGTGTATGTGTGAGAGGATTAAGCATAGTGGGCATGTTGCCTTTTTGCCAGTGTGCGTATGTGTGTGAGTCACTTTAGTAGGCATTGGGTATGTGTGCTGCTTGTGACAGAGTGTGCGAACGACATTAGTGAGAATTGTGTTCATGCCTATGACACTGTATGAATGAGTTTGCTTCTCCAAAGCCTCAAAAGAAAAAAGTGAGCTTAGCTGAGCGTAATATATGTTGGCAAACTGTCGGACTCATTGTGACTACTATAGCATGGATAAGATCAGGCCCACATACTTTGGAGGTGACAAGGTTTTTTATATCCTGCACATAGAAAGGGATGATAATAAGATCATTGAGTGTGACTTCAGTCCGCAGTGGGAAATTTGTGAGGGAGTGGTTTGTGGAGTCCAAGATAGAGTTCATGGTGAACCGCTGGGCAAGCAGTTCAGCCTTTTTAGTTGCTTTACAGGTGACATGATAGTGGTTTGATAGCAGGGGAATTGTTGATTGCCAACTATTCATCACACTATTATAAATTTTTCAGAAATCGTGAGTTCCTAATTTTTGTGACTCAATGCGTTTTCTGGTCATCTCGGTATACTCTTAGCTGCGGCTATTACACTCTTACAATGATTTCTTGATGCCATAAATTTTTGTCTATTTATATTTGACTTAGTGCAGTTGAATTGGCAGAATGCTTGCTATTATGCGCAATAGCAGCTGCACAGATTGAAGTGGACCATTGGGGAGAGTGAGGAAGCTTGCTATAAAATTTTAACTTAAGAGTCATAAAACAGCACATGCCCTTCCTTAACCCTACCACTAAGTTCGGGTGGCAATACTAAAAAAAAACCCACCGGAAAAAGTGTTAACTACGTGAGTCAATTTATAGTCTACGGGACCCTTAGAGCTCAGTTTTGCCCGTGGAATTTTCAATGATCAGGGCCATTTAAAAAAAATGTTCTCATATCTCTTCTTTCAGCAACCCACATTATTCTGACAGGCACCAGAAGAGACGGGGTCAAATATATGGGTACGGATGCTACACTTTGATCATAGCCGAATTGCTCCAATAATACAGACAATGCTTAAAACTAAAAGTGAAATCCAGATTTTTTTCAAGTCGACACACCGGTTCCCATTAGATCATCGAAGTTAAGCGATGTTGAACCTGGTCAGTACTAAATGGGTGACACATTTGTGAATACCAGGTGGTGTATGTGGGGGACGACGGCAACCTCTCTGCAAAAATTAACGTCATCAAGAGATTACAGACTTTCAACTGTAAAAACAAGTTCTCAATGGTTACACCTAGATTGGGGATTTTAAAAAAAAAGAAGAAAGAGCCAGAAACCTTTATGATGTACTTACTTGTGATGTAAAATAAATACTGTTAAAAAATTACGAAAATTCAACCAGCAGTTTTGTTTTTATAAAATAAATTTAACTTTTAGCCGTACACGGAATATCGCCTCTATTATCGTCGTCATTATGTAAGTCAAGGGAGATAATTCAAAGTTTCGGGAGAGAAATCAACCTTTTTTTTTTTTAAAACACGAAAAAAAAAAAAGAAGGAATTACCTCCCTTGAATATTATGATAATGGCAGCAATATTCTGCGTACGGCTAAAAAAGTTGAATTTATTTTATAAAAACTGGATAAATTTCTGTAATTTTTAGTGAACAGTATTTATTTTCCCTCACAAGTACATCATAAAGGTTTCTTGCTATTTCTTTTATGACATCTATATTCAATTTAGGTGTAACACTGGAGAAACACCGGTTATGTTTTATATGTATGTCTATATTTCTCAATGTAAAAAACATGAGGTTGCAGTGCACAACATAATCTGTAAACAAACAAAGTTAAAAAAATGGTAATTCGGAACTTTAACCCAGACATCAAAACAGAGCATTTGTACGCTTATCTTTTGTAAGTAAGGATGTCCGAAAAGACAAAAAATCCAAATCTCGGTAAAAATCCAAAATCGCGGTTTTCAAATTTTTTCTTATGCTTACGTAATATACATATTTATTAAAAAAAAATATGTTTACACTTTTTTAAAAGTAATATTAAATAAAGAAATTACATAAAGTTAACATCATTGAATTCTTTTTTTTTTTTACATACATTTTTTTAATTTATATTCAAAATATTAAATAAAATTGACGCCATGGAATTTTTTAGTTACAGACATATTTCTTGAAGAAAATTTGTATGTGTCCAAAAATATGAATTTTTTATTTATTAATATTTTTTAAAAGTTAATAAAATTAACGTATTGGGGGTTTTAAGTACTAATATAATTAGTCTTTTAGGACATCCATACTTACAAAAGCGAAACGTACAAATTCTACTTTTGGATGTCTGGGCCCGAGTGAAGACATGTTGCCAGGTGAAGGGCTTATAATAATTTAATAATTAACTGTGTATTTATCAGTTACATATAAGCGAGAAATACACATACACACGAGATCTTGTCTGATAGTTTTATTAATAAGAAGAGGTGCACCGTTTCTTGGAAGCAGCGTTCAACAATGCAGCCGAAACGAATAAAAAGCGTGCGTTCAATTTTACGTGATAAGAATTAAATAATTTTTTTAAATAGGATTTTTAAAAATTCGTTTTAGTTTTCTCTTATTTTATTTTGGTGCTTCTCCAGATTAGGACCCGGGCTAACTTTGACCCCGTCGTTAGGGCTAGCGTTAGGATTAGAGTTAGAGACAAAGTTAGCTCGGGTTCTAATCTGAAGAAGTATCGTTATTTTTTATTTCAATAAATATTTGATTAATAAAAAAAATTAATGGTCATTTATCAAAGTTACGTCTAGGCGAGAAACACACGCGAGATCTTGTCTGATAGTTTTATTTAATGCCGCAATGGCATTTCTTTAAGCTTTTCTTTTCTTCTTTCAAAAAGGGTCCGGTTGTCATAAATAAATACGGAAAAATATCGCCATTTTAATTTTAATAAATTGATTTTTAAAGAAATAAATCTTTACTTTAGTTTTTTCTTTCTTCTATTTTAAATTTCATTCACGTTTCATAAACGTTTATTTCACCATTGATTGATACAGAAGGAGAAAAAAACCCAAATGTTTCCTTTTTTATAAAATGAACTTTTCTTTTTGGCAATTCCTTTTCAGTTCATTACGATTAAGTAAATATAATACTTACTGAAAGAATAGAAAAAACACAGAGAGGACGGGATAAAAGATCAAATTTTAAATTTAGGTTTTCATCGTTGGTCGTGTTGTGATGTTTTTTCGATGTTCAAACCGGAAGTTAACTCCTGCTAAAGAATCAACTTAAGACAATGGAGTTGCTTCCCTTGGATAATTTGAACTGTTTTGCTGATCCGACTTCGGGCGAGGATCAAAGTGGACCATTTTAGTTGAGTCTTACTAAACGGGTTTTGTTTTTGTTCTCCCACTCCCCAATGAATTTGTGTGTGTGTGTATCTCTCTCTCTCTCTCTCTCTCTCTCTCTCTCTCTCTCTCTCTCTATATATATATATATATATATATATATATATATATATATATATATATATGTATTTATTTATATTAAAAGTTTTTATATTTAAAATAGAAATTTTATAACATAAAGCAATTGTAATAGCTCAATAGTGTGAGGCTAGAGCTATGGAAAAAGAATATTTTAATTGAATTTAAACCACGTCAAATGTTAGGAAGAACAGATTCACACCATTTCACAAAAAACTATTTATATATATATAATATTGAATTATTAATTTATTAAATTACTAATTTATATATATATATATATATATATATATATATATATATATATATATATATATAATATATGCGCTGTGTATGTGCGTGAGTTGAGAATGGATAGGACGTCTCTTGACGATTTTGAGACAGTGTAGGCATTTTTTGTCAGCAGGGTGTGTAAGCATGTGTGTGAGTTGAATAGTGGCAGCCTCCCCAAGCCCCAAGTGGACGAGAGAGGTGGAAACGTTGTCCTCTGGTTCCGTGTTCTGATTTTTACCAACTGATTTTCTCTATGAAAATCTGACCTTAAATGACATTTTATCGACTTCCAGACATGGTTTTATTTTAACGTGATTTTAATCGCTGAGGTGTGGCGGACATAGTAGGAAGCATACGTGACAGCCATATTTGCTTTTTCGCTAAATAATGCCTGTGGGAGCCGTTTTTTTTTTTAACAAAAATCTAATTTCGTTTTTTTTAATATGTCCCAAATTCACTCACTCACTCACACTCACTATCCAGGTTTATCGTCTATGTTCCCTTTGACAAGAGGTTCGACGTTGTCTGGCTGTCCGTATGCTAAGTCTCCAATGCTCACGGTTTGGGGGATTGACTGTGTCCATTTGCCATTGTTTACGGTCTTAAACTGATGATTTCTTTCCATGTCTTCCTAGGACGCCCAGCTTTCTTTTTGCTGTCCAGCCTTAGATCTCTGCACATATGCTTATATACCCTTGCTTCTTTCAACATGCCTGAACCAGCGAAGACGGTTTGCCCTTATTAGGACATCAAGTTTTGGAATGGCCAATTTCTCAAGTAGAGTGTCCGACCTTATGTTCTGGATCTAGTCCGGCTTTACATTGCATATCCATCTAATAATTGCTCTGTCATTTCTCTGGAGTCGAGCAAGTGAGGCCTGGGCGAGGGCCCAACACTCACTGCCATACAACATCATGCTTCTTATGCAGCTATCATAGACCTTACCCCTGGTAAATAACTGGGATGACACGGGATTGCTGTTCATTTTTAAATTCAGATTCAATGTGACTTAAATATCTGTTTTAAATAAGTAAAATTTAAGGACAATTCATGTGAGAGAAAAGGGAAAGAATAGGGAGCAAAATATTGACGACTTACCATCCATTAATCCTGCTTTATTTCTGGTCTTTCTTCTTTTAACTCTGGCAGTCACAAGATTTGTGTTGAGTCAAAACTGACTCAAAACAAAAAAAAAAACATGTATAATGAATCCTTACTCCTTTTCTCACCATTTTTCTACCCCAATTCTTTGGGTTTGCATTCACTGGACAAGTAGTCATTGCCTGAATTTGATGCTTGATTTCCACACAGGCCGTAATGTCAATCATGCGGTCACGGTCAGTGCTGTAACAAAGGGATTTCCCTTCCATATAAAATTAAACTTTCAAGTTTAAAAGAAGTTTTGATGTAAAACTTTCAAAAACAGACAAAATAAATCTGTTAACCATGCGAATATTTTTATTAATTGGGGGTAGAAAAATTGTGAGAAAAGGAGTAAGGATTCATCATGTAATTTAAAAAAATTTTTTTTTATGTTGGCTTTTTTTTTCTCGGACAATAGCATGTCCTTTATCAGAAGAAAGAAAGTTTGTTTCATAACAAAATTAAAGGTTTTACCGTTATTTACTTTTTGTAATTAGTAGGGTAACATGGTTTACAAAGGCATTTTTGTCTGTTTTTCAAAGTTTTAAATTTCTTAAAAGATGCTTCTAATAACTTTTGCCAATTTTATTAAGTTTTGATGTTTATTTATTTATTCATGGAAATCGCTCCAGATAGGCATGAAGCCACCTGATGTAAGGAGCTAACAAGAACGAAAGATGATTATCGAAAAGATAGATGTCTATTGACCGTAGTCTTGAACAGACGAAAGCTATAGGTACGAGGAAAAACAGTCAGCAGGTAAAGAGTTCCACAAGCCTGCAGTTCTTGGAAAGAAGCTACTAGAATAGGAAGCTGTATTACAATGAGGTATCACAACAGTATGTTGATGGAGACCACTAGACCACCGAGTCAAACGAGCTGGAACAAAGGAAGCA
This sequence comes from Sepiola atlantica, assembly GCA_963556195.1. NCBI lineage: Eukaryota > Metazoa > Mollusca > Cephalopoda > Sepiida > Sepiolidae > Sepiola > Sepiola atlantica. Next base: position 91,671,334 of record OY744538.1, on the reverse strand, counting down.
GGGAATAGAACAGACAATTCTGAAGAACAGTTTTATTTTGAGATGTTTAAAATGACACTTGGTTTCTTTAGGAAACGACAGACTTTCAATCAGAACAAACATCTCTTTCAACCGAACACAGTCTATCAGCTTAAGCCCCACCTGTCTCTGAGACCCACAGAAACCAAAAACTTCCTTTGTTTGAATATATATAGATATCTTGTCACTTAAGCAACATTGAGCCTGGTCAGTACCAGATAGGTGACAATTTGGGAATACCAGGCGCTGTATGTAGGAGGACGTTGACACATCCCTGAAAAAAACTTACATCGTCATCTCCCCTAACCGGGATATAAATACGACTGGTGACAACTTGTGAATTCAATACTCTCATGAAACTTCCTCCTTCGGAGGAAGCCGGTTCAACCTGCCCAGGTACCAGGGTAAGTAGGCTATGATCTGGAGTGGACATAACTTCTATAGAATCTCAAGTGATCTGCTTTTTGAACGTGAACCCTCGTTTTGAAGAAGCTATTATCTTTTCAAAGAAACTAACAAATTTCTTGGGTGGTTTTTTCTCTTCTCTAAATATTTTCCCCGTTGCAGGTCTGTCGTTCGTAGCATGCATCTGTGCACACCAACTAAACATGCAGCATTGTACATGTTTACACTTGCCTTTTTTTTCTTCAATTTTCGTTTTTGTTGGGGATGGGGCATCCTACCGGATGTCAGACATTCACGCGCTATTTCAGACACTCCAGCCGAGATATCTTTTTAAGATTCTAACCATCCCTTTACATGCAATTGTTTGTATCTCTCTTGGTTCACCGGGTATATTCACCAGGTAGTTTTTGAAATTCTTTTTCATGAGTCTGGTTGCTCCTATGATTACTGGGATGATGGAGATCTGAAGATTCCAGTTTCTTTTCATGTCGTACAGAAGACCATGGTATTTTGTAATCTTTTCCCTTTCAGCTCTGGTTAAGCCAGCATCATTAAGGACACTAACTTCAACTAGGGTTGCTACTTTTCCCATTTTTGTCCCATATCATTATGTCAGGTTTAACAGTTCCGTTTTCTAGATATGTAGCTGTAGGGATTGCATAGTCATAGTGGATGGTGTATGACTTATTTCCAACTGTTATTTCTGATATATGTTTCCAGGACTTGCTGTTACACTGGATATTCAACTTTTTACCCATGAATGTATCTCTTTATGTATTCAGTTTCCGTACTGGCATGAAGGTAAGTGTGGCAGTTCCATTTATCAGAGACAAAAATAAAATTTTAATCAAAAGACAAAAACAAACAAATTTGTTGTATAATGTATCAGATTTTAATGCAACAAATTATCAGAAACATAAAACAAAATATGGGTAACAACTGCAGCAGCAGTACTAATAGTCATTTGTAGCGAAGCAACAGTCGTAATAATGCTATTTTTTTTTTTTACATAAGAACCAATGAGATCTATATAAGAAAACATTTTAACATATTTCTAAAAATAGCCAATAAAAACGGGTTCAATTTAGTGGATTGTCTTCCCTGATGATTTTCTTTCAACGAATATTTATCAGAAGATTAACCTTAAAATTAATGTGAGCAAATCTATTTGGTCATTCCTGGGTCGATAACAGACGGCTATTTTATCGTATTGATTTGAAGAATGCAGAAACGAACTTTTATGGCAACTGAAAATCTATGCATTCAAAAGTCAGATTTTAAATAATCAAGCTTGAAACCCTTATTGTTGTAGCTATAAAGTCACCGTGTTATATAGGGAACTTGTAGAATACCCATCGCAGGACAAGTGTTCTGCTAGTTAATAAATTAATTCGCTGAAAAGAACAATTTTGCACCACTTTTATATCTCCTTACAAAGAATAAAATCAAGATACAGATGCTATTTAATACTTATGTCTAGAATCCTTATTCAAATTTTGATAAGAATTCATTAAAATGATTTTGATTACAGAAAAATGTAAAACAAATGAGGCTTAAGTCTTGGTATTTATATCTACCTCCCACAGCGGTAAGATGTGACACAAGGTTGGGAAAGTTGGATTTGATAAGTCAGTGCTATAGAGGAAGAAGAGCACTTTGACCGTCAAAAAATGCCGGGGCAGCCTTGTTGGCATTCCCCGGTAGAGGCGCCTCAGGCGATTAGCAATAAACTAACCCCTTCTCAAAGGGTGAGAAGGCAAATTTATTCTTATTTCAGTGAATATCTGTATTTCTTCTTCGTCTTTATAAGTTACAAATATATATATAGATTTTCTTAGTTTTTGATTTATCATTCTGACGTTTCCCTATTTTCACCCGCCCCGTTTCCTTGATCAATAAATAATGTGTCCTCTGAAATTTATCTTACCATTTTGTTGTATTAGAAATCTACTTACTTATATATATATATATATATATATATATATATATATATATATATATATATATATATATATATATATATATATATATATACAATAGAAAGTTAGATTCCAATAACCATGTCTTTATTCATCTTTAACTTTGAAAGTCTGACAATTAATAAATATATCCACAAATGAATATATTTATTTATATTCTAATGCTGTTCGATTGAATGTTAGTTTGGATCTGGGGAAACAATTTACTGGAAATGAAACCTTTTTTTTTTATTGGCCATTTTAACACTTGGTACGCATCAACATTTATTCTTATTTTTGGTGCACGTGGGTTCGGCATTGAACATTCCTGATACATTTTTATCATGTTAATGTTTAACAGAAAATGATAAAATCTTACTTTTTGTTTCGAATAAAACTGATTTTTTTTAATAAAAACTAGATTTTAAAATAACGACTATTGCTACAATCTTATTTAACTGAAAGAAGCAGAAAATATTTACGAATGATGATCGTCACAGATTGTGATGGCAGTTTCTTTCGTTTTTTTGTTAAGCAACCAACAGGAGAATAGGAAAATAATGATAATAATGATAATAGTGATCATGATTTTATATATTAATAATAAATGCTATTGTCAACTTCTGATAGAAATGGAAAGGGGAATTATCTTTAGAAGAAGAGTGGAAGGAAGAGAAAGATGAACACGAGATGTCTTTAGTTAATTTAAAGAGAGAGAGAGGGAGAGAGAGAGAGAAAGAGTAGGAAAATAAGAGTAAAAATAGTTCAACAAAAGAGTAGGAAAAAGAGAAAGAGAGAGAGAATAGAAAAAGAGAGGCAAGGTTCAATGAGAGAGAGAGAGAGAGACAGACAGATAGACAGAGTGAGTTCAACAAGTGTAAGAAAGAAGATAGAGAGTGAGAGAGAGAGAGAGAGAGAGAGAGAGAGAGAGAGAGAGAGAGAGAGAGAGAGAGAGAGTAGGAAAAAAGAGAGAAAATAAAAAGTGAGAGAGAGCAGTTTAACAAGAGAATCGAAAAAAGAAAAACAAGAATGTAAACATTTATGCCACATCACTGGTAACACATAAGCACCTTCAAATGTCAATTTGGGAAAATATAAATATTAAAACCCATCATCCACGATTTATATATCATTACATATCATTTATTTGTCATGGTTTAGGTCAAGGGTTAGGGTTAAGTTTAGGTCAGGGGTCACCAAATCTGTTTCTGTCTGGCCTGTCAATACAAAAATGAAAATCCATTATTCCCCCCCCCCCCCAAAAAAAAACATTAGTAAATCTGAGCTGCAAAACAAAAGTGCTCATTATAATAAGAGTTGTGGAGTCAGAGCCAGGACAATGAATTCATTACTTTAGGAGTCAGATCATTTCAACTTCCAGGAGTCAGTTACCCCCCCCCCCCCCTCCCCCGACTTTGAATTAAAAAAAAAGAAGACGTTTACCATTTAATAATGACGCAAAGATTTTGATATTTTTGTATCATCATCATATATATGTCTGTTTTACATGCTGGCATGTGTTGGACCAGTGTATCACTTTTTTTTAAATTGATTACTTTAGATTTTGGCAATTAAAAAAAAGTGTTGAAATTCACTGAGGCTTGAAAAAAATGTCCGTCCTCTTAATAATAAATTAATATTATAATTAATTATTATTGGAAGAAGAAGATTTATTAAATCATAGTCTTATAATTTACAATTTCAGATTCAAGCATTTCGGCTGCCAACTCCACTGCACTGATTATGACTGCATTTTTAATATTATTAATAGAGAATTTGTGTTTGTTTTCTATTATATATTATCTAAAAAAAAAATAATTTATTTGTTTTGTAGACTAATATGATGAAAAAGAAAAAAAAAGATTACTGAAATTTTGGATCTCATTAATAAAAGATTTGTGCATATTTTAATTAAATATTTGAAAAAAAAAGTTTGTTTTTTTTTGCATTAATTGACCAGTATTACAAATGTAGACATAGTTTGAATTTCATCAATAAAGAATTTTTAGAGTTTTTAATGAAATATTATTTGAAAACAAAACGAAAAAAAAAAAAATGTGATTCATTTCATTAACTGACAAATGTTACAAATGTTCACATTATCGTTCGAATTTGTGGAATTTTTAATTAGTTACCTTCATGATAATTTGGCTTGCAGATAAAAAAAAAATTGGTGACCCCTGGTTTTGATAACAGAGTGTAAAAGTTGGAGAAGAATGAAGAAATTCAAATGAAAAAATAAAATAATGGAGGATTCTTTAGTTGTAAATAAATACAACAGAAATGGAAAATTAGAGACGGATTCGATTCAAATATTCATAAAATGCACCAATTTAAACAACGGATGAAAAAATTCATGGTGATTTACAATTAAATCAAGGGTTGGAAAACTGGTTGATATCGATCTTTGGAGATCAACGTGGCGATCTGAAAACTTGCTAAATGTCTCCGGAGGAAGAGGGAAATCTTTGAAAAACAAAAATCCCAGTGATTAATCTGAAATGTATGCAGACGCACAACTTTTTGTTTTTATTTATGTTTCAGATGATGGTGGTCAATGAGAGGCCAAAGAATTCCATGAAGGTGTCAATAATTTAAAAGATTTGCCGACCCTTGAAATAATTCAATTGTTCTTGAGAAAAATTTTTTCATTTTGTTACCATTTTACTACTTGGCCTGATGAGACTTAGCCATTTCTGCTCTAGCAAAAACATATATGCATTTTTGTAGCAACACATATTTGTACCATTAAAATTTATACTAAATAAATATATGGCACTACTTATCATTGAGCACTATTATATAAACATGATTCAGAAGATTGTTTATCCAATTTCTATGAACAAAAATACACCTGCTATATATATATATATATATATATATAGAGAGAGAGAGAGAGAGAGAGAGAATTTGATAGCTGTGCGAATCAAGCTTTTTTAGCCAGCTCAGTTGTATACAGTGCTTGATGCCTTCTCAGGCAGAGCTTTATCACACTTAAAAGGATTATGTATTTAAAAAAAAAATATACATAATCATATCTATATATATATATATATATATATATATATATATATATAATGGTATCTTAAATTCCAATGACCAAGTCTTTATTCATATTTTTACTTGCCGAATTAAAAAAAAAAACATTCAATGTCACTCTTGACAATTGTTTCGTGCAGAAACGAACAACCAGGAATAAACATATAATTACCAGGATCTTTCGTCCATGCAGCTCTTCAGAAGACCATCTGATCACTTCCAGAGAAAAGTCGCAAGCCAAAAAAAAAATCAAAAAACCTTTTTTATGCATTTCCCACAGAAAAACAGTTTATATAGACTGAATATTATAAACAAAACAATGGTTTGCTACCAAAATCGTTGGTAATCCTCAGCGTTCGAACACTGAGGATTACTAAAGCTCTCAGTATGAAACCACTGGTTCGTTCATAATATCCAGCCTGTATCTGTTTTAAATAACTATGTTCGACTATTACTCCGGTAAATTGAGCACTCTGGTCAAGTTTTCTTTTTAAAAGCTGTATACATATATATATATATATATATATATATATATATATATATATATATATATATACATACATATATATATATATGTATATAGAGGAAGAAGAATGATATGGAAAAATTCCACTCATCTTAGCTTATAGCAAACAATATTTACAAAAACGAGAGGCACTTGAATTTGTAAAAAGTGATGTTGGAGCAATTTAAATATTTTTTGGATTCCTGCCAAAAACAAAAACCCCAAAAACACAAAAGCAATAAAAAATAGAAATTCAATGAAGATAAAAACTTCTTTCAGATCTTTTTATCAAAATGAAGGCAACAGAGAGCAAAATAGACGGACTGGTTATTATGTTTTAATCGGCTTCACAAATAAATTTACTTATGATACAGACTCCCAAAAAATGAGTCGACTGAAAAACACTAGATTTGAGATTGCAGCAGATACGATAGCAATAAAAATAATTTCAGATCAATTCACGTAGAATATGAAGAATCATTTAAAAAATTAAAGTATAAATTCATTCCGAAAAGTAGTTTATAAAAAATTGATTTAAACCGAAAGGACCCCTGGGGTTAAGATTTATTTGTTTATGCTTTTTTTCTGATGTAAATTGTATGCTTATTACATTTGATCATGTTGTGACAAAGTTTTTTGAGGTGCATTTGGAATTTT